>OU015495.1:22550796-22655796 GCA_907164885.2 Dolomedes plantarius | reverse complement strand
TTGTAGATATCAAAATATGGAGATAGACAATTTGGCAACTCCCTTTTGAATTTTAGGCTTCTTTCGGCGGAAGGGTCTGCATTCAACAAAAATGACTCAAGATTTTTAGCTAAGTTTAGGCTTTCTTGTAATTTTCTATAGTTATAAATGAATAAATTATAATTTGTTTAGGTATTTTCATGTAAATGCACTATAGTTCATTATTCCTTCCCGTCATTATTTTAAGGTAATTTAGTTTTTAAATGTGTTAAGCAAAAATCATGTTGTCTAGTGCTGTAGAAGTACAGTGTTGTACAAAGGGTTTCACAATTTTTATCGTGTTAGAGCGAAACCGTGTTGCAAGTTGCAGTGTTATACGAGGGTTCCCGCAATTTCTCCTATCGTGTTAGAGCGAAGCCGTGTTGTAAGATGCCGTGCTGTAGGAGGGCTACTTGTATATATATGTATATATATATATATGTGTGTGTATATATATATATATATATATATATATATATATGTGTGTGTATATATATATATATATATATATATATATATATATATATATATATATATATATATATATATATATATATATATATATGTATGTAATATTTCCATTACATCACGTCCTTAAATTATAACCTGAAAACTACCTCACATTAACATGACTGGAGCTAGACTCAGCCCGAAAGAAAAAAAAAGTAGATTTAAATGCAGTCGGCCAAACTTTTTAGTACATCATTTATTAGCACGACAATACATCCGTTCATACCAGGAGATCGGCTCAGAATAATATCACCTTTCAACATTAAACGCGAGAGGGCGAGAGGAACACGTGACTATTATTTGTAGGGTCAGCAGATTTAGGGGGTCGAGATGGTAACCCACTTCTGAATTGGGACATATGTACGTGTAAAAATGGAAAGGCATACAATTCGTGGGAAGTTCTGGGGCTAAGGGTTTTAAAGCAATAAATTGATATTACTGGGGATTGGATAAGGAAAGGGAATTTAAATGCTAGTTCGGAGGGCATAATATTTAAGATATTACTTACTTACTTACACACACACACACACACACACACACACACACATATATATATATATATATATATATATATATATATATATATATATATATATATATATATATATATATATATATATATATATACCGGGTGCGTCATAAATTCGTGCAAACTTCAAAAATTCATAATAAAAGAAATAATGCTCGAAAAATGTTTCTGTTTCGGCCAATATGATCAGAGGGATTTTGAAATTTTTTCCATGTAAAAAAAAAAAAAAAAAAGTTTCCACAAGTAACCGAAAGAGGGCGCTCACACGTCATAATGAGACGTTTTATGCAAATCAGGCAAACAAAAACAAAAAATCAAACATATCACAATAACATGAGACTGTGCATTTATTTTAAAGTAATAGATGTTCAACATTACCACCAACAAAAGGTAATAGGCAAGTGAGGCGCGTCACTACGCCCATTACAGCGGAGTGTAGCATGTCGCCATCGATGGCAGCGACTGTCTGTCGACTGGTATTTTTCAGTTCCACCAAAGTGGTTGGGGAACCCCGGTACACACGAGACTTTAAATATCCCCACAACCAAAAATCCGCCGGGTTCAAGTCTGGTGATCGTGAGGGCCACTGAACCTTACAACCTCGACTTATCACTCGGTCTTCAGTGAAAGATTCCAACAGGAACGTCTTGACATCACGTAAAATGTGGGGCGGCGCACCATCTTGCATGAATGAGACAACAGGTAACGCATGTGTTTCCTGCAATGCAGGCTTAATATGGTCACGCAAAAGCGTAAGATACCGTGCTGCAGTGACTGTACGGGTTTTCCACCCGAATACAGGACAAGGCTCTTTAAAAAAGAAAGGGCCCAGAATAAAAGACGCGGTGAAACCGCACCAAACAGTCACACGAGGAGAATGTAGTGACCGGTTCAGATACTCACGAGTGTTTGAAGTCGCCCAGATACGACTGTTTTGCGTATTAACGTCACCATGCAGTGAAAAGTGGGTTTCATCCGTCCACATAACATTCAGCAACCATTGTGGGTTATTTTCCATTTGTGCCAGAGACCATGTAGCAAAGATTTGTCTTGCATCTGTATCTGCCGGTAATAACTGGTGAAGTGCCTGGATTTGTACGGATACAGATTCAACATTCCGTGCAGAATACGTCGAATCGACGGTTCCGGAATCTCCGTTCTTCTCCCAGCTACACGAGCACTGCTACTTCCCGTTGATGTCTCGGCTGCCAAATTTTCAATGGAACTTTGTACAACATGGACACGGTCCGCGCTCAAGGATGGTCTGGCAATTCGTGGACGATCCTCCAAACTCCCCGCTTCCTCAAAACGTCGTACTAAATTCAGTATCCCATTCAATGAAATAGGCCTTTTTCGCGCCTTCAGTCCTTTCTCCGTGCGAAACTTTCGCAATGCAACAGTTGGGGATTTACCATTCTTGTAGAAATGTTTAACAACCAACACTCGATCTGGTAAAGAAAGCATGCTGCCGGCTTCGAATGACGGATTCATTTCCAACCAGGTGATTAATTGATAGCCTGATTTGCATAACACGTCTCAGTAGGACGTGTGAGCGCCCTACTGTATATATATATATATATATATATATATATATATATATATATATATATATTTATTTATTTAAGGAAAACTATCCGGTCGATCCTTAACGATACACGTATTTGGTAGTCGGGCCTTGTGTACTATCAAAATCCAATTGATGAAAATAATACGTTTATTAACTATGCGCATTACGGCTATTTAATTTTAAACACGGTATAACAAACATAAAAGACTGGAAGCTATTCACATACATACATACATACATATATATATATATATATATATATATATATATATATATATATATATATATATATATATATATATATATATATATATATTTGGATGCAAATAACATATTGTTTCATATTACGAACTCCTTGTTTTACATCATTACTAACTAAATTCAAAATCGTCGATATTTCCTTCCTATCAGACTATCATCAGCAGACTTTCAGCTATGAATTTTTCTTTTCATCGCAGTTTGTTGCTTTCGCTTCATTCTAGTGAAAAGTTCAGAAGAAATATTTCGTGTATAGGTTGACGGGTGAAATGTTTTTATTATTTTGATACGAAATATTTTCTGACCTTATCCTCGTGTTGAAAGAAGAAAGCAAAGATGGAAACAGGCTCCATTTATAAATGAGCCAGACGCTATGAAAGAGAAAAAAAGGTCCTATTCTTTTTGAGCTGATGGTAGAGGAAATGACTGCGAGATAGGAAACAAATCACTGCTGTTGTGTTTTTCACTGGATACGTCAAAAACCTTTTCCATATTCTTTTTATTTAGTATTACACAGGTATTTTTGGATTTTTTTCCAGCATTTTGATTTTATATAAAGTGTACTATAAGTGTCAGGTAAAAAGTTTGATATATATATATATATATATATATATATATATATATATATATATATATATATATATATATATATATATATATACATATATAAATATATATATATATATATATATATATATACATCGTTATATATACATGTATGTATGTATGTCATATTCCCGCTACATCACGTCCTTAAATTATAATCTGAAAGTGAAAACTAGCTCATATTAACATTGCTGGAGCTAGACTGAGCCCGAAAGAAATAAAAATTAGATTTAAATGCAGTCGGCAAAACTTTTTAGCACATCGTTTATTAGCGCGAAAATACATCCGTTCATTCCAGAAGATCGGTTCGGAATAATATCACCTTTCAACATTAAACGTCATTATCATACTCACGTCAAATTATCATACCCACGTTATGCAGTTAAAAATGTTTTACTCTTTCAAGTGTAAACATTTAGGAGCATATTCCAGAGATTTTCCCGTTAACCGTATGCTTGTTAGAATCACTGGTACCAGATTTATCACTTTATCCGCTATATAGAGAGGATAAAAAACGAGAAACGAGATTTAAAACTAAAAATTTTTAAATTTTCATGAGAGCTAACGATCACAAAAATAGGTAAAACGTTAGTTTCACTGTAAAGGGACCATCCACAATCCAGTCTGAACGAATCAGAGAGCAACTTCTGAAGTTAATTGTAAAAATTCCAAATTTGCATCACCTCCATGAATATAATTTTACGCCTTGCCTGTGCCAAAAACAGCTCAATGCTCAACGTTCAATTATGAAAATGCATAGCAGATTCAGTCAAAATTTAAAAAGTCATCTCAGCCGGTAGGGTTAGCAATGTTTGAAATAGGAATCTAATACCGTGAATCGGAATCGAAATCAGGATAGGTGCAAAGTATAAAAAGAATCCAGAAGGCCCCAAAACAAACTGCTCCTACACTTTTGCACCTACACAAAATGGCGTGAATAAAAGTCATCAGCGTTTTATAGGCATGCCCGAGGCCGCTCTGCATATAGGAAGAACCCGCAAGGTCATTAAATGGTAGATGGAGAAAAATCTATTGCAATCCGGCCTATTATTTGTGTTATCAAGCAGACCTGATGAGTAGGTGTGCTATTTGATTGGTGTGATTAACACCACACCACCTGGAATGTCAATAATGGGGGAAAGCAGTATTTTCCGGCGTTTTTTTTTTAAAGTGAACTACTTTAGAAATCAGCCTTTTTTTGAGCGAATTGAAAATCATTCGCAAATATAACTTTAATAATCTTTGTTTTGGATTGAAGATTTCTAAGAGCATTGATTGAGAAATTGCTTATATTAGGCACGCTCTATACCAGGGTTCCCACCTATATCCATTACACCCCCCTTAACTTCTAAACGGTGACACCTTAAGCCATAAAGTTGGTGTCTAGATATGGTAAAAAGGCTATGCGCTACTCGATGAGGCAACTTAGAACGCCATCTATAGGCAAATTCTAGAATGAGCATTTTTAACTCAAAAACGGTGCGAGATACGGAAAAAAAGTCAGTTACAAAGTTGTTCAGCATCATCGATCTAGTATGAAAAGTAACCTTCCGCACATTAATACTCAAAACAGATTGTAAAAATTGAACATTTGTTTGGTCATGATTTTCAACACTATGGCGTCGTTGCACCAATGTGCAGCGAGAAATCTATTCTAGAGTGCAGATGTGTATAGTGGCTAATGGAGAGCATTTTCAGCAACATCGATAGATGATACCGAAGATAGGGAAATGTCTCAATTTCTTTCTTTCACTTTTTATAACATGACAATTTTCGAAATCGTGCCCAAACAAATGTTCATTTTCTACATTCTATTTTAAGTATTAATGTGCGCAAGGTATTTTTTCTTACTAAATCAATGATGCTGAATAACTTTGTAGTTGACTCTTTTCCCGTATCTCATACTGTTCGTGAGACAAAAAGTCTAATTCCAAAATTTGCCTATAGATGGCTTTGTAAGTTGTCTCATTGAGTAGCGCATAGCCTTTTTACCGTACCTAGACAACAACTTTATGGCCTAAGCTGTCACGGTTTAGAAGTTAAGGGGTTGTAATGGATATAGGTGGGAACTTTGTATATTTGTACACATTAAAATATGTTACTGACGTTTCAACGAATGATTTCCAGTGCTGCTATTGATTATAAATATCCGTAAGACATTTGCCTCTTTATGTCCACGGAGAAACTATACAAGAAGAGTGGACCTAGAAGCCAAAAACAGAAGCCAATGACATCCATAGTGTGGCATTCAGGCCAATAATCAATGTATTATTATTGTAGCGTGTTTGTGTTTTGTGGCGAAAGGAATAATTCTCTTCTTATGAAAATAAATTATATTTAACATCCATTCACCAGAAATCTTGTTGATACACAACGAGTTCAAAAAATTTATACAATCTATTAAAAATCCTCTTATATTATTTTTGGAGTTGAGTTGAATCAGCGCGTGGGGAAAACAACACTAATAAGTGTTGCAGCTGTTACGTCACTATCTTCTACTTCATGCAGGCCACTATTGAAGTCATTACACTACCAACACAAAGGTGCGACTAGGACCAATCTGTGCAAACTTCATGCTGTTGGCTTCTTTAGTTGGAGTACCTAATAAATGAGCTAACAGTACAGCCTACAAAGAAAAACGCTGAAACATGCATTTGTTCACAGTGATTTGTAAACAAAACCATCCTAATGATCCATTTAATTAATCCTAATGCATAAAAAAAATAGAGAAAAAATACCCTTTGCAAAGCCACGCCTATAAAGAAGAATTTCAGCAGAAAATTTTCCAAAAAAGAGATAATCGTTGAAATCCATTAGTTGAGAAAGCTCTAAATGAAATAGTTTAGAGTATTTATTAATGCAATGTAGACTGCATTTCAACGAATATTGCTTAAATTACGTTTTGGGGGAGTTACTATTTCAGCCAATCTTTTTTATATTTCACTCCACTTTTTTAACATTCCTTTTTTATGCAAGTTGCACTCTCCTATTTGGTTTTTTTAATGCATTCTATCTTTGTAGAAAAAGCATTTTACGAAAACTGATTTTTCGTATATTAAGTGCTAAAAGGATGTTGGAAAGAAAAAGGCCGACTAGAATACGAATAAACCCCACAAAATACATCGGGAACATCACATTCTTTTCTCTGTTTTTTTTCTTTTGAGGTAGGGTGTCGCCAAAAATAAATCTCCCACGGTTTCCAGCATCTCGTGTCTC
Organism: Dolomedes plantarius; assembly: GCA_907164885.2. Lineage (NCBI taxonomy): Eukaryota > Metazoa > Arthropoda > Arachnida > Araneae > Dolomedidae > Dolomedes > Dolomedes plantarius. Next base: position 22,649,092 of record OU015495.1, on the reverse strand, counting down.
GGGACTTCATACAGATTTATTCAGCACGTGTTACCAAATTGTCTTGGATTCGATTTTTACGCCACGGTCTCGGATTTATACCTCCTGAAACCAGTGGACGTTAAACTACCCATAATTTATTCGACTAAAGTATTAGAGCCCCATATGTGTGCTTTGAAAGCTTTCGTATCCTATGAAGCAGTCATCGTAAGAATTCGTTACGTTCAGGTGGAATACGTAATGAGATATCGAATCCAAAATAAAAGTACACGAGTATAAAGGTTATCTTTGCAATATTGTCTCATGTTTAGCATGCAACTTCTCCGTTCCCACGTTTATTCCTTCAATGTTTCGTACCAGACCAAGAAAGGTGAATAATTACAAGATAAAGAGAACTTTTTATATACCATGTTTTTAAATTTTCAGTTGAATCATATAAACTTCACAATTCTATGTATTAACTAGTTGAAAACCCTTACTTCGCTACGGAGTACACTCAAAGTAAATACAACGGTCAATGTATGCAATTAATGCCAAAATAAATGAATAAATAAATAAATAAATAAATAAATATATATATATATATATATATATGATGATCAATGTATACAATTGATGTGATATATATATATTTATAAGAAAATCGTAAGGGATATTTTTATAGACAAAATAATGTAGAAGAAAATATTCAAATTAAATCTAATATAAGGAATACTAAAGAATATAGTACAGTTTGTAGAAAATTTTTTTACTGTTATTTTTTTACTATAATTTTTTGTCTATTTAGTTGTTATGCACGAGACGATAAATTTATTTAAAGTACCAGAAAAAGAAATCACGTTATCGGCATTTAATAAATTAAATTCTAAAAATTAATCTTTAAAAATTCCCCCAAAATCAGGAAATGGAGGTAAAGATTCGAAAATGATTTCATTTTAAAGGAAGTTTTATGATCTTTCTCGTGATGTAAATTTTATAATCTTCAAGTTATTATTTTAAATGCAAACTTGAAAAAAGTCTAAAAAACAGCTTAAAAATTTAATTTTAAAAAATCTAATGAGAATTTTTGAAAAATCTTTCTTAGTGTACCCTTACACTATAAGAAGAATCGCCATGCAAAATTTCAGCCCTTTAGGTCCAGTGGTTTGGTCTGTGCGTTGTATGTCAGTCAGTCAGTTACGGAACTGTTATATATATATACACTCATGGAAAAAAAATTAGCCCACCAAGAAATAATTGCAAGATCGTAACGAAACTTGCAATGAAGGTACATGTCGGGGAGATATGCAAATGATTAGATATGCAGCGTGATTGCGCATTACGTATAGCCGGTAGAGGGCGTTGAACATCGTACTCTGTGGAGAATATAACAGGTAACCAAAGCTTGTTTGAGTGTGCTGAATCATTTACAAAGGAACAGCTGAAATAGACATGCCATTACGCCGTGTTCGAAGACAATATAAGCAGTTGTCGCAGTTTGAGAGGGGGAGAATCGTCGGGATGATGGAAGCTGGGTGGTCAGCTAGGCGAGTAGCTCGTCAATTAGGCCACTCTGATTGTGTTGTGAGGAGGTGTTGGGACCAGTGGACCCGAAAGATGTCATGTACACGAAGACCAGGCTCAGGACGTCTTCGACAGACCAGTCGTCGAGAAGACCGCCACATCGTAAGAAATGCACGCGTACAGCCAACTGCTTCATCGGCCGCCATCCAGGCACAGGTAGCACCTTCACTAGGGGCCTCTGTGTCTTCTCGAACCATACGAAGGCGCCTGGCTGAAGAACAGTTGGTATCGCGGCGCCCATTATGTGTGCTGCCCTTGACACCCACCCATCGACGCCTCCGTTTGGAGTTTTGCCGCGCACGAGGAAACTGGACTGCAGCGGAATGGAACCAGGTCGTCTTTAGCGACGAATCCAGATTCAATCTCGGCAGTGATGACAATCGTGTTCGTGTGTGGAGAGCCCGTGGTGAACGCTTCAATCCTGCCTTTGCTGTACAGCGACACATCGCTCCCACAGCTGGTGTGATGGTATGGGGTGCCATTGCCTACAATACACGGTCACCTCTAGTATTGTTCCGTGGCACTATGACAGCCCAGCGGTATGTTCATGAAATCCTGCAACCACATGTGTTGCCACTCATGCAACGGCTCCCAGGAGCCATTTTTCAACAAGACAATGCTCGGCCTCATACGGCAAAGGTGTCACAAGACTGTCTCCGCACTGTTACTACCCTTCCTTGGCCTGCCCGATCCCCAGATTTGTCTCCAATCGAGCATATCTGGGATCATTTGGGACGACGAGTTGGGCATCCTACGAGTTTAAACGAACTAGAGGCAAGGTTACAGCAAATATGGAACGAAATGTCTCAAGACATCATACAGAACTTGTATGACTCAATGCCCGATCGTATCGCATCGTGCATTCGCGCTAGAGGGGGTCCAACGGAGTATTAACTCCTCCGTTCTTTTGCCTCTGAAATAAATTATCCTTTTTCTTTGATTTTCTTATCATTTACTTATATCAAAGTAGTCATTACGTATGTAAAATTTCGTTTCATTTTGACGACTCCTTCTTGGTGCGCTAATTTTTTTGTCCATGAGTGTAGATAAATACTTAAAAAAAATGTTTTTGATGAATTATCCCATCAACTTGAAAGAAAATGATCAAATGCGTAATAAAGAAGTATCAAATGCGTAATCAATTGCGTTTAACTTTTCGTTCCCGTCCCGGCCGATAGATGGCTGCACCATTTTACAAAACAAAATTAACTGAAAATTAATTCAATATTGCTTAAAGATGGCTAAAAGTATTGAAAAAATTCATTGTCATCGTGTCTTGAAAGCGGAGCACTGGCATCTTTGTAAAGGAAATTCATGTCTACAGATTTTATCGAATTTTAAATGCAACCAACCTGCACAATAAAAAATTGATTTTTGAATACAGGTTGTATGCGAATAAAATACTTCAGGACTAATATACGGAAGAAATTCCCAAACATACAAAAGTTTAAATGTAGTATTCCCCTGTATGTAACGTCAGAATCAAGTTTTACGAAGATGCCTATTTGGTTTGTCTATATTTTCCAAACGTAAAAACTTTCGAGATAAAAATATAAAAGTATCTCATCAAGATAAGTACTAAAATGTTTATATACCTCTGAGTAGTGCTTCTTTTATTATTCATCCGAAAGCTTTCCCGTTCGGAGCGCAAAAAGCAACCACTCTGATTTAACTACAGTTCTAAAATGTTGTGTTTTCATTCGTGAAATTTTGTTTGTATTGTTCCTCTTGTGCTGCTAATTATAATGATTTCCCTTTATATGGAGCATAAGAAATGACTACACATATAAGAGTGACAGAAAATCCATGGGGAACGCAAACATGAAAACACAATTTCTTACGCAGGTTTAAAATCTTTATGCTCTTGATTCTGTAAGATAATTTCATTAGAGAACACGATAGTTCTCTTGAGTAGTTCCTTTTTACTTCTAATTTAGAAGAAACTAGCCGCTGCGCTACCAGCGTGGTCGCTTTTAGTTTGATATTTTCTTTTGCAAAACAACTCAACTGAAAGAAACGTATGTAAGGAATGTTACCTGTCATCATAAATAAACGTTGTTGAGTGGTAGTGCGATCTCAGCCAAAAAAATTTTAATCATAGCAAAATTCTCTATAAGGCTGATTCTAAAACATCGTGATTAAAAAAATATGAATTTCCATTACTTCAGAACAGAGTTAAAGATAATACTGAGAAACCCAACAACAAAGATTTTAAAATTTTCATTCCTCTCTGTATGTAATATTTTTCAAAATTAAGATATCTACACTTTATTATTTCATCAAATAAGAAATTGTTAGAGACAAATTTTTTCACCAAAAAAGGAGTAAAAATTCAGCAAGTACTAAAATATAGTGTTGATTACATCACTCTATATATGTACTATTGTTCACAATTCAGATATCTACACTTAATCATACCAAATAAAAAAAATGTTGGGAAAATTTCTTCACTTATAAAGTGGAGTAAAAATTCAGCAAGTACTACTAAAAAAAGTGTAGACAATTAACTCTTACTTACTATTAAGATTTATAATGCAATTATTAATATTTTACTATGATATTCCTCAAACTTCTTGATATACACATTTGAGTATTTCAGAAATAGGAGATAATACAGTGACAGAACCAAAAGAACGGACTCTAGATAAACCTACATACAACTATCCATGACTAAACACTGGATTTGATAGGTCTAAACATATTTTGTCAAAAGTTTTCCCTCTTACATATATTTAGAAAAACCGATGGAACAAAGAATAAATTATCATCTCGTGAATAAATTAAAATTATTCACGTGTAAAATACAGCAATTAAATTGTACCAAATTACGTGCTATCGTCAAACCACTACACACACGCTGTCGGCCGCTAATGTTTACATCTGGTAGTTGCAGCCGTTGCCATTCAGAGTGTAGAAATATCGCAGATTTTTGTGCGGCATACCTACGCGTTTTATATATATAGATGTTTGGAAATGCATAACAGGGACGCACAGTTTCTAAATAGCCACAATATAAAAAAAGGATGGTTAGTAGTTTCGACTTTATTAATGGTTCATCGATTGGTCGAGATGTCTCTATGGACGATTCACAAATGCGAGAACCTGTTTGGTAAAAGTAGCGCAATGAATTCCAGGCGAACGTTCTGGGGGGCGGCGGAAGGAGCGGACACATGAAAGAGGAAAGAAGGGGAGGGGGTTTTATGACCACCAGAATACTTGTTTCCTTCTAGTTTGAAAAAGTTTACCGTTTGCAACTCAGATATGAATGATGCAGATAAAACGCAGAATAGGATCTCCATAAAATAATACAAAACCTTGAGTTTTTGTTTGAGAAGTTTCTTTTGAATTGTCTATATTATTCTCTTTATTTGAACGCTTTCCTTCTCTATGCACGAAAATAACTCATGCCAGTAAGGTTAGAACATGAACACCATAACCAATCTTTATAGCGTCCTATATTTTATAGTTAAGTTCTTCGGTTCTACTGTTTTAAAGTTACCGACAAAAAAATGAACAGAAATGCAATAGACAAAAGCTTTAGCAATCCAAAAAGGCTCACAGAACATTTTAAGTGAATAAAATTTATGAAAAATTTAATGATGTCTGTATTTCAAAAGAAAATTCAGAAATTTTCTAATGAATAGCCAGATGGGGCAGTTGCATGTCATATATGGCATTACTATTGTCATATTTCCGTCGATGATGGCCTAGTTCATTTATCTGAATTAGGAATATAAACTAACATCAGGAAAAGAACAAACGAAAGGTAAAAATAGAAATAAATTAGTATGAAAGAGAAAATGGTATAAATAAGATAATTAAGGAATATACTATTAACAAGAAAGTTGCGGAGGGCAAATTATAACACCTTAAAATCCACATCAGAGATCTAGTAAAGGTAATTCTTCCGATGATGTGCGCATTGAATTCGGTTCTCTGTATGAATCATTAAAATGCGAAGATCGTTAAACCCTTTGACATAAAAGTGGGAAACATTAAAAATAACCCCATGTGGATCAACTGGGGCATAAGAGGCTTCAGCCTGTCAGAAGAACTAGAAGAGACGAAATCTATTGTCCCAAACTCGCCTCTTCAGAATAATGTGACACGGGACCCAAGTAACACACTTCGTTGGCCTAAAAGCAAATTTTCGTCACATCTTTAGGGAATTGTTACCGTTGGCAGAAACAAATAGGGGCCAACTGCCAAATGGTTACGCCGGGCCAACAATGTTAGTTTCCCATCTGCAAATGAGAGTTGAACTGCTCTCCCAATGGCTGGGCCAACTAACTGCCAACCGTTGAGTGAGATGCGTTGTTTCAATATATTCCTAACGGCCAAATCAAACTCTTGGCCGATTATGCTAAATACGGTTGCCCAACATATAAAGCAGAAAAATTAAGAAAAGAAGGAGGAGCAAACAAACAAAACATAGAATTGTAATGAAAATAATTTAGATATTACATGGAGAGATTAAAAGAATAAAATGAAATGAATTAGAAAAAGTGGTATAATGAGATACATAATGTCTGACGTGTACGAATGATGTGATAGTCCATTGTAACTACACATCATGAGGCGTCATTCACAGCTGCAGAAGCAGAAGAAAGTATTTGGGGAACGCAAGCGAATACAACTGCAAGATAAACACCCTAGGAATGCGAAAGAGGCATGATTCCCTGACATGAAAAATACTTTCCTTTTCTGACAAATTTGTATTCTTTCTGATCGAATGCGCTTTCGCGGCGGATGCTCATTAGTCTCGTGCTGCCCGTGACCCCCGCAAACACAGAAGAGATATGAATCGCATTCCTTAGATGCGAAATGTGGGATACTTAATAACGGCCGTTACGTGATGCATCGTTGCACGCGCCACACTGTCCATCTTTGCGGAAAAGTTTATTTGGGGCCCATTCTCGTTATAATAACCGTAAGATCTCCCCGTACATTTTTTTTTACTCGCGATATAAAAGGAATTGAATAAAACATGATCTATAGCCAAGGTTTTACTTTGGAAAAGAACGAGATAACTAATGACAGAACGTGTACATGAAATACGTATTTGCAGCTTTCGTGAGAGAAAGTGGGAAGCTGAGCAACAGTTGTGTGATTTTTGTAAAGTTTCATTATTTCTCCACTGGGTGATAACGGCTGAAAAAAAACAGTATTACAGTGTAATCAATAGACTTTAATGTTTGGTTTTCTTCTTCAGGTGGGTGATTATTAAGTAGTTGTTTTACCATACGTATTCAGTTGAGTCACTCACTATTATAGGCTTTGGAGAATTCAAACTAATTTCGATAGCGCGACGAAATTGTTTATTTTTCGGCACCTTAATCAAATATTTCAACCTAATCGAGCACTTGATAGTTCAAAAGATAGAATTAGTCATTCTGTATAATTTTGAAAAGTTACTTCTCTGTGAATAACAAAAGGTGCTTTAAATGACATATTTGGTTATTTTCCATTGTTATTTAAACAGTTTCCTTTCTTTTGCCCCAGATACTTAAACTCCTTATCTCTAGTGTTCCGAATATAAATCAGTTTCCCGCAATAATGATTTCTATTCGAGCCGACAAATGGCAACAAAAAGATTTGAAGTAAACCCGACTTTCATTTAAAAATTGAAATATGCGGAATTACAGGATGAAAGGATTTCACATGACTGCATCTTCCTTATTTTACCATGCATGAGTGCAATCGGCCGTGAAATCTAGCTTTCTTCCTTTGGGTTTTTTTCTTATAAGGTGCTCCTTTATTATCCTGATATACCAATAATCACTTCTCATTATGTAGTCGGTTAAAGGAGTGTGCTCACGAGTTCTTTCCGGTGATTCAGTCAGTTTAGATGGCCAGAAAACCGGTCAACGGTCTTCAGAGATTTTAAAGGACTGTTCTCGGTTTGCCTTAATCATCCAATCATCTCATCGGTATAAGGCAGCCTTTCTTAAACTGTTGGTCGCAAAGCGAAATTTTGGGGTAGCGAAAATTTAATTCTGATTCATGAATTTAATTCTTGACGCCCACCACGAGTATCTAAGGCATATATTTTATTTTATTTACCACTGTTTTTCATACATACTAGTATTTTTCATATGTCTATTGTTACCAAAGAAATAAATTATTTTTGAGAAATTATTTATCTTTATATCCTTATTTCCTAGGGTCGCGAAAAAAATCTCGATGATAATAAGTTTAAGAAGCGCTGGTAAAAGGACGTTTTCGTCCTATTATATATCCGATCCAAAGTCAAAGCGATTACCATCCGATTTACGGCAGCTTGTCTTGTCTATTACCTTTCAGTCCAGAACATTAGGGAGTCTAAATAGTTTAGTTAGTTACTTGCCACCGCAATATGAAAAAAAAAAAAAACTGTAGAAATGTTCGTATGCATCATGTTCTCTCAATTTGGGCATTCAGAAAAAGAGGTAGTTTGGAAAGAAAATTAGCGGGTAACAGAATGATACGTAACTGCCATTATTCTATTCTTATGTGTTCTTCTATTCTTCTTTTAATATTCTTCTATTCTTAAGTTGAAAGGATGAGCTTTAAACCAATGTTTTTCATCAGGTTATTCACAGTACTCTATGTTTGCGAGGCACCTAAAGGGAAACTTACTATTTTATCCCCGATTGAAAGCGAAAACCATAGATATTTTAAGGTACAATATTATATTCAGATATTAGAAACAAAGATGTTGCTTCGCTGAAACGCGGTGATCATTAACGAGGCTATGAGAGGGCTGTTCTGAATGAAATTTGTGAAAATTCCGGAAAACACGATTATTGTGAAATGCATTAAAAGTTCTCAAAAGAGTTAAAGAACACAAATATTACTTCAACTTTTGGTATCCTTTCTGTTTTTAGCAACGAAGTGAATAGTTATTAATAAGGGTACGTCAATTTCACATAAAAAATATCGAAATTTCGCTAAAAAATTACAATATATAAAACTTGAAGGTTGTATTTGAAAAAAATAATGTATATATAAGGTGGGTGTCCCAAATATTGCCCCTGTGCCTAATATCGCCTACTCGTGTTTCTAAACTACAATTCGCGCTATCTATGAGACAATGCAGTAACGTCTTAGTTCTGGGTCTGTACTAACAGCAGCGCTAGCGACAAAGCTCTTATCACTGACAACAGAAACTATATGGCGTCGGCAGTTGTTTTGGCTGTTGTCTTCGGAAACTTTGGCTCCAAAGAATCAGAATCCAGTGAATGACCAGGTAGGTACATCCAAATTCTAGTTTTGCTTATACCATTTGAAAGTGCAATAAACAGAGAATACAGAGGTGCTATCATTTTGCTAGCAACGCCTTTTAACAGGTGCTCCTAATTTCGCGTGATAGGCGGTAAGAGAAACAGAGGTAGGCGATATTTGGAACCTCTCTGGTTTCACTGTAAATTTCAGTTTTTCCAATTCAGCTACATAACTTAAAATGGCACTGATTTTGGAGCTGGTTGATCTCAGGATACCAAAGAAAATAGTTCTTAGGGATGTTCTTTGAGTTTCCAGCCTAATCAGAAACTAACAAATGGATGAAATGTCAAAAATATGTTAGAATAGGCGATATTTGGGACACCTACCTTACCTTGACGTCTTTACTAAATGTATTTCGCTATAAAACGATCGAGTGTTTCTATAATTTTGTGCATAACTTGAAGAATGGCATCGCAAAGATAGAAGTCCCTCTATCCGTCTGAGCAGTTCGCTAAAAACCTTCTAACACTTAAACAATTAGTCACGAGAGTATAACTAAAATAAATTTGAAAATTTCATTTGCTAAATTATTACATTCGCTTACAGTAAACAAATATTAGTTACGTCAGTATAACAACTCGACTCTCGTTAATTACCTTCACTGTTCTAAACAGTTCATTTTAATAAATATTCTGGGTCTGTATAATTCTGGGTCTGTACTAACAGCAGCGCTAGCGACAACGCTCTTATCACTGACAACAGAAACTATATGGCGTCTGAAGTTGTTTTGGATGTTGTCTTCATATATTTTGTCTCCAAAGAATCCAGTGAATGACCAGGTAGGTGCCTCCAAATTCTAGTTTTGCTTATACCATTTGAAATTGCATTAAAAGAAAATCCAGAGGTGTTATTATTTTGGAAAAAAAAACTGTGTTTTAAACTTCGTTGTTGACTGTGTTGTGTTATTAATATCGCCTACCAAGTTGATTCTAATATCGCCTACGAGGCGATATTTGGAACAGCTACTTTAATTAAAATCTAGGTATTGCATTCTTATTTCCATTTTAATTTTATTCATTTTATTACACGTTCCGTTCTTTTTTGTTGGAGGTCTCATGTCTAAGATGCCAAAGGAAATTAAAAATGGATAGATATGGATTAAGTCGAGTCTGTAGGCCGCATGTCTGGCAGCTCTGAAAAAAGAAATGTTAACGTTAAAGGCTTCCAAACAGTTTGGCGTTCCAAGATCTACGATTCGTGAGTACATTAAAAAGGATGTGAATAAGAAAAACGATGGAACTGCGGAGGTTAGAATAGTGGTGAGAAAGAAACTTGGGAGAAAACCTGTACTGACGGATGATTTAGAAGAGGAGCTAGTTAACTACTGCAAGGAAATGGAATCCAGAAAATCTTTCTTCATAATTCTTAAATTGCTCCTAATTTTGCCTGGTAGGCGGTAGTACGAACCACCCTGGGGTTCACTGGAAATTTCAATTTTTTCAGTTCAGCTAAATAACTTAAGCTGACAATGGTTTTGGAGCTGGTTGATCTCAGGATGCCAGAGGAAATAGTTCTTAGTGAAGTTCTTTGAGTTTCCAACCTAATTAGAAACTAAAAAATGGGTAATATGTCAAAAAATAGTTACACTAGGCGATATTTGGGACATCTACCCTATATATATATATATATATATATATATATATATATATATATATATATATATATATATATATACCGGGTGGCCATAATTAAAATGACAGTGCTCACAGTGTTCTGTAGCGCGATCTATTTGCGAGAATGACGCCACATTTTGTAGGAAGATTAAACAAGACGGGGGACGAAGGATTCCGCGAAAAAATAAATTAGTTCCAAAAGTCACTGCTAGGGGAATATTTGGCGCTGTGTAATAGAAAATAGAGTGTTAACAAATGCAAATCAATACGGAAATTACCTTTTATTTTGCATTCAAATGAGGTTCAATGTGGCTGCCGTTGTTGTGGACCACATATTGCATTCTGTGCACATTATGCACAACAGCAGAAAGTAACATGTCTGCAGGAATCTCCCGTACAGTCCGTGATATGTTATCCTTCAACGTAGCCAGGTCCTGGACCACTCCTTGATAGACCTTGGACTTAAGGTAACCCCATAGCCAGAAGTTGCATGGGGTAAGATTAGGCGACCGAGGTGGCCATGCAGTTGGAAAGTTGCGGCTAATGACTCATTCTGTTGTGAATTTCTGTCGTAGCAGCTGTTGCACCCGTACAGCAACGTGTGGAGGGGCTCCATCTTGCATGAAAATGATTTCCCCCAGGCATTGTCTTTGCAGAAGTGCCGGAATGACAAAGCTGTTCAACATGTGGCGACATTTCTCTCCGGTAACAGAACAGGTTTCCGGTCCTGTCGGGGTAATGTTCTCATAGAAGAATGGACCTACGATAAATTCCGCTGTGAACCCACACCAAACAGTTACCTTTGGTGAATGTAAGGGAATTTCTGTGACTGCATGTGGTGATTTGTCATCCCAAATTCGGCAGTTCTGGGTATTCACAGTTCCATGCAGGTAAAAGTGGGCCTCGTCTCCCCATAAGATTTTCCACGGCCAAGCATCATCCACCTCCATTCTGGCAAGAAAGGTGAGAGCAAAAGTCAATCGCTTATCATGGTCGGGGTACAGTAACTCCTGTACACGGCTGATCTTGTACGGATAGAAGTTTATAATCTTTCGTAAGATTTTCCATACCGTACTGTAAGGCATATGCATATTCCGAGCTAATCCACGAGCGCTAGAGGTGGCAGCAATATTGTCTGGTCCTCTGTCGACAATCGCCGTGGCAACTGCTTCGATTGTATCCTGTGGTACAGGTTTTTGTCCTCTGCCTGACTGAACCTTCAGAGAACCTGTTTTCTCAAACGTCGCAACCATTCCTTTTAGCCCATTAACTGACACAGGACCGTTACCTTTATGCATTTTTTTGTGCGTTCTAAAAGCACGAAGAGCGGCTGACGCGTTGCACTGGTTGAGGTAAAAGAATTTGACCAGTAACGCACGCTCGACTAAAGAAGGAGACATTGCACATAAACTTTCAATCCGATTGATTCGAAACGTAACACATTGCCTTTTAAAACCCAAGCAGCTGGCACTGTGCCAATGGATGTAACGTGAAATTTGAATAAAGAACTTCTTCTTCTGCTCAGCGTACGTGATATTGCAGATCACGAGACTTTATCGGTGTTTATGTAGATTTTACGCTTTTTTAAAAGTGTTGCCATATTGCACTTGAACTAAATAAGAAAATGTGCATAATAAAAGGTAATTTTATTCCGTATTAATTTGCATTTGTTAACACTCTATTTTCTATTACACAGCGCCAAATATTCCCTAGCGGTGACTTTTGGAACTAATTTATTTTTCTCGGAATCCTTCGTCCCCCGTCTTGTTTAATCTTCCTACAAAATGTGGCGTCATTCTCGCAAATAGGTCGCGCTACAGAACACTGTGAGCACTGTCAGTTTAATTATGGCCACCCGATATATATGTACGAAAGTAAAATACATAAATTCAAAAATTTGGTATTTATTAAAAAAAACCTCAATTTACTTATTTGGTTATCAAAATTCTTAGTTAATAGCTACCGTTGTAGTCTCCACATTCTCTTCCTTAAGTTTTTAGCAATAAGTAATAATCAAATTTTGAGAATGAGATCTCTCAGTTAATAACCGTGGATGGTCTTAGATAAGCTATCACGTTAATAAATTATTTCTATTATTACTTAATTTCGCTTAAAAAGCCGTTTATCACCGAGTTTTCGACGAAAGGTATTAAAAAATAATTTTCTCATTTATTCGCTCCTAACGGCAAATTTCGCATTTATTCGCATCTGTTTCGTAAATACGAAAGTTACGTATCGCTGGTTATTAGTATACAGTACTAATGAAACTTTTCATCCTTGATCCAATAGTTCTTTAATCTATGGAATTAACGCTATTAGTGTGTAGGGTGGTGCATGAAAATCGATAAGTAAATATTTTCACTTCTCAGTCAACAACATTCAAAATGTTTGAAAAGTATACATACTTCTCACACGGTAAGTTCCCGATTTGCCTTTTTCTGCTTTAAACATGTTTCGCTCCTAGTGTTTTTGTAACGTTCAAATCCTTGCAAGAGTTGTTTAAGTGTTCTGGATGCTGCAGCGGTAAATCACAGAAGATTTCTGTTCTATCCTCGAAATTGCAGTGCCCCTTTCGGTGATGCAAATGAGAAAAAATCGCAGCTGTACGTCGGAGTGGAAAAAAGAAAGCATCTGATGAAAATCCTCCTATTTCCGTAGTAAGGGTATCGCATGAGTAGGTATTGAATATTACCATTCAGGGGCATTCGGTGTTCCGTGTTATTTTATTCGCTTCACTATACAAGTATATGATTGATGTGAGGAGGAAAACAAGTGTTGTAACTGTACTTCAATCGTAGTAAAAGAGTGCATATTTTTCTTTTATTTTGGTTCAGAAAGTAGTATTGCTTTTTACCCCAAACCCGAATAAGTGCATTCTACGGTTGCAGAAATTTAAAGCGAATGCCTCAACTTTAATACACCTAAATAATGCACGTGGCTTTAGCTTTTATGTATACGTAGAGAAAAAGTTTTCGATCACAAAGAAACCCTATTCCAGGCTATGACCCGCTGATAATGTATTTGAATTAATGGGTGCCGAATATAATTTGGTGTATATTTTCCTAAACAGACAGTGCCGGTGTAACGAAATATTTATTAAAATGAACTGTTTAGAACAGTGAAGGTAATTAACGAGAGTCGAGTTGTTATACTGACGTAACTAATCTTTGTTTACTGTAAGCGAATGTAATAATTTAGCAAATGAAATTTTCAAATTTATTTTAGTTATACTCTCGTGACTAATATTTTAAGTGTTAGAAGGTTTTTAGCGAACTGCTCAGACGGATAGAGGGACTTCTATCTTTGCGATGCCATTCTTCAAGTTATGCACAAAATTATAGAAACACTCGATCGTTTTATAGCGAAATACATTTAGTAAAGACGTCAAGGTAAGGTAGGTGTCCCAAATATCGCCTATTCTAACATATTTTTGACATTTCATCCATTTGTTAGTTTCTGATTAGGCTGGAAACTCAAAGAACATCCCTAAGAGCTATTTTCTTTGATATCCTGAGATCAACCAGCTCCAAAATCAGTGCCATTTTAAGTTATGTAGCTGAATTGGAAAAATTGAAATTTACAGTGAAACCAGAGAGGTTCCTAATATCGCCTACCTCTGTTTCTCTTACCGCCTATCACGCGAAATTAGGAGCACCTGTTAAAAGGCGTTGCTAGCAAAATGATAGCACCTCTGTATTCTCTGTTTATTGCACTTTCAAATGGTATAAGCAAAACTAGAATTTGGATGTACCTACCTGGTCATTCACTGGATTCTGATTCTTTGGAGCCAAAGTTTCCGAAGACAACAGCCAAAACAACTGCCGACGCCATATAGTTTCTGTTGTCAGTGATAAGAGCTTTGTTTCTAGTGCCGCTGTTAGTACAAACCCAGAGCTAAGAAGTTACTGCATTTTCTCATACATAGCTCGAATAGTACTTTGGAAACACGAGTAGGCGATATTAGGCACAGGGGCAATATTTCGAACACTCACCCTATTCTGAAATGCAGGCAGTTTGTCAGGACTAGGAGCTCAACAGCAAGCACTCAGTAAACAATAAGAAAGTGCGTCCGTTTGCCTTCATTCCAGGAATAAGGAAAATGTTGTTGTCGTTTCTAGGAATAGTGCAGAAGAAAAAAAGTCTTGAATCAAAAGCCTGATAACAGCAGCTACCAGATCAGTTGCCCGTGCGCTGTAGATGCGACAGAACAAGTTTGAAAAGGCTGGCCAGCTACAATGTCAAAGATATGTTCTGGAGAAAGCTGGGTTTCCGGAGAATTTCTATAGTCTATAATGGAACAGGGTAGGTTTTCATACCCTTAAAGTCATTAGTCTCTTAGTCTAGCTATTGTATTACTCTGGGACAGTTAAAGTCCAAAATGAATGGTTTGTTTAGGGATTGGCCGGATAATGGTCACCGTGTCAACATCTTCTAGTGTGACGGAGGAAGTGATATTGACCAACCTTGGTCAGCGAGTCAGCACACTCATTTCCTTCAGTATTGACAGGTGTGAGAATCCATTTGAAGGGAACAGGACAGTCACTTACAATGAAGTTGACAAAGAAGATTCCTTATGTTGTGGATTAACATTTCTTATACTGCTGTGAACACTTGCATATTACATGCTTCTTGAATCTGGAAACTGAACCGGGAATGCAAAAGACTTTGCCATGTTCTCCAAACCCCAAAATGACCGCATTTGCCGGATAAATAGGAACATTATACTTTTAAAACTGAATAGGAGGAAGAGTAGGAGAAAAACAATTCTTCTGACTGGAAGATAACCTGCAACGTTCATTGAAGCATGTGAATGGTGTGTATGCGAGATAGACCTCGAGTATGAATGTATTTAATAGGATGAATTTCGATGTTCTTCAACCGTCTCCGAAGCAATACAAACAAAGGGCAAGGCAGTGACTGGTACAAGCATATGGATATTAGCTTGCAATTAAAAACTTATATGGAGTGTTTTTCTAAGTATTTTCCGTTGGGGTCTGTTTCTTAAGGTTAGTTTATGCCCACAAGCATCTTATTTATTAATATTGAGAGATATAAGCCATATACGTTCAGTTATAGATAACAAATCTCTTTCAATGATCTGAAAAAATAAATCACTTGGGAGCTCTTACCTCACTTATGAAGGTATGTCGGAAAAGAAATGTAGAAAGAGGTAACTATCTTGATGAAATAAAGCTATGTTCAACATACGAGACATTTTCGTCGGACAGTTTATTTGGTTCCTAATATTAATGGTTGTAACAAACATTAAATGCGCAGAGTAGGTGTAAAGAAATGTAAGTTATCTAAGAGAAAACCAACAACGCACGCACGCATTTCCTTCACGCTTTGCATAACTGTCTCTCCGAAAATCCGACACAAACGCTACGGAATAATATTAAGTAGATTAATGACGAAAATAACCACTACTGCTAGCATTGTTTGGAAATGACTGTCGCAAAATTTTATTCCCTTTGTTGTTACGAAGGTTAAATGGAGCAGCTTTAAAAATGATCTCAACTTCTGCGCTCGCTGGAAGCCGTATCATATCAGCTCTCTAGGGTAAAATGATTCCCTGAAGATGTTATCTGGAATAGATTAGACGGTATAATCATTCTTTACGAGTAAATGCTCAAAATCAGACTCTGGAGTAAATCTGGGAACAAATCTGAAAAGTTAAGTTTCCCATTAATCATCTCTGTTTAGAATTTAAAATGAATATCCGATTGCCTCTCATTTTCGCCTCCGTTTCTAAAATGTTAAGGTGAAATTGGAAGAGTAGGTACTGCTAAAAGGATTGCTAGATAAATATTTAAAGGCGGATATCAGATTTGGGAACCTAATAGGTGTTATCGAAGATGAAACGGTCTACAGAGGCGATAAGCATTTGTTACATGCACTTTCTATTAATTCTGTCAGTGATATGGAGAATACGGAGATGTTAATTTATTCAAATGCTTTCTCAATACAAGGGGAAATGAGGTACTATCTGTAGAGTCCCCAGGGGCCATGGACTCCACTTTCGCCCTACCAATGTATGGGATTCTCCGTGGAATTCAGCGATGAGGTGCAAAATTATTATTTCTGGATTTCCCTTATTTTTTTACATGTTTTTATTAACTCGCTTTCTTGTTTGTTTGTCCAGAACAAATCTTACAATCGATTTTTAACTAACTTCCCGACTAGCTAGACATTTGAAACTTTTAGAATAGCTCAGAACACGATGACAATGCATTCATTTAATACTTTTAGCCATCTTTAAGCAGATTTAAATTAATTTTCAGTTAATTTTGATTTGTAGACTGGTGCAGCCATCTATAGGCCGGGACAGGAACGGAAAGTTAAATGCAAGTTAACTTCCAATTAACTTCATTTTCTTTCAAGTGGATGGGATAATTCATCAAAAATTTTTTTTAAAAGTATTTATTAATACATTAGTCCAGTCAATTTGTGCTCAAAAGGGGCCCTAGAGGGAAAATTTTGGGGTAGTTTTGATTTCTTCCATTTTATATGTTTTTCGGGGTGCTGAATCTGAATCTGAGGTTTGTTAACAAAATTTCGTGACGCAACATTGAAGAAAATGCAAAAAAGGTAAAAATTTCCATTTTTTAGCGGTTTTTTGCTTATAACTTTGAAACTATCAACTTTTCGTAGATAACCCCAATTACTCAAAATGAAAGTACATAAAATTTCCGACAAATAGCACTATTTAGGTTTTTTCTCCAACCGACCGTTTGGGCTCAAGCGCTATTTGAAAATTGGCATACTTCGGCTGTCTCCACAAAAACCCACTTTTTCCACTCCAAAACTTTAATTTTTCATTAAGGGCTGTCATTTAATACCTCCTTCCAATGCAATGTAGGATTTTCAAAATCACATTCTATTTAAATTCGAATTGGAAATATAGTTCCGTCTTGTACGTCTTTTTATTTTATTTATTCTCTCCCAGCCTCACCAAATGATTTTATAAAAGCCTTGTTTGGTTTAAAAGCCCTCTTTCCTTCCATTCGATTCCTTCACAGACGAGTCAAGGCCAACTACATCACCCTGTACATGCGTACCCAGTATCAAGGCCCTTTGTATTGGTCACGAGGTTTCCTCCCCCCCCCCACATAAAAAAAACACCGGCCATCTGATTCCTTCCAGTGGCAGTGCGAAGGGAGTAAATAGTACGAGCTCATATGTTAACTCACAGAACTTTGGCCAAAATTGTGATTCAATCAATGGCCCTGTCGCCAACAATGGTGGATCAATTGGAGGAGATCTTGTTCAACATGGACAGAAAAGTCATTCTTTCAAATAATGTGAAGGAGATTGAGAAAGATCTGCAAGAAGAATTCAAAGCTATGCTTCAACTGCTGGCAGAACGTGGTCCCACTGCTAAGCTCAGGGTTGTATATTTTGAAATGGTGACTTTGATTAAGCACTTCATTGAAGCAGAAAGAAGCAGCAACTGGGATCTACATCTCCAAACCATATATGAAATGCTCCCTTTCTTTCACACCAGTGGCCATAATCTGTATGCCAAATGCAGCCATCTTTACCTCCCTGATATGCATAACTTGAAAACTGCAATTCCATCTGCAGAATATAAGCATTTCACCGCCCGAGGATGTTTCACCATTCGTAGGAGTGAGAAACTGTGGTGTGGCACCTGGAGTGATATGGCGATTGAACAAAATCTAATGAAGTCAATGAAGACTAGTGGTGGTCTCACTCATGGCCGTGGAGTAACTGCAGGCGTTGTGACAAGATGGACACAAGGGATGGCAGCACTGCATAGTGTGTGCCAAGAGATTGAGCGCTTTACAGGAGTAGAACTCACAACGTCAGAACAACACGTTGACAGCAGAGATGCTAAGCAAAAGCGAAACAACACTGACGCAAATAAGTTGCTGAATTGGTTTCACGAGCTTCCTCCTTTCCCAGAGACCACTGAACTAATGTCACTAAGTCCAGGTGTTGTCGCAGATGAGAGGATCAACTGCCACTTGTCCAAAGAGATGGGCATGAAAGGTATACAGATCATTATTGGTGGTGATTTTCAAGCTGTAAAATTCAAACGAAGCGAAAGAGTGCAGCCTCTTGCGATCATGAACAGCTCTATTCAGATACAATACAGGGATGTAGTCATCAATCCAACCACACTTTTCCAACGAATGACCATCGTGAAACATTCATATGAAGATCTGCGAGAATTTTTGCATTACGAACTTAGCCCCTACCCTCTCTTTCTTTTCGATGAGCATGGGATGAGAATAGGAACAAAATGGAGCTTGTACAGGGCTTTTACACCGACTCCAACTAAACAGGGGAACTTGAGCGATACAAAATATATCATTGACGGATGGTTTTTGTTACACCGTGTCAAATGACACCACGGCCAGACATATGCAGAAATTTGCAACAGTTATGTATCATATGTCAAGTCGAACTACAAATCAAATGCAGTTGTCATTTTTGATGGCTACCCTGACGAAGCTTGTGAAAGCACCAAGCGCATAGAACAATTGAGAAGAGCGCAAAGAAAACAATTTTCTTCAATATCATTTACAGAATCGATGGTGCCCACTATCTCGCAGGAGAGTTTCCTTGCAAACTCCAAAAACAAGAGTCGGTTGATATCTATGCTAATGGAAAAATTTGATGATGCAAAAATTGATTCACAGCAAGCTGTAGACGACGCTGATATCCCAAGGGCCTGTTCACATAGGAGTCCGTTGCGTACCGTTAAGGGAAAGACGACGTTGAGACGCAAATAAACCAATCATAGGCGTTAAAAATTTCATTGCTAATCGTTTGGAGGTTTATCATTGGTTAAATATATTTCAATACTTTAACGCTCCGCAACGGACTCCTATGTGAACAAGCCCTAATTATCACAACAGATCTTATGTTAGCCCCGTCAAATGAATATGTGACAGTGGTGGGGGAAGATATCGACCTTTTGGTGATTTTGATTGGCCTGTGTAATCCTGATATAAAGAATGTCTGCTTTTTGAAACCAGGAAAAGGGAAGATGTCTCAAACCCTCTACAATCCCCATCTTGTCGCTGACAAAATCCTATCAGACGATATGTTGTTCCTGTACGCGATGAGTGGTTGTGACACAACTTCTGCTTTGTTTAATCAGGGGAAACAGAAATTTCTTAAAGTCCTGCAGAGGAACAATGACTTGTAACCAGTCATTGATGCTTTCAAAGACCCTCATGCATACCAGGACGAGATTGCCGAAGCAGGAAACGTGTTTGTCATGGCTCTGTATGAGAAAGGACATGAGACTGGCCTGAACGATTTGAGATACAGGCAATAAGTATCATACAAAATAAAACTAACATTGCCTCACTAGCCCCCACCGAAGCAGCTGCACGACAACATTCACTGAAAGTTTACTTTCAGGTGCAGCAGTGGTTATCCGGTCTAACCACACTCGTCGAGCAACAAAGAGACCCGAACGAGTGGGGTTGGAAAAAAACAAGGAATAGTCTCGTGCCAGTGCCAACCACTTTGAACCCTGCATAGGATTCGATACTTCGGCACATTTCTTGTAAATGTAAAAAAGGCTGCCAACGCAATTGCGGATGCAGGAAGGTTGGCCTCCATTGCTCTCTGATCTGCACATCGTGGGAAGGGCAGTGTGAGAACGTCGAGCTACGGAAGACAGCATTGACTTTGACGAAGAAGAGACAGAAGAAAGAGACGGACAGACTGAAGAAATACGCTTACATGATGCGGAAGGTATGTCTAATCTCACAATCTATTTCGTAATCACTCATCTCTCCTTAAGATATGATTACAAGTTGCTTTCTCACCACCTCTTTCATTTTCCAGATGAACAAGCCCCGACGCTGACGACAGAACAATCCGAACCTGTGCCAGGACTCGCCGCCTTCGAAGAACCTCAGCCAGGACCCTCTAAACCAGCGGTTCTCAACCTGGGGGGCGCGCCCCCCAGGTCCTGGCACACGAACACAAACACAATAATTGTAGCACACGATCATTGTTGTAGCTACAATGTCAGAAAAACAGTCTGACGACTTATGATGCAGTTAAGAGTTTCACAGATAAGATAACTCTTTGGCAACGCCGTTTTCAGAGTTCAGAGCCAAACTTTTCATCTTTTCCAAGATTGAACGACCTCATCGATGATTTAAAAAAATCTCCCATTGCAATAGATAAATGAATTGAAGGACCGTATAACAGTGCATTTGGTAGCATTGAAAAATGAAATTGCAGACTATTTTCTAGATATTAGTTCAGAGAACTGGGATTTTAAGTTGACAAGAGATCCTTTTAAAATAGACGTGGAATACATCCTGATCATATTCAGGAACTGGCAATAGACCTAAAATGTGATTCTCAAATAAACGCGGAATTCGAAAACATGGATGTCGAAAATTTTTCGTTACGCTATTTTCCTGTTTACCCAGAAGTTTCTTTGGAAGCTTTGAGGTTGTTAGTGCAGTTTTCATCCACATATCTATGTGAATCTGGATTTTCAGCATTAGGATACATAAAGTCAAAATATGGAGCAAGCTGGACGTTGAAAGTGACCTCAGATGTGCTTTGTCGCAGTTATAACCAAATATTCAAAAACTCTTCAAGGACAAACAGTGCCAGCCCTCTCATTAATGTTGTGAAAGTGACTGGTATTACATGCCAACCTCACCTAGATCCTTGATTACCTCAAACATATTTGATCTATATTTAATTCTTTGATTTCATATGTTCTAATAATAATATGTTCTAAATAAAGATATGAGTAGTAATATTAAATTTTGTGTATGAAATTATCTATTCTATATTTTCATTTAATAACCAGCTTCAGTTTCAAATTCCGATTGTACTACTTGTATTTACCACATATGGTGGGGGAGGGGTGGCGTGATCTCATATCAGTGTTCAAAGGGGGGCACAGAGCCTGAAAGGTTGAGACCCCCTGCTCTAAACGACAACGTCTCATATAATAATGTAATATATGATCATATGTATTGTAATACAATATAATAAAATGGAATAATTTTTCAAGATTTTTCGTTGGAATTTCAACTTTTTTGTAACTGAATTTGTACAATTTCGGACTTCATTTAATAACTTGAACATTATTTTATTTTTGAAAAAATTACCTGTACCTCTACATACACGATCTAAATAAGGTATGTGCAGAGAACTGAGAGGAATTCACTAATTGACAGCCATTAATAATAAATTAGAATTTTGGAATGGAAAAAGTGTGTTTTTGCGGAGACAGACGAAATACGCCAATTTTCAAATAGTGCTTGAGCCCAAACGGTACGTCGGAGAAAAAACCTAAATAGTAAAATTTGTAGGAAATTTTATGTACTTTCATTTTGATTAATGGGGTTATATATACGAAAAGTTGATAGTTTCCGAGTTATAAGCAAAAAACCGCCAAAAAATGAAAATGTTTACATTTTTTTTGCATTTTCTTCAATGTTGCGTAACGACATTTTGTTAACAAACTTCAGATTTGGATTCAGCACCCCAAAAAACATATAAAATGGAAGAAATCAAAACTACCCCAAAATTTTCCTCGTAAAAACACAATTTGACTGGACTACATAGAATTGTAAAGTTTATATGACTCAACAGAAATTTTAAAACATGCTATATAAAAAGTTCTTTTTATCTTGTAATTATTTCCTGTCCGCTTGCTTGCTGCTGTATGTCCCAACTGCGGTTTTAGCATATGCTGCTGGGCACCACAAAAGATGGGTCAGACTTCTGGTGTTACCATAGTTTAGAACCAGACCTCCTAGGGGAGACATCTGTTGGGCTGGTACTATTTCAAACCAAACGGAGGGACCTTAAAGTCTACGGAATTAACATGTCTATAACTGGCTTGCACACGAGAGAATTCAGTGGGGCTTCCGAATCGAGAACCTTCAGTGAGCCATTCCGACCACTATATTGCTCTGGGCCTATTTTTACTTGTAACTATCCAATTGAAATTCTTCCATTCTACCAAAGAAAGAAACAGAAGAATTCAGGATGTGTTGTTTGAAATTTAGATAGGTTGATGGTGACAAAATTGCATGTACCTAATCACCTCTAACTGAGGAATATTTATAGGATATTCTCCCACTTTTAATTATCTTATCTATATATATAATACAGTTCCGTAACTGACTGACTCACTGACTGACTGACATACAACGCACTGACCAAACCGCTGGACCTAAAGGGTTGAAATTTTGCATGGTGATTTTACTTATAGCAGCGGTTTCCAACCATTATGCTACTACGACTCCCTAAAAAAAAATTTTTTCCCCGCCTCCCTCAAAAAATGTTTTTTTCCGTGCCTCCCTAAATTTTTTTCCTCTTCTCCCTATATTTTAATAGGTATAAAAATATAGACACTTTAAATAATAACTTTATTACAAAAAAATGAAAACTACAATTAATAGA
Organism: Dolomedes plantarius; assembly: GCA_907164885.2. Classification (NCBI taxonomy): domain Eukaryota; kingdom Metazoa; phylum Arthropoda; class Arachnida; order Araneae; family Dolomedidae; genus Dolomedes; species Dolomedes plantarius. The sequence continues at coordinate 22,626,248 of OU015495.1, read as the reverse complement.
ATAATAACATGGTTTTGCTATAACAATACGAACATGCATATTTATTTTTATATTACATTACAAATTAAACTACATCTAACGCATCAAAATTTAATGCGAGGGTTGTTGTTGTTTATTGGCACAAAGTTTATCAAATCTTGGGGGCAACGGGGAGAGTGCCGCTCGTAACTCTTTTTCGACTATTAACATGGTTCTATACTTGGTTTTCATTGCAGCCAGTGCCGAAAAGCCCGTCCCGCATAAATAAGACGTTACAAACGGTAGAAGCACTTGCATTGCTTTGCAATACAAAGATTCATACTCTCCACTAAGATTCATCCAAAATTGAATTATTATTTAATTTTGAAACTTTTGTTTTAGTGAGCTATCGCATGACAATTCTATCAATTTTTCTTTTTGGATGGTTGTCAACTCAAACTCGTCTATTTATAGATATTATGGTTTATTCGTTTATTTATAGTGATTATGGTATGAACATTGATTTTTTATTAAAAAGTTTTGGCGCCTCCCCTGGCAATAGTCCGTGCCTCCCCTGGAAACCTCGGTTTATAGTGTAGGGGTGCACTAAGAAAGATTTTGGAAACATTCTTCTTAGATTTTTTTAAGGTATCCGTACACCTTAGAAGGTAATTTTTTGAAAATTTTTGAATTTTGTCTTTTTATCTATTTTTTATAATGACATTTAAGTTAAAACTTGAAAAAATATATAAAAAATTTAGCTGTTACATTAAAATAATTTTTTCAAATTGCGTAAATTTCAAGTCATTTCACGTCCAGCACACGAATTCAATGATTTATCTAACATCGTTCTTTTAAATCTCGAATACAGTTTTTTTAGCAGTAGGAGTAACTATCGTTAAAACTTACCGTGACCAGATTGGAGTTTCTACCTTTTTATGTAGTTCGCGAACACCCCCGATAAAACAAGTCCTACAGCAATGCCTTGCGACGTTGTATATTAAAAAAGAGCAATGTCAATAACGGCTATATGTGCCTTTAAAATCTCGAAGCGAGTATTTTTTCACTTAAATTATTCCTGTTTCAGTTCCTTTTTACATTGTTCCATTATGTGGCTGTCGATTTGATGATTTTCCAGAACTTCAACAAAACTAAACTGATTTGGGAGAAGATAATAAAAATTTATATTATACCTCGAATCCGCAGTCAATAAAAGAGTGGAAATTTATCCCCTCAGCTGTTTTTAGCACGTTTTTACTATGTTTTTATTAACCCGCTATCTTGTTTGTTTGTTTGTTTGTTTGTGTGTGTGTGTGTGTTTGTCCAGCACAAATCTTGCAATCGATTTTTAACTAACTTCCCGACTAGCTAGACATTTGAAACTTTTAGAATAGCTCAGGACACGATGACAATACCTTATTTTAATACTTTTAGCCGTCATTAAGCAGCATTGAATTCATTTTAAGTTAATTTTGTTTTGTAGAATGGTGCAGCCATCTATCCGCCGGGACGGGAACGAAAAGTTAAACGCAAGTCATGCTCGCATTTCCCGATCTAAAGGATTGATTACGCATTTGATCATTTTCTTTCAAGTTGATGGTATAATTCATCAAAAAAATTTTAAAAAGTATATATTAATACATAGAATTATCATGTTTATAGGATTCAAAAGAAAATTTAAAAACGCGGTATATAAAAAGTTCTTTTTATGTTGTAATTATTTATTAACCGCGCCGCTGTTAACCTACACCCAATTAAAATTGCCTTTTCATTTTATCATGCGTACTAATCCCCTCAGAATATCGCCCAATCATCGCCAGTGTGCAATACAGTATCGTCAACCTGAATTCAGTAATTTGATTTTTTCTTGAGCCCCGGGTTGCCCAGAATGGTCGGCAGATCTGTACTGTCCGTCCGGCGTCCAGGCCTACAAAAATGATTCTGTTCCGAACTTGGGAAATCAACCCTCAACTGTGTATACAGGTTTTGCTACGTAGTGACTGGTCAGTAGTTTGACCATACGTGTAGGCGGAAGCCATGGTCGCTGTAATTTCCGAATACCGGAAAGAAATAATCCTCTGTCAGGCGATAAATGGTAGCGATGAAATTCGTTATGATATATTCGATATGATTCGATATGATATCGATATGATATCGTTCTTCAATCTTTATCCCAAACTATGTGAATATGAATATTATGAAATTAAATGAAGCTATGAATGTCATGAGAATAAATCAAGAATACCCGTAACTTCGGTATCATCTCCTACAGCCTTAAGTAGCAGTTATAAAGTAGCATTAAGTAGCAGTTAAGTAGCAGTTAAGTATCAGTTAAGTAGCAGTTATATTTTTGCAACTTAAGGCTCTTTTACTGAGGTTCTTTTCAAGTCATACTTCAAAAGTGGCACTATAGTGCACCCTCTCATCTATACTGAGTGACAGAGAAACATAAAACGGGGCCGGACATAAGCCGATTGAATCGATTGGGTCTAATATTGCTCCTTGCTACTTATCCTTACTACAAAACACAGAGCTACTGGCTTTCCAAGTATATATATATATATATGTAACAAGAAAACGAGTCTTCCTAAATTACTTTTAAAGCATATTCTCTTTTTAATAAAGCACGACTCCCTTCCAAATTGCACCCTAAAAATAATGTAAGTTATATTTTATATTGGCCCTGCAGATCATTAAGCAGGCATTTGAAATATTTGAATTCCATATAACATCCCCATATCGCCTCATTAAATTTGGTAATAATAAATAAGTCATATTTTCAAATTCTTCCTTTTGCTAAAACGCAGAGAAAGCGCGTGATCTAGTAATTAATCCCCGGGAGAACCAAGACGTGGGAACGTGAACTCCACAAGACTAAATTCATTCAGTTAAAAAATAAGTAATTTAGGCCCTCAGGTGTCAATATCACCAAACATTCATTTAATATTTGCCTGAACAGAAGACTTCTCTCTCTTCACGCCTAACTCTCCTTGCTGTCAGATCTGCTGTCAACGGATGCCAGAAGTCCGGTGGTCACGACGGCTCTTCTCTTCACTTTGTCATGGAAACAGCTCTACGCGCACCGTCCTGTTGCATGGACGCAAGGAAAGTCCAGTGGCTACTGCAGCTAATGCTTTCTGATAAATAAAATACGTCTTGGAATTTGTGTTTCTCTTCTATGGCTCCATGTGCGTGTTTCTATCCTAAATTTCTTCAGTGCATTCCTGAATGAACACTGTGCCCGACTGCATCTCCAATAAGTTCTACGCATCAATTCCCGTGTGTAAATTTCCCAACTGTGATTATTATGACTGACACACACACTTATATATATATATATATATATATATATATATACAGATGGTGGACAAAATAATACGAACACCTGTGAAATAATGGAAAATCTTTATTAATAGGGGGTTGGGCCACCCTTTGACTGAAGTACAGATATAATGCGACGTGGGATAGATGCATAAAGGTCAGGGACAATATTTAAAGGAATATTAAGCCATTCCTCCTGCAGAGCGGTCTCTAATTGCGAAAGTTCGGATGGAGGTGGAAATCGGGAACGAAGTTTGGACTCCAAATATTGCCATATATGTTCGATAATATTCAAGTCCGGAGACTGAGGGGGCCAGGCGAGATGTTCAACTGCATCGTCATGCTCTTTGAACCATTCTTGAACACACCTAGCAGTGTGGATAGGGGCGTTGTCGTCTTGCAAAAACGGTCGCTCTCCAGGGAATACAGTCTGGACAAAAGGATGGACATGATCCCCAAGAGCGCTTAGATAGTGATTGGATTTGATTCTCCCATGCAGAATAACAAGTGGCCCAAGACCGCGCCAAGATATCGCACCCTATACCATAATGGAGCCAAACCCATGCTTCACAGTCGGCAAGAGGCATTCAGGATGAAACGCTTCTTTGGGCGTTCTCCAGACATAAACGCGTCCGGTCGTCTGAAATAGGGTGAATGACGATTCATCTGACCATATTACCTGTTGCCACTGTGGGGACCAGCCTTTTGTGATCTCTGCACCATTGGCGTCACTTGAAAGCATTAGTTGCTGTCACTAAGGGTTTACGAATTGCCACTTTGCCATAAATGTTCGCAGCATGAAGTTCCCTTTTGACAGTTTTTGTTGAAACGGGGTCTTGGAGATGACTGTTCATTTCGGATGTTATCTCGGATAACGATTGCTTGTGCTTTCGGGCTACTATGCGCTTCAAGACCCGTCTATCCCTATCAGCAAGCTTGGACTTTCGGCCACTGTTGTGCTTTGAAGACGTCGTCTTACCCTCTTTCGTGTACGCTGTCATAACGGCGGCTACCGTACTCCTTGCAACCCCCCAAAAGGTTTGCTGTTTCCGTAACAGATGCTCCACTTAAACGCGCTCCAACTATCATTCCTCTTTGGAACTCTGACAGGTCTGACATTTCAACTTATCACAGACAGTTCGATAGAAGCATGCAACGTAGGTGACTGCTGGTGAGAGACTGATACCTTCCTCTTCACGCTCACTAGGTGGCAGACTTCTGTTGCCAGTGGCGCGGCTGTACTGCAGGTGTGAAATACGTCATACTTTTTCACAGGTGATCGTATTATTTTATACTCCATCTGTATATAAATATATATATATATATATAGAAGGTCGTTCGCACTTCATGGAAACGATTTTGATAGTTACGTTTTATGTAAAAATGCCGTATTTTTGCGGCGATATTTGCTGCTATCTGATAGCCATGGTTCTTGACAACAGCTCTAGCTTTAATTTTCCATGAAAGTAAACTTTTTCTTAGAACTGTCATGTCAATTTTACTCCATTACTCGTGGACCGTTTTCCAAAGTCCGTTCAGTGTTCTTGGGTGCTGTTTTCCTAAGAGTCGTTTTAATAAATCGAAAGCGCAAAGTCCATTGGAGAAGCGTCATGTGATTTTACAGGTATTTCATTAAATGGGATACGCTTTATTCCTGTTTCTGATTTTTTTTTCTAAATAAGCGGCAGTTGATTTAGACGTGCGACTAGAGGTTTCTCCATATGAAGCTCAACTTCATCAATGTCCTTTATATATAAGGCTGGAAGTCCTTCTTTAAAAATTGGCTTTAAAATAATCTTCTGATAGTAGAGGGAATTAATTTTGGCTTTACTTGCGATTTTTGTAATTTTTAATTTGCCGTTGTAACAAAATCCTGCAACTATCATGAATCACTTTGGGAACTTTTCGGTACACTGACGGAGCCATTTCATACGGTTATTCCCATCAGTTGAGCAATAAAAAATTGATCTTTTTTTATTACAGTCACTTAAATACACCCATGTCTCATCGAGTGGTACCATAAATTTCCATTTTTCAGAAGCTAGGTAATTGCCATATAATTTTCTATAATTTGTTACTCTTTCAGCGATAGGCTTTGGAAAATGCAGGTGAACTTTACGTTTAAACATCTATTTTAACCTCAAATCTTTATGAATGATTTTACTTACAGTGCCAGAAGACATTCCTAGTTTCGTTGCAATGGATCTTTGAGTAGGCGGATTTTCTTTTAGGCTCAGAGACTTCACTTTCTTGATAATTACCTGCGTTCGAAGAGTCTTATGATTATATTTCGCGATCATGCTTTCATTTCTACTTTCAATTAGACTTTTTTTTTCAAATTTAATATATTATAAATACCTTTTTTTGAAATGCAATAACCGCTATTTTTACACCTCTTTATAATTTGTTGATACGAATATTTCTAATCGGAAAGCGCAGTTACGTAACCTTCGAGCCACCTATCAATTTTAGGAGCTATTTTCAAAATAAATATTTTATGTTACATTCCAATCAAAACGAGACAGTAGCAGACGATTATTGTGAAGTTGGCAAATTTTTATCTCAAAATACAAACGCCAAAAATGAATTACAAAGTCGTTTCCATAAAGTGTGAACGACCTTCTGCATATATATATATATACACTCATGGACAAAAAAATTAGCGCACCAAGAAATAATTGCGGGATCGTAACGAAACTTGCAATGAAGGTACATATCGGGGAGATATGCAAATGATTAGAAATGCAGTGTGATTGCGCATTACGTATAGCCGGTAGAGGGCGTTGAACATCGTACTCTGTGGAGTATAAAACAGGTAACCCAAGCTTGTTTGAGTGAGGTGAATCATTTACAAAGGAAGAGCTGAGATAGACATGCCATTACGCCGTGTTCGAAGACAATATAAGCAGTTGTCGCAGTTTGAGGGGGAGAATCGTCGGGATGATGGAAGCTGGGTGGTCAGCTAGGCGAGTAGCTCGTCAATTAGGCCGCTCTGATTGTGTTGTGAGGAGGTGTTGGGACCAGTGGACCCGAGAGATGTCATGTACACGAAGACCAGGCTCAGGACGCCCTCGACAGACCAGTCGTCGAGAAGACCGCCACATCGTAAGAAATGCACGCGTACAGCCAACTGCTTCATCGGCCGCCATCCAGGCACAGGTATCACCTTCACTAGGGGCCTCTGTGTCTTCTCGAACCATACGAATGCGCCTGGATGAAGGACAGTTGGTATCGCGGCGCCCATTACGTGTGCAGCCCTTGACGCCCACCCATCGACGCCTCCTTTTGGAGTTTTGCCGCGCACGAGGAAACTGGACTGCAGCGGAATGGAACCAGGTCGTCTTTAGAGACGAATCCAGATTAAATCTCGGCAGTGATGACAATCGATTTCGTGTCTGGAGAGCCCGTGGTGAACGCTTCAATCCTGCCTTTGCTGTACAGCGACACATCGCTCCCACAGCTGGTGTGATGGTATGCGGTGCCATTGCCTACAATACACGGTCACCCCTAGTATTGTTCCGTGGCACCATGACAGCCCAACGGTATGTTCATGAAATCCTGCAACCACATGTGTTGCCACTCATGCAACGGCTCCCAGGAGCCATTTTTCAACAAGACAATGCTCGGCCTCATACGGCAAGGGTGTCACAAGACTGTCTCCGCACTGTTACTACCCTTCCTTGGCCTGCCCGATCCCCAGATTTGTCTCCAATCGAGCATATCTGGGATCATTTGGGACGACGAGTTGGGCATCCCACGAGTTTGAACGAACTAGAGGCAAGGTTGCAGCAAATATGGAACGAAATGTCTCAAGACATCATACAGAACTTGTATGACTCAATGCCCGATCGTATCGCATCGTGCATTCGCGCTAGAGGGGGTCCAACGGAGTATTAACTCCTCCGTTCTTTTGCCTTTTTCTCTCAAATAAATTATCCTTTTTCTTTGATTTTCTTATCATTTACTTATATAAAAGTAGTCATTACGTATGTAAAATTTCGTTTCATTTTGACGACTCCTTCTTGGTGTGCTAATTTTTTTGTCCATGAGTGTATTTCGAATAATCAAATGTCATGTCTAACCTCCATTACTCGGCGAAAAAAATGGTCACCAGAATCACGTATAAATGTTAATAGCTCCTGAAATGAAAAAGCCTAACGATGGAAATTAACCCTTACGTCGGCTCATCGGTCTAGGAGACCGCTATTGCACCTGTTCTGAAGGGGGGGGGGTGATCAGACTGTTTGGGGTCTGTAAGTTCTTCAGTCGGGTCTTGACCTTCAAGTACAACACATCGGAGATTTTCGCCCGCTCTTATTTTTTCGGTAAATTTAATCTTTGTAAAACATAGTTGGTCTTTTGGACAAACTATGTACTAATTATCTGTCAGTCTTATGCATTCTATTTCTAAGATCTTTGTTTTATCGTTGTAGCTAGCATGGCTGGATGAATTCCTCCTGTTTCACGACGAACCAGACATTTTGTCTCTCTCGCACTATCACAGATTGAGGAATCGGATTTTGAAATTTTTGTTGCATAATCTATTTCATATTTTACACTTTTCAAGAATGAGAGGTGGCAGAAGTTTTGCATTGATGACTTATAGCTGCGAAAAACTTATAAAAATAGGAAAATATCCTAATTTTATAGCGTGGCGGTCTGTGAGACCGATGAGCTGGGGAACAGTAAAAAAAGACAGATGAGCCAAAGTAAGGATTAAGTGTGGCGTTGAAGGGCGGTCGCTAAAAAATGTCGCAATGAGTTATTTCCCCGAATCCTATGTAAAGGTTAAATGAACCTTTGCAAATGTGTTCTAACTCTCGTTGCCAGCAATAACTCGTAATTATATCCGATCTCCTCTTCTCTTCCCTTATTTCCCGAAGGTGTTATCTAAAATAGATTAGGAGGTATGATTATTCTCTACGACTACTTAAAGAGTAAAATCAGCGAACCGCTCCCTCGAAAATGATTGCCAGGAGAGATCTGCGACTTCGAAAAGTTGGAATATGCTCATCCCAAATACATCCCCTATACGTGTTTAAAAGATTGCAGGTTTATAAATTGTTAAGGTGATGGAGAAGAATGGATAGGTTAATGTACGATGCCTGAAATGCTGTTTAACCCAATATAAATGCTCAATTTGTCAGAATGTTAGACCGGGACACATTAAATGCAGTGCTTGATCCTTGGTCAAAGTATTTGTATAGTAAGTGAGTGTATCGCTATAGGGCTGTTTAGCAGTTGGTGAGGCCATTTCTAAACGAATGGACCTGGTTTCGAAAACCTACCAAGATATGGATGTTTCAGTACTATTCCCTTTTACGGCGTGATGTTTGTTCACCCCCTGCGTGATTTGTTTTAGGAATTAATTTTTTGTCGAGATGCTAATGAGAAATTTTTGTTAATGGTTCCACCCTAGAAGATAATTAAACGATTTTCAGATTTGGTGATAAATTGCATGAGAAAGTGCTAAAATATGAAAGGTATTACTCTTTTAAACGAAAAACGGGATGTTTACATCAAAGAATGATTAATTTTACATTGTCATCTGTTAGCTGAATGAGGAACTTTTATTATCTAAAGAAAATCATTTTATTTCATGAGAAATGAGTTTAACCTTTTCCTTCCGGGGTGGGATAGCATGCATCCCAAGAATACGAGCTCAAGAATAAATATATATATATATATATATATATATATATATATATATATATATATATATATATATATATATATATATATATATATATATATATATGTATGTATGTATATATATAACCCCCTTATTGGTTGTTCTTACAAAGGGGGTACGAAATTTCCCGTCCTAAAGAGGGAATCTGAAAAAATGGACCGAGTACGCTTAAGGTTAACACGGTAGAGTGCCGCTTTAGAGCGCCAGTGCTTTGTGAAGTGAATGAATCAAAGGAACTATCCAGTGATTCTTTTAAAATGCTTTCGCTGCACAAGCCATTCGATAATTCTAATCCTCGTAAGATTTTTTTCTTCTTCTCGTGTTTGTATAAGATTTGATTTCAAGGTAACTGCATTTGCGAAGATAGAAAATGGCCGAGTAAGTTTTATTTGTTGTCCCTCCTTTCTCCGGAAATTGCCCAAAGTGAATTTTTTTTCAGATTCACGAGCATATTTCCGACTTTATAACACGACAGAAAAAAACAGAACATGTGGAGGTGGTCAGTTTGTCGAGAGAGAACAGTTTTTCTAGCTAAAACATTTTATCGTAAAGATTTTGCTTACCGTAGAGAGGAAATGAGGAGTTCCTTTAAAGAAGAATTTTTAGTAAGAAACGTCAAAAATTTGACACAATAAGATATGAAGTATAAAAGAACTTACAATTAATTCGGAAAATTTTGTACAAATTATCTCGAGCTACTTAATACAGTACATTGAATCTTGAACTTTTTTTATTTTATTGAAACATGTACTTTAAATCTTGTACTTTTATCTTCTACTTTAGTTTTATTTTTTATTTTATTTAAAGCTGTAGTTTCTTTTATTTCATTCAATGAGAAAAATTTTGACTGTTCGTATTTTTTTTAATTTTTAATAAAAAAAATGGAGTCTTATATAAGAAAAGTAAATCTTGACTGAGAAATTTTCTTCCCTTTTAATTCTCTTAACAGAGTGTCAAACCAAAATTATATGTGATAGGAACTCATTATGCATGTTCAGTAAGGTTACACTATTCATAAAATTTTCTTATTTTCAGCATTTAATGACCTAGGTAACTAAGCGTTACGTTAATGATCTGTTTTGATGAATTAAGATCATGTTTATACTTTAACCCCAGTTACATCCTGATAAATATGTAAAAATTTTGCGTTTATTTCCCCTTTGAGAGTTGGAAGTTTATTTATTAGTAGAATAAATATTGAAACAATTAAGTGCTTGCAGACTATAACTTAATTTGACAAAATTATCCCCTAAAAGTAGAATTGCTTATCGTGTGTGTTACGATTTACCCGTTCTTAACCTCATATCTATTATTTAAAATACATACTGACTAGTGGTTGCAATACCGGTATATCGAATACCGGTAATTCGTGCTATTTTGCAATTTCGTAAAACTGGCATTTGCTAAGGATAAATACCGGTATTTCGATATCTCTCTATTCTAAAAAAAAGTAACTCCTGCTGCAGCTGTCAAAAGCTTGTCACGCTATCTCCTCCGAAACCGCTGGGGGTATGGGGTCGAGAGCGATACCGATGCAGAAAAATGGGGGGACCAAAGTAAGACATGTCTCGTCTTCGTCGGATTTTAAATTTTTTAATTTTATGTTTTGTGGGAAAATATTGACTTTTTCATCTTCAGATAACGATAAATCGCCAAAAAATTATCGTAGAATTTCGATCTTTTTACAATCTAAGACTACAGACATTTCTCTTTCAAACTAGACCTCATTTGTTTAAAAATATTTTAAAACAGACTAATATTTTCATCAAAAAATGAAACACAGTTTTTCAAGAAATATCGTCCCATATATGGATGTAATATCGATGCTCCTTGAGTTTTTATCTTACAAAGAAAATATTTACATCATCTGGAAGCTGAAAGCTTTCTTATTCATATAAACCTCATTTCAAGTCTCGATCTTAAATTTTCTATTTTTAATTGAATTTTAAAGCAAATAATTCAAAAATGATGAAAAGGCCTTCGCTTAAGGGTGACAACGTAAATGAATGAAAGCTGTTATATTGTCCGAGGATCACCACCGAGGAGTTTGTACCTAGATATTAGCCCTAACAGAGGAGCGAGCGTAGTGAGCCTAGGGTACGAATCCCCTAGGGGCGAATCCCCTAGTAAATTGAAAAATTGTTACAAACGTTGATACAAAAGTAATATACAGTCAAAACTGTTTTTGTGTGATGGATAGGGAACTCACAAAAAAATTATTCAGACACTTTATAAATAGCCATAACTTATATTTTTTTACAACATATTGAAGTTTCTTTTTATGCGGTAGAGAGGAACCACATAAAAAAAGTCTCACATAGAAAATAAGTCAAAGCTATGCGAAATAGCGAGAAAATCCTTTCTAAACAAAATAAATAATTAAATTACACATTGAAACATTAAAAATGATTTTAATTTCTCATTTTAAACTTGGATAAATTTTCAAAATGTACATAATTCGATACTACTTGTCGTAGTCCAAAACGCGCATATTCTTCTGATGAACTGGTTCGTAGTCGCTTCTACACTTGAAGGTACTGAATAGCGTTGATTTATTTTTTACCATGTTTTTATTAACTCGCTTTCTTGTTTGTTTGTGTGTGTGTGTTTGTTTGTGTGTCCGGTACAAGTTTTGCAATTGATTTTTAACTAACTTCCCGACTAGCTAGACATTTGAAACTTTTAGAATAGCTCAGAACACGATGACAATGCATTCTTTTAATAATTTTAGTCATCTCTAAGCAGAATTGAATCATTTGCAGTTAATTTTGTTTTGTGGAATGGTGCAGCCATCTATCAGCTGGGACGGGAAAGAAAAGTTAAACGCAAGTTAATTTCCAATTAACTTAATTTTCTTTCAAGTAGATGGGATAATTCATCAAATATTTTTTAAAGGATTTATTAATACGTAGAATTGTGAAGTTTATATGATTCAACAGAAAATTTAAAAACATGGTAAATAAAAAGTTATTTTTATCTTGTAATTATTAACTGCAGGTAATTTGTGCACAAAAATATATTCCCGGCTTATTGACAGTTTAATAGATGCATTATGTTTTTAGCGATCATAGTTCAAAACTACGCAGTTAATTAAATAGTTTCTTTTTTCCCTTTAATAATAGATATTATATAATACACTGGACTAAAAAATTTTTATGTGATATTTACTCTTCTCAATAATAATACTAAATGTATTGTAATGCTATATTGATTTATTTTTTATTTAAATTTTTCGTTTCTAATGTTATAAATTGTTTTTTTACAGCTATTATTAAAAATATTTGATTATAACATTTGTTCCTTTATTATATATTTGTACATAACAAAATTATTTATACTTTTATAGTTTACGGGTATTTTGAAAAAACTAATTAATATGACAAAGAAACAACACTGTGCTTTTGTATATTTTTTTGAAAAATTCCTAATACCGGTATCCCGGTATAACGTTTGAAAAAATACCGAATTCCGTTATTGTATTTACTAATCTTGATAGAGAGAACATTCTTTTAAATTTCCATTAACCTCTTCTTTGCTGTTTTTTTTCTATCTCTAAAACAAATATATGACGAATCAGTAACAAAGTTAAATACGCGTAACTAAAAGAGAACATAGTTACAAGATAAAAAGAACTTTTTATATACCACGTTTTTAAATTTTCTGTTGAATCATATAAACTTGACAATTCTATGTATTAATAAATATTTAAAAAAATTTTTGATGAATTATTCCCATCAACTTGAAAGAAAATGATCGGCCTTCACTGTGCACAAAATGCAAGGATGTACCGTGAATCACGCAGTTCTGTACCTCGGAAAAAATCTCTTCGCCAAGGGACGGGCTTACGTCGCAGTTAGAATCTTGGAAGGACTGCGCATCGAAGAGTTTGACAGCTCCAAACTTACCGGAAAGACCTTATTGCGAAAAATCACAATTTTAATATTTTCCTATTTAATTATTTTTCATTTGTATTTATTTTTATTTTTCTCATCTTTTCTCTCTTAATTGCACAAACCTTCACTTAATATTCACTTAATTTTCACTTAATTTTCACTTTTTCACTTTCTTTTATTTAATTTTAATCACTTTTTAGTCGTTTCCACTATCCACAGACTTTATAAACTGCTAACTTTTATATATATTTTTAAAATTTTTCACCCACTATTTTTGTAAACAAACTAAATTCGCATGCATTATGTTTTCAAAATCGTCAAACGCCGTTACGCAAAAGTGCAAGCAATGAATGCGATCGAAACGCCACCTTGCAGATTTTTCTGCTTAAAGATGGCTAAAAGTATTGAAAGAATGCATTGAGATCGTGTTCTGAGCTATTCTAAAAGTTTCAAATGTCTAGCTAGTCGGGAAGTTAATTAAAAATCGATTGCAAGATTTGTAATGGACAAACAAGCAAGCGAGTAAATAAAAACGTGGTGACAACTGGAAACTCATCGCAGTGCCGCGTGCACCGTTAGGCCTTATTCATATTGATTATGGAGCGGAGCGAAGCTTAAAAAAATTAACCAATCACAGAGTTCAATGTACTGAGTACGTGATATATCAAACCAACCACAGGACATGTCAACAATAGCACCGCGACCGGGAAACAATACGCTCCGCATCGGAAATAATGTGAACAAGGCCTAACAGGCCTTGGGTAAGAAAAAAAAATGCTGCAAACATCATCATAGAGAATGCAGTATTTGGTTGGTATCGTGTTCATTAGAGAGGTCAAATTAAACCATGAGCGGTCGGAACCGCCATAGTTTTTTGTATGGCGCAGCATGTGATAGTGACACCAGCAACTGCTTCCTCGTGCCTTTCCTATCTGTGGTTTATAAATTTATCACTGGTCCCGAAGATGAGTGAACCGAAAATGGATCACGTGATGGGGTGTGTGTTATGGAATCGGCTGGAATTTAAGGCTAGAACGAGCCTTAAAATAAAAAAAAAGATGTAAAAATATCCAAATATAGAAAATAAAGCAATAAGGAATAATTCTACAGTTTACATAACATATACGTTATGGAGAAAAGATTACCTTTAGTAATAATAATAATTCATTAAATCATTTTAAGTGTTTTTGATGCCTAACACCAAGCAAAATGTATAGTCAAACCTATTTTTGGGCGGTCTGTTTTATGCAATTTTTTGTGAGATATTTTTATGCGGTATATGATTATGTATCGATAAAAAAATTGAAATCATATACTTCAATTTATTTATTTGAATTTCCAAAAAGAGCTTCGATCGTATATATCTGGCTATAGTGACGTTTACAAGCAGTTGATTAAACGATCGTCGTCGCAAAAACTTATCACCAACCATATGGTAACAAAAATAAATCAACTTTCACATCTTCAAGTGACGAAAGCGATTACGAACCAGTTCATCAGAAGAATGTGCGCGTTTTGGACTACGACGAGTAGTACCGAATTATATACATTTAGAAAATTTCTCCATGTTTAAAATGAGAAATTAAATTTCTTTTAAATGTTTCCATGTGTAATTTTATTATTTATTTTGTTTAGAAATGACTTTCTAGCTATTTCGTACAGCTTTGACTTATTTTCTATGTGAGACTTTTTTTATGCCTTCCCTCTCCGCATAAAAAAAATCTTCAATCTGTTGTGAAAACAAATATTTGTTATGGCTATATAAGGTATACACAAGATTCGATTCACAAGAATCGAACTTTTGAATGAATGAATTAAAGAAGCTGCTTGGGATATGCTAATTTCGGCATACGCGCTTAGTATAAATACCATGCAGCGTCATTAATTAATTCATTCAAAAGTTCGATTCTTGTGAATCGAATCTTGTGTATACCTTACAGCTATTTATGAAGTTTCTGAATATTTTTTTTGTGCTATTTTTTTTGTGCGTTCCCTATCTACTGCACAATATATCTGGTTTGACTGCATATACTACAGAAAAGTATGATGTGCGTTCAGAAATGTGTCATTTATGGTTTTGAGTAGACTAAATTTTTAAGATAAATACTCTACGGTTAGTGTCTGTAAGAGGAGGTTTACTGATATGGACTTATTCCTTTTTAAGTGGTATATATTTTCATCTAGAAAATTTATCTCATAGTTTGGACGATTTAGAAACATACCTTTTTTTGTTCCATCTGTTTTCTTTCCTTTTGCAGTCCTTATTACCGTAAAATCTCAAGTATAATACGCACTTCTTTTCGCATTTTAGTCCGCAAAAATGAGGATGCGTATTATACTCGCGTACAAAAAAGAAGTAGTCTTAAACATTGGATAAACGAACGTACAGCAGCTGTAAGGCGTTGTCGCAACAAGGGTGCGGGCGTATCTGCACTCCGTGATTCATCCACCCGTTTACTAAGCAGGTATTCCTTTTAAACAAACAGAACTCACAGTTCGTATCGCACACGTGTTCGTTTAATAACAGGTCCCTTGAAATAGTGATAGTTCCCTGTTGTTGCAAGTGCAAAAATTATTATTTTATTTTATTTATTTCCCTTAAATTTTTCTTCAAGACGGTTCTATACGGCAGCAGTAAAATTATCAATTGTTAAACGTGAGACTGCAGTGAAAACGATATATTATGAGAGGATGGGCAGTTGTCATCAAATGAGGATGATGGTGGCGATATATATATTAGGACGGCTCCAATACTTATGACATGGACGCAACAACAATAGATGAGCTGTATTCTATTGAAAGTGATGAAGACTCATAATTTGACAGTATTGTTTCTTTTGAATAAAAATTTAAGTTTTTTTTTCTACTGAATTTAATGTTTTCGTTTCTTTTTATTAAAAAGAAACGAAATTTTATTGGTGCTAATAAATATTTGTGCAATTTTTAAATAAAATATTGAAAAGTTATGGTTGCGTAGTATAAGTCGAATTTTAATTTTTCCGAAAATTTCGCACAAAATCAACCATGCGTATTATACTCGGGTGCGTATTATACTCGAGATTTTACGGTAATTAATCTATAACAACTTCTTTTTCGTGATTCTAACTGATTGCGACAGATATATGTTGCAAATTGAAAAGATATATATTGTTTTGGCTTATTAGTATCGCCACCTAGCTGCGTGTATTTGTAGTGAGTGATACTCTTGAATGAATAAAAGTATGCCACTCGAAGCTTGATTCTTGAATTCTTGGTTATAATACATTTTGAATTTTCCACAATATATAGATCGTTTAATTTATTAAAGGTTATCAGAAAAGCGGGTGTTATACTTTATCTTCGCTTGACTTAACTATACTTTTATCAGTTACTGACTTTTGAACTTTCTTCACTCGTAAAATTTAAAGACATGGCTGGCGGGAATCACAAATTTCCCGCATTTCAACGGAAACTTTCAATTACAGACTTTCGCAAATTATGGTTACAATAAGCAATTAAAATAACCTAGTCGAATCACGACTCTCGTACGGAAGGCAGTCGTAAAAATGAATTTATTTCGAACCACTTAATTACTTAACTTCAAGTTACCGAAAGTCTGGATCAAAGTTAAATAAAGGCTTTTCGAAATTTCTACCTGGTTATTAACCCACATCGGGAGAGGCGGCCTGGAGGGGGAATCCGACTGCAACCGAGAAGGCTGTTATTACAAAGGACGGCTTGGTTTTGACGTTGCACATAAAAGACGATAACGGAATGGCAGAGGTGAAATGGATGCTTGTGTGGGCAGAATATGAGTTCCGTCGGGTATTTCTGCGTGATCCGTAATTTATGGGGAGAAATTAAACTGCGTTTAGAATAAAACGGTACTTTGGTTTCAAAAGTGTGTGTGTGAGAACCGGCCGTTAGTACATGTATTTAGGTAACACATACGTTCATGTAACAAAGGAAACGGGCGCACTTTTACATAAATATTTAATATTTGGGAATACTTTTAACTTTAAAATAGTTTTGACCTAGTTTCGATAAATCCGTAAATTTTAAAAGTGTTTGTATTGATCAGACAAAGTTTCATTAAGAGATATTTTATCTGTTCAGGTTATTCATAAATCAAGAATTAATATTCCGTGGAGATTTTGTGAAACAAATTCTCAGTGTACATAAAACAACTACTTTGAGAATATTTCTCTTGATTTCAAATTCTTCGATATATATATATATATATATATATATATATATATATATATATATATATATATATATATATATATATATATATATATATATATATATATATATATATATATATATATATATATATATATATAATCTTTTTATTTAATATGTGTAACAGGTTTTAAGTGCAGGATACATTTACCCATTCCAACCGTGATTTTTATGGCAACTTTATTATGGGAGCACCCTTCAGGTAAAGGAACGCTGGCCACTACATCCATGCCCTAATTGGGCCAGGTGATGGCCGAAAGGCTGAGACGCTGGCATTCGGTTCGAATGATGTGGGTTCGAATCCCACTGTAAGCATAGATGTCTGTAGCCGTTCGGAATCGGCTTTAAACTTTAAGTGCCGGTCTAATTAGCCCTCGTGTAGCAAAAATTTGACTGTAGCGCTCGAAACCAAACCATGCCCTCGTTGGATTCGTGTGGGTCATAAAATTTCACTAAAGGGGGCAGGACGCAGTATGCATCATGTGGGGAGATAGGTTAAGATCACTTGGTACGGATGGAACGATAAAAAATGCTTTCCAGAAAGCGAAAATAGGAGACGACCGTTACAGAGATTTGGCTTCGCTTACGAACGATGATGAAGACAATAAATTATGCAAGGAAATTTTGAATTCGTTAGATCCAAAGTTGGGTGACTGATAATCTGGAAAGATTTGAAAAAATCCGTTATTGCTGTTTCTTTTAATTAAATGTCGTCTTGAAGTCGAGTGCATTTTATGAAATCATTATATGATTTTACTCCACCAATCATTATTAGTGGTGATTATGAATATGGTTCGTATTCCTTAAAAAACAAGTCTGGCCACCGGTATTTTTTTATATAATATAGTGTATAGTGTATGTAATATTCTACTGTCAGGTAGCTGTAATGAAGCTAAGGGCATTGTGCTTTTGGGGGATAACAGCGTAAAATGTCAAACCTTGCACACCTTGTATAAAGGGTAAAGTCTTGGAGCGCGTTTAAATTGGAGTATCTGTTACTGCAACCCCAGGCTAATGGGTGTTTTTAGAGCTATTGTATTGAAAGTCATGATAGCATACAGAGTACACGAAAAAACATCCTTTGCCATACAGAACAGTGGACGAAAGAGCTGAGTGAGAGAGCTGAGTGAAGGAGATGGACGAGGTATTGAAGCGGATTGTGGCACGCAGAAATAAAACAACTCCAATCAAAATGATCGAACAGCTCAATCTGCATCTCCATGTTCTTGTATCAACCATTAGAGGTAGAAGGGAACTTCACAAAAAAAGCATTTACGGAAGAGTAGCCACTTGTAGTAGATGCTAATACTAAATATCGTCCAAAATGTTGCCACGAGGGCAAATCCTGGTCGAGTAATATGTCGAGAAACGGAATTTGGTCCGTCGAATCATTGTTACCTTTGTTCCTCGCAACAGAACGTGCGTATGTCTGGAGAACACCTACACAAACGTAAGATTCTGGCTGTCTCATTTCAAATGCCAATCATGGAGGTAGATCTATCTGGGTTTGGGATGGCATCTCATGGTTTTCTTCAGGCCCTATAGTAACCCTGAAAGGGAGATTGAAGGAAAAGGACTATGGCAAAATTTTAGCTTAGCAGGTCCGTTCTATGGTGCAAACATTGTTTCTTGTGGGAGATGGAGTTCTCCGGTCTGATGATCCCCCTATACATATAGCTAAATCTATCAAATATTGGTTTGAAGAGCATGAAAAAGAAGTCAAATATGTTATCTTGCCCTGTAAAATCCCCCCGACTATAAATCATCCAACCACTGTGATTTGTATAAGCGGATAGATAAAGGTATCGAAATCCACCAAAGCATCTCTATAGGAACTTTCATGATTTTTCCCTGAAGAATGGTATAATATATTGTTAACCACTATTTACGACTTGTATAATCCAATTCCAAGGTGAATCAGGTGGTATTACATAATAAAGGGGATCCTCTCCCGTATTAATAAAGGTTTTCATGATGTTTCTCAGTGTTTCCATTATTTTGATAACCACCTGTTTATATATATATATATATATATATTATTGTTTTCAATGGCAAGTATTACAGGACAACAGATATCAAAAAGACAAAAATACAAGAACAAGATAGAAAAATGACATCCGTTAATCCATCAACTTATGTCTGGCAATCCAATAGCGTCCCCGTAAAGAAACGGAAGGTACAGCAGGACAAGAAGCACGGTGAAGCATTTCCATTTCTTCCTGGTTATTTATTACACAGGAGACAAAGAGGTTCGGGAGCCAAGTTAATTCTGTGGAGGTGCTTGCGAAGGCAATCATGGCCAGGAAAAAATCGTAGCATTGCCACAGATTTACCTCTAGGCCACTCGGGCATACCAGGGCTTGTGATCGCTTCTAGCAGCAACAACCTGTGAGAAGGAACACCTGAGGGTCTTTTTGAGTATTGTCTTGATGGAATGGTAGGCCAAGAACTGGTTGTTTAGCTGTAAAACAGAAGCCCCCTTTTAGGCTAGGAAGTCAGCGATATACATATATATATTGATTGGTTGGATTGGATTTTGTTAGAAAAGATAATTTAGACGTGTTGGATTGAAACCAGGAGCAGGCATATTTTCGTTACACGCACGCATATATATATATAGTGCGTATATATCCTGGTTTTAATCCAACGCTTCTAAATTATCTTTTCTAACAAAATCCAACCCCTCTTCCAAAATCCAATATATATACACAACATAACTGATAACTTATATTTGCTCTTAATACACGTGCCGATGATTAAACATGCACTCGAAATCAAAAAAAGAACATTACCATATATGGTCCGAAACCGTAGGCTTCATTAACTTTGTGTATTAAAAGAAGGCCTGTTTTCGAATTCCTTCTCACCAATAGAACTTGCGCGTGACCCAGTCTGCATTATTTCACCATAAATTGAAATCCCATGGGAAATACAAGGGCCACGTAATTGATTTTAACCCATTAGCTAATTAACTCTGTTGGGGAAATAAAAAAATGCTCATTAAATATACGCCAGAACGAAGGATTCTTGTAAGGCTTGGCCGAGAAGTATGACCATGCTCGCTCTTCTAAAGATGTTCCTTGCAATGTAACCACGTCTCTCTATTCGATAGTCCGATTTCCGGCTACGTCCGGCCATCTTATCCTTTCTACAATGTGACCACTCCTGCTAATCTGTCTTTATAATACTACAACTGAATAAACGTTGTTTGGATAACGTCTGTACTCTTTCTATTTTGATTGTTTACTCGGTTCCTACACCTGCTTCTCCCATGCGTCTCCACTAAGTTTTCAAAATGATTAATCTTCATCCTTTCCTCATTCTCCTTCCTTCATTATGTTTGTTTATTATATATGTAGTGTGCCATCATAAATCAGTAGCTGATCAAACGGGAGTACAAAAAAGTACGTTTAATTAAAATTCTTGGACATATAGGGGCGGCACAGTTACATATATTATTTACAAGAAAGTTAATATGGTATTACGTCTTCATTGCACACGTTTGAGGAGTAATTTCTTCAATCAAAACACCGTCGTTTTAGCAATATACACGTAACGACTTTACTCGTGCCGACTTTACTCATGCTCACCTCCGGTCTTGTATGCCATCAAAGTCATAGCGCGCTCAAATTGAAGGCCAAAGTTTCTCTTCTGGAGTTATGGCAACGCTTCAGCAGCAGCTAGACATTACGAAGGCATATGAATGATTGAAAGGTGAGGTGGGGAAAACACGAGATACTAAGTCTCGGCCAGCCTGGAAAACTTGCGCCCTCACTAGTTCTGCAGCTATGAACTGAATACCAGTCGTCTCCTGGAGAAACAAACAAAGAAGAACAAAAAAGCAATGCAAACAAAGAACACAAATAAATGTTACCATGTTCATCGATAGAAAGTTCTTGATGATCTTTTTAAAAAACAGCTGTTACAGTTTTTTCCTTCTTCTTCAGATTTCTTAATTTAAATTTATACGTCTTTCACAACACCATCTTTACATTGGGCGTCGTTAGGGTTATAACTCGTTTAAAATTCTGCGTTTTTTTCTATTATCTTCTGAAATTTATACGTCTTTTAGAATTTAATTACTTTTTCTGTTTCTAAAATCAAACTAAATTAAAACTTTACATTGTCGCCGGGTAAAACCATAGTTTGATGAATTCAGCATAGGTGGTAGTGTGAGTAGATTCTTCATGACAACCTTCCTTAACCACATCGTATGTATTACCACCTTTCATCTTTGCAATTTTATAGGGTCCGAAATACTTAGGTTTGAGTTTCAAATGTGGTCTTAACTGTATTCGCTTGATCGCATACAAATCACCAAAGTTGTAGGGTCGCGGCTGTCGTCTTCGTAAGTTATATGACCTTTTGTTTCCTTCCTGAATTTTGAAGATTTGTTTTCTGGCGTTTTTACGGAGTTCAAACTGGACCGGAGTTCAAACAGTCCGGAGTTCTGGCTGGGTCTCAAAGTCAACACGAAATTCGGTTTCAATTGCGAGGTCTGTTTCCCTAGTTCTCTTATCTGATATTCCAATGAAGATAACAATTTCTTTGTTTTTCAACTCTGATAGCATCTGTTCTTTCAACATTTAGTTCTAAGTTCTAAGTTCATTTTTCGATCATTTCTTTTAGTTGTGACACTACATTTTCTTTTTGTACAACAGAAAAAAAATTTGTTTGAATTATAAAATCAGTAAGATATAAACTTGTAGCATAAGCCGATGCTGGTGCCATTCGAGTCAGTAAGAACGAGAAATTCAAACTTAACAATTTATTCTTGCTAACATAACGTAATATCAACAGCTGTAAAATTTAACAAATAAATTCACTTTAACAACCGTGCTCACACTTGAGCAACCAACAAAACAAACAAAAAGGGGAAAACACTTCCCGCTAGAAATTGCGAAGCAGCAGGCGGGGAAACTGGACGGAAGCAGCTCTGGTTGACTCTCAGACTCTGCTTAAATACTTGCCGCGGTGATGACGTTACAAGCCGAGAAATTTGAATATTGGAGTATCAACCGCATGATGCGCTGGCGTGCAGTCTGTACCTCCACAAACTCACTGCTATGATACACCAATCATAGCTAGACAAAATACGAAATAATGCTATTAACAAAACAAACCACTCAAAGAAAGATCGGTGATTCGTAGTCCTCTGAAATTTACGGTTTTGACTAAGAACATTTTCTCTCTCATTTTCATGTTGTGGTTTTTCATTAGGAACATAATGTTTAAGTCCTATTTTTTCAGTACTTTCACTTCTTTTAGAATCTTTTCCTTTCTAATACCTTCGGTCATTTCTTTTGGTTTCTAATCTTGGCTATCCTCTGACTGAGGTGTAAATGATTGTATACTAGATGTATCAGTAACTGACTTATTGATAGATAGCGATAAGGAGGTATTCAAGAACTTGTAATGCTTTCTTCAACAATTTCTTTTATGATGTCAATATCACTTGAGGCTATAATTCATATCTTTTGATAGTGATGTCAATATCACTAAAAAAAATCCGCAAGATGGCGCTTCGATCGAATTCAATGCTTGAACTTTTGCGTAACTGTGATTTTGAAAACAGAATACATGTAGATTTAGTTTGTTTACAAAAATATTGTGTGAAAAATTTTAAAAAATATATATAAAAGTTAGCAGTTTATAAAGTCTGTGGATAGTGGAAACGACGAAAAAGTGATTAAAATTAAATAAAAGAAAGTGAAAAAGAATAATTAAGTGAAGGTTTGTGCAATTAAGAGAGAAAAGGAGAGAAAATAAAAATAAATACAAGTGAAAAACAATTAAATAGGAAAATATTAAAATTGTGATTTGGCAAAATAAGAGGTCTTTCCAGTAAGTTTGGAGCAGTCAAACTCTTCGATGCGGAGTCCTTCCAAGGTTCTAACTCGGCTTGATGCGACGTAAGTCTGCCCCTTGGCGAAGAGTTTTTTTCCCGAGGTACAGAACTGAGTGGTTCACGGTACATCCTTGCATTTTGTGCACAGTGCAGGACGATCATTTTCTTTCAAGTTGATGGGAAAATTCATCAAAAAAATTTTGAAAAAGTATTTAATAATACATAGAATTGTCAAGTTTATATGATTCAGCAGAAAATTTAAAAACGCGGTATATAAACCGTTCTTTTTATGTTGTAATTATTACATTTTACGGCAGTGGCGGAAACAAGCACGCGGACAGCATAGTTGGACAGGACGAGACAGCGAGGAAGCAGACGCCTCAAAAATCCTATGTCTCAGCTTTTATACTGAGTAATTTCTGATTTGGACTCTTTGGTTTAGAACACTTTTCATTGGTTAGGAACGGATATCTGACCCCGTCCATGTGGCATATGAGTCAAAAGTCGTATGATCTTCCGAACGGCGATCGAGACACGCGCTTCTGACTAATGACTAAAAATAACTTTAATGTTTCGCTCGTGGCGTTTTAAGGGACAAATTAGTTATTTATGTCATTTATTCCTAGATTACAATTTGGAAAAAGGGGCTGTACTTTAGCGAAACGATAAGAGGATAATTTAGAATACGCAGATTTAGAACAATTAATAATAGTGGAGTGTTATTATTCAAAACGTACATATATATATATATATATATATATATATATATATTCACAACCTTACATACATAAATACAACTGTACCACAGAATGTACCATGTATCTTTAACTTAGGTCTGGTGAATAAAATGTATTTTATAACACTAATTTAATGAGACTTTACTTGCTTACGGACTTAATAAACACAACTCTAATGTGACTCTCCGAGTCTTTTGTAAAAAAACTTTCAAACTTTTAATTCTTTTATTCCGAGCATGACATTTTGATAGTTAGTTAACACATGCACGTAGAGAGTAAGTTTAAATAATAGTTACGAATATATCACCAGTAGCATCCATTTAAACCAACCAAATCTCCATCGGTTAGACTTCCCAGTTTTTCCGCAAACATTCTGAATAACATTTCTTATACTTCGCAATAAACCAGAGAATGATCGTAGTTCATCGAGCTACTCTGAAAATAAAGATACTTTGCGATACACAGAAGATCAGATGGGGATCGGTCTCTCGGCCTAATAGAATTTCCAGTTTACGGTAAGTCTGAGACGCACAAGTAAATCGAGAATCGAGTCACGTAATCTTAAATTTAACCTTCTACAATTCCAATTTCTAGACTTGTATGTTACGAGAATAATGATAGGACTTGCTTGGTAAACTCCAAACGAGATTTTGCGGTGCCAATGCCATTTGGTATATTGAATAAAGCGAAAAGTCATCCGTTTGCTACGATTACAAAGCATTCCATCTTATTTTCAGGTTTCGCCATAATGAAGGTATATTTTGAGATAACGCAATTCATAACTGAGGTCTGTTATTAGTTTTTCTGTTACTGAAATTAATTATTCCAGTTTATTGTTAAAAGAAATGTCTCTAAGAGAAAGGCAGAAACTTTTGGAAGATGCCAGTTTTTGTTTAATTTCCTCTATTTAAATATTTCTTATGCGATCTCAGTTATTTTTTCTAAGCTTATAGAGGCAAATAAAAATCTTACAATCTTGCTATAAAAGAAACTTTATTAATATATATATATATATATATATATATATATATATATATATATATATATGTGTGTGTGTGTCGGACGTTTGTGTTTCACGCCGGATCTATTTAACACAATATTCTAACATCCCGAGAATCATCTTTCATTTGGCCGTCGACGATAGTCCGGTGGCGAGGCATTGTAGAATCCAAACTCAAATACAGTGACGACAACTCCATTATCATTTACTAACATATTTATTAAATCTCTTAAAGACTCTCAGCTCCATAATTAAAAGAAATGGCATCCCAATTCCCATTAAAATCTGTGAGCCTTCGGCACACATCTTTACTCATTGCTATCTCTCCATGGCTCTGCCGATTTTCTTTGTTTCAACTTTAAAACCAACGCTTAGTGACTCTCATTACTTATGCGGGATGTCATATCGTACATGTTCTTTTGCTAAACTAAGCACTTTCTTAGCGCCAACTCCTCAAGGCTAATCCGTCTACTAAAATTCTCCCATGTGGTTCTGCGGAATTGAATCAAGTCGAACCCATTTATTCTATTTTCACTGCAATACCTTATGCCGCTTATTTGAACTCCCAGATTTTTAAATTGTTAATCCTATATTTTACTAACGGATTAACAACGTGTTAATCCTATATTTTACTAACTAAAGATCCTTGCACTTGAGACCATCCTTAGCCTCTACCCTGAGCCTGAATGGTTACATATTTACACCGATGGTTCTTTGACTGAACTCTCACCATTTGTCGGAGCAGGAATATATTCTTCTATCTTTTCCTTTTATGTGCCTGTTGGAAAACAAAAAACCGCCTTTGACGGGGAAGTTTTGGCTATCTATGTGGCACTGGAGCAACTTGTCCTCATACACCTTTATCATAAGGTGGTTATCCTATCTGACTCCAAGGCTGCCATTTAGGCTATCGGAGCTAGGGAAATACCCATCTCTAAAAATATCCTAGATTGTAGGGTTCTTCTGGATAAGTTGAAGGCAGAGGGACGACAAATAACACTCCAATGGATTCCAGGACACTGTGATATTTATGGCAACGAACAGGCAGATAAATTGGCTAAGAAGGGCACTCAAATATTACAACAGCCAAATACTTCTAACTCTTTCCATTCCATAAAACTTTATATCAAAAATCTAATGAGACAAAACTGGAAAGCATTGATCACTTCTCGCATTTCTTCAAGAAGTTGGAGGAATAGCTTGGGTCAAAACATTTCAGATAAGCCCCGTGAAAAGGCTGTTGCGGAATGCAGACTTACGGTGGGCCATGACTGTCTAGCGAACCACCTTCACCGAATTGGCATTTTTGCGAGTCCTAATTGCCCACTTTGTGGGAAAGATGAAATCATGGACAGGAACCATTTGTTGGGATGCTCGGCTCTGCGTGGAGACTCCGAGGTAAAGCGATATTGGAGCGCACGACATCTGCTGATGGGTCATTGACTTTTTTTTCTTACTGTTCCTTTTTTTTTATATTTCATGTTCCTTGTTAATCTTGTTAACTTGTAAGAGTTTGTCATTTTCCTTTGCCATTGGAAATAAAAAAAAAATATTTTACTAACTAAAATCCCGTTTTCAGGTCGCGCGATCACTCCCATATTTTTAGCCTCACAATTTCCCCTGAAGGCGTGCACACAAAGAGGAGCCGACGACTCTCTGCAGCAAGTCTCCAGAAGAGAAAACTAAAATTAAATTTGACCTAACTGCCAAAATGTTGAACAGGGCTGCAGTACCTATTCAACAAAATTAAATATTAACCCTAACTACTGAAACTCATTATCATTATCTTGTTAACCCATTTAAACCAATTAAAATTAAATTAACATTTTCGATTAGAATAGGGCTATCGGTCTCCTGAAGGCGTGCACACAAAGAATGGCTAGTTCCCTGCAACACGTCTCCAGAAGAGAAAAACAACTAAATTAACTTAAATAATCATCAACTGAAGATTGCTGTGCAGGGCGGATCCTTCCTCACACAACAAACTCAGAGAAATCCAGCTAATTTATTCTTAATTACGACTTGACTCAACCACATTAAAATTAACTAAATTTCCCTAAATATTTGACATCTTATTTTAAAAATTACAATTAATCTTCTTATTTACTAAATTCGTGCACCTAACCCCATGGATCTGAGAAGATTACATTTTACAAAAATGTCTCCATTTGAGACAGAAGTTGACACAGAATGATTCGAAGATTACAATCAATCGTGTTCTCGAAACCCCTTGCTTTTTAAAATTAGGTATAGGAATTTAAAATTTAAATTTAAAATTTCCCATTTTTCGTGATCTCTCATCTCCGCGACAGCGCCATGTCAAACGGAAAGTAAATAACAGTTTAATATTTTGGTTAAAGCTGCAATGTTTGTCATTCGTCTCTCAATGCCAGCGAGAAGGATCCGACGCCGTCTTCACATTCATGAGTGCTTTCACGATGGATACTCTCCGCCGTCTTCAAAGGATTTATCCGCCACTTGTGAGGTGGTTGATTCTGTATGCTGCAGTGTGCCCACTGGGTTTTCTACATTTCGCCTTCAGCATCGTGTGCATCTTTATTGTTAGGGATTGTTTTCTGTTCCTGGTTCAACAACAAGATTTTCCAATACAATGCCGTGAGATGCCGATCTTCATATCTGTGTATTATATTTTCCGGAGAATTCAACGACAAAACGTGATTTGTGTAGTTGTTACTCAACTAGTTGACCGACGAATCGGTATTTTCATTACCCGGAACAACCGGCGTGCAGGTTTGTGCTTTTCGACAAAATGATGTGTGTGTAACGAACAACTACGTGACATCAGGAATTATTCATCTGTAAACAGGAATAACTCAAAGTGTTTTTTCATCGATTTTAGAAATGAAGGTATTGAAGGATATGGGCCATCGAAAGTGGATACTACTGTTTATCAAACATTATCCGGAGCACGAAAAGAAGTCAAGAAAAAAAAATTGCTGATAATTTTATTTTCTAATTAATTTGCTTTTTTATTAAAAAAAAAGAATGTTAAAGTTTCTTAAGGTAAGCCAAAAATTTATGATTTAATTATTGTAACTGAGATGGGTCTATGATTTTTGAAGTTCTTAATAGCTAGCTTGTTTTGATGTATAAAGTAGAATGTTTTTTGGAGGTGGCGTCAGAGTTTAAACTAAATTCAGTTAAATTTCGGGAGCAATATACCCATACTTTATACTGATGATACCCATCCAGGTTTCACTGAAGAGCAGGAAACACTTTGGTACAACTTTGGATTTGGGCACTTAACTTTTTCTAACGGCACTTCCCAATTGGCTTGCATTAAACATTATAATTTCAGTGGAGTTTTGGACTACTGAATTAAAATTTTGCTGTTTATGTGTAGGATTTTGATTGGAATATTGAGAGTTTTGATAGACTTATTTCATGTTTTCGATTAATTAATACTTGACACTAGAAAAAGTTAATATTGTATTCTACGAAACTAAAATATGTAATCCAGCTTTTTGTTGTTTTTGAGGGGGGGGGGGGGGGACAAAGCAGACTATCAGATTTTAACATTTGAAAAAAAAAATAAATAAAAAAAAATCTGCATATTCTTCAGAACTGGTGATGTTCTATTCTGGTTTTTTTTATTTTTTATTATGTGATTTTTGTGTTTTATTTTGATTTACGCTTTAATAAAAATATTTTGAGTGTTTTTATGCAGTGATAAAGTTATAATGATATATGTGATTTTTTTTAAAAATAAGGTATGGAAATCATAGTTTTTATAGATATAGAGTGAGGAATTTTGATATGTTTTAATTTTTGTAATGGTAGGATTGTATAAGCAATATTGATTAAAATGTGAGTCTATAACATATTTTACGATTTAAGTGAAGGATTTAAGTCTTGAACAACCATGAGCAATTTTACATTTTTCCTTCAATTCACATATTGGTTAGAGTTTTTAGTTTATTATTGATTGATTATGAAAAGTACATGAATAATAATGAGAAAGAAAGGAAGTTGTTTGGAAGATTGTAAAGAAATTTGAAGGATTAATTTTGATTCCATACTTTTTAAGATACAATTTACTGTTTATCTCAAACATTTTAATAATCTCATAAATTGTGTATTCTTAATTCTATTGAGTGATTTTTAACATTTTCATTTTTAGCTTTTAGTGTTATTGTGATATTCAGAACTGTTATATTCTAGTGATTTAGTACTTCTTTTTGGTTTTGTGCACAGATAAAAAGTAATGTTTAGTGTACTTTTATGTGAAGTTCTGTCTCAAATGGAGACTTATGCATCCTGTAACCACACCTCAATTCAGTCCAGCTAAGCGCATGTAGGGATAGTTTCATTCATTTAGGTTTTCATTAAATTTTGTTGATTAGGGACTGCAGCCCTATTCAGCATCCTTTTCAAGTAACAATCAGTTGAGTTTGACTATAATTTTAGGTTATGGTTAAAATTTTTAGCTAGTAAATATTTAGGTTTTGAATTTAAATTTTAGTGATCATTTTTGGGTCTCGCCTGTGGGAACTGGCTATTCCTACATCCGAGCCTCATTTCGGGAAGGGGGGAGGGAATTGTGATGATAGAAGCATAAGCTATAGTTAATTATATTAATGAGCGTTAAACAGTAATTTTTTAGTAAAGTCCTAGTGTGATCTCCAGTTCAGGAAGTAGACTGTCTTTCGCAGCGAGAAGTTCAGGGTCATTAGCTCGCACACGCGCGTATCTTACATAACCATCGGATGTTCAAGAAAAAGGGGGCTCTAGAAGAGGGTCTACGCCTATGTGACTTATATAACGGAAGACAAAGAAATTACGCAGTTCGGAGAAATCTTTGTAGAGTCAAGACGCGCGTATGTCGCGTGAGCTGTGAGATGATGGAAAATGGTGATTTAGCTGGATTAATTGGGTATTTGATTAATGTTAACTAATAAAGAGGTGTTTAAAAGTTAATTCAGTATTAGTTCTTCCACCGGTCTAGTGTAATTAGTGTGTTTAGATGGGTGCAGGGCGATAGGGTCGTGACATATATATATATATATATATATATATATATATATATATATATATATATATATATATATATATATACAGGGATATTGTTATTAAACTGATACTACTCACAGCCACTTGTAGCGCGATCTATCGGCCAGAATACCACCAAAATTGATAGAGGGAGTAAAGACGACATGGGAAAGAGTTTCCATGTAAAAAAAACTTCCAAAACACACCGATATGGGAAGATATTGCGCTATTGCTGTCGGCGCACAATAGAACTTACATAAAACGCAAGTAAAACATTAAAATACAAATTGATGACTACATAGTCGACAGCAGCGCCAGTATTTTGGGCTATAAAGATTGGTGCGGAATCTGTTGCGCCATCGCTTTACAGAAGAAAGGGACATCAATCGCTATTATGCACTTCATGGCCACCTCTCTCCCTGGATTTAACCCATGTGACTTCTCTCTATGGGTTTATTTAACAACCTTTTCATTCACAATTTCATTTAAATGCTTCTGTACTAATACATAAAGACTCTTGTACTTCTTACATCTTCTTTCAACAGGTCAAAAATTTCAGTATCTAAATTAATCAGTTGTGCCGACTTCTCTTGTAAGATATCCAGTTTTGCGAGAAAATCACATTTCAGTTCTTCAATATCCAAATCTAGAATACGTTCCCTCAAATTTTTATATTAAAATTGTTTCTTCTTTAACGATTCCATTACTGCTATGAAGTCAATATTTCTGAAATATTCTTATGCAATATTTAAGCTCATCCTGTCGCGGACGTCAAATTATAGTTTTGCTATCCATTCTAGCCTACCCGGCTTCACAGATTCATAAAAATTAAACATTAGTTTCACTACAGATTACGGTCTCCCCGCCAAACTGGCGATAAAATGCCAAGTACTGCAATCTATGAAATTCAGTGCGATCTTGCGCTTCGGTTCCCCTTGTGATAACCCTTTTATTACGTTTTAATTTCTCCTAATTGTTATTGGTTGTTATATTGTAAAAGTTAAAATTAAAAGAAAACTGGTTTAAATCGTTTTCTACCATTTTCATTTGAATGTTTCTTTGCTTAACTTGGATTCTCCCGTTCCCCAAGTAGTTTAGTATGGCGTCTGGTAAGTTAAATGCAAAATACCATTTGATGTAGTGTTAATGATTTTTTTTTCGCTTCATATTGTTTATACATTTTTATTGTTATTCTTTGTAATTCTGTGCATTATACATTTAGGTGTACTATTGTTTAATTAATAATTAAAATAGCAATAATTACAAAATGCTGATGCGCTTAATGTAAATAAAAAAAATAATAATAATAAATAATTAAATCTATATTTTTTTTCCTTCTCAAAGAATCTATTTGAAAATGGAATATATTTGAAATAATTTATGCACCATGCCAGTAGGAGTATTACATATAAGATTACATTATTTTAATCAACGTATAATGTAAATATTAAGTTGAAGTCTTTCATTTACCTCAATTTTACTGCCAGCATCTAAAAGGGTGGTATGGGAGATCTCGAGCAGATTGCTTTTCCTTGTAGTGCGTCGCTGATTCGACCAGCTAATTCATTAAAGGATCGACTTGACATTCGAAAATAATTAAAAAACATGTCATCATCTTCCCTGAGATCCACCAAGCATACATTAAAAGTTCCCTTCAAGTACCTCTCGCCGTTGTATGGATTAGCTCAGTACTTCCTTTATTTCCAATTACAATTTCACGATTTACGTATTTGTACACTGAGTATGAAAAAACAACTTTCTTCTTAAATATTTGGGCATGTGTACGATCCATCTCGGTTGGTGGCAAATGAGAAACTGCCACTGACGCCTATCACCGTGAAAGTGTGCATTGCAACTCCGATAAGACGCAGACTGAAAATGACGCAACGTCCCGATAACTTTTGTAGCACGTGTGCACCGGGCCTTATACGGCAAGTAAGGATCTAATGCAAGCATGGGTGAATTCCGAGCGTAATCATTGCTATAAGTTGGTAACCTCTCTGAGTTGACACCTCGAACCCCTAGACCTGGTAGGCCCATCGTTCATGATACACTGTAGACCAGTCGCTGCATAGCAAATACCAGCATACGCAGCCGAAGGTTGATTTACGTGGTTGAGTGATATATTGCTGTGGGGATCGAGGATGCCGGAAAAACAGTACAGATCTGTCATCCACTCAAGGCACCCCGAGCCCCCGGCTATAAGTTGGTAAAACAAAATTATCGCTCGCTGTATGAAAATCGTAGGCGTAAATAGCATCTTAGCTTCGCTCAAAATGTCGGCTCCGCTTCGCTGCACCCGTAACTGTTACAACGCTTGGGTCTGTCAATCGCTGACTACGCCATGAATATGCTAGATTAGGTAATCAGTAAAATACAACACGTGAAATAGAAACACCTCTCGCTTTCCAAACCACTCGATATCAAACCATTCTCCATACAAAAATATATCACATACCTGTCTTACATGAAATTCATTTTAAACAACAAACTTAAAGCAATAACGTCACTCATTTTGCACAAACTACTCTCTAGATCAGTAGTTCCCAACCTTGGGTACGCGTACCAGTACCGGTACTCGAACAAACAGCTACCGGTCCGCGAATGATTTCACAATTTAAAACAAAAATCTATAGAAAATCTGTATTACAAAATAAGAAAAGAAATGGCTATAATAAATAATAATCCATACGTTTTAATATTTTATTTTGGAATTTCTTATCCATTGTTTGTGTTGTAATACTTTATTGGGATTTACCTAATCTCAAAAGATGCCGTCTACTCCTGAATGTGTTATCTTTGACCGCCCCATGAAAATTTGGCACTCGCCTGCGAATTATAGCTGTGTCTATAACTGTGTTTGCGAATTATAACTGTGTCTGAGTTCTACTAAAAATTGTGTTTTGTGTTTCAAACATCTCTAAATTAATTGCATATTATTCATCAATAGTAATTGTATTATTAATAAATATTAAGAAGTTGTTAAGGTAAGTGTATTAAACTCAGTAGATTTATTTAAAATGATTTTTTATATATCCTAATTTATTTTAACAAATGCTTGGCTACATGTTTTGAATACATCTCGTATTCGTCTTCAGACCATACTCAGATAAACATATTCGTTGTTAAGAACACTAAAGAATTTGCAAAAGGTATGATTAGTCATGGTTATAATTTAGTTACAAAATTTTTTAATTACTTACATGTAGATCACATTACGCCAAACATAAAACAAATATTTTTCAAAACAGAATTATCCAATCATTACATTTTGTAAAAATTATTTTAAATTATATATGTGTACCGGTTGTCTTTTTTAAATTGATACATAGGGATTCCAATGTAAATATGAAGAGATTAATAAATCTTTGTTATTAAATAGAATTATTGAAAAACAAAATTAGATATGAATTCAGCATTAAAAATTGACGGTTTTCATGTTTTTATTTTTTCAAAATCGATTTTAAATAAAAGAGAATAATTAAAAAAAATACATTTTTTGACAAGAAAATTCACCATGTGATTGCAAAAGAGTCTTTTCTAGACATTAGTAGTGACAGTGGCTTTCAGAGCTCCAACCTATTCACTTTTTGGCTTTCTATTCGTAAAGAATACCCAGAAGTTTCTTGCCAAGCAGTAAAATTTTTAATGCCATTTCCGACCACATATTTATGTTAAAAAGGATTTTCTGCAATGCCTGCGATGAAAACCAAATATAGAGCTTTGTTGGACATTGAATCGGATATTCGCCTTAAACTGACAAACATTGAGCCCGATAGTCAATAATAAACAGGCTCAACCTTCTCACTAATTATATATATTTTAAATTATTATATTTTATGTATATGTTTAGCAATAAAAATATATCCCAAGTTACTTGTCTTTATTATAAATGTTCCCCATTGCATTTTATTCCCCATTTGAAAATTTTTGGTCTACCGGTACGTCATCAAATTGTCTACAACGTACAGGTACGATACTATAACAATGTTGGGAACCCCTGCTCTAGATGACACGTCACAACATTTAACTTGAAAAGCCGCATTTAAAATTGCACCCACCCACACACAGACATATATATATATATATATGTAACATGGGAGACAGAACACTGGCCCAGAAGATATCTAATCTCCCATGCTACGGTGAGAAGGTGCTGTTATTATAGAGTAAACTCACTCTATGATCAAATACGACAACCACGGGCTTGTTACGGGAAATAACTTTTTTATTTTCGCCGACCGATCCGTCGGTATGTGTGCAGCAATAGCAATTACAAAAATCCGTCCTACTTCCGGACGTCACGAGTTATATAAACTTTACCTCATCACGTGATTAAAGGGTGTGTCTTAATGGTTGATTGGTTTAAAGTTATTAATGATGTGCAGAACTGATTTAAATCTGCACTGACGCCGCGCCGAATCCTTTTAGCTAAAAAAGACAGCCATCTTGAATGATTTTGTCTAAGGCTGTAATAATGGAATTTAACGCGAATGCCCAAAGGGAATTACATGTTTCAAGGAATTAAAAAAGGGTTTGTAATTTGGAATAGTAAAGTGAGAAATTAATAGTTTTTAAATGTTAAGAGTGTTGAATTAAGAAATTATTAGTTTTTAATATTATATATATATATATATATATATATTTATATATATATATATATATATATATATATATATATATATATATATACACAGGTGGTTATCAAAATAATGGAAACACTAAGAAACATCATGACAACCTTTATTAATACGGCGCAGAATCAGCTTTGTCATGTAATGCCACCTGATTCACATTGGAATTGGATTATATAAATCATGAATAGTGGTTAAGTATATATTATATCATTCTTCAGAGAAAAATCATGAAAGTTTCTGTAGAGATACTGTAGTGGATGTCGATACCTAGCTCTACCTGCGTATACAGATCACAGTGGATGGATGATATATAGTCGGGGGGATTGTACAGGGCAAGATAAGATATTTGACTTCTTTTTCATGCTCTTCAAACCAGTACTTGATAGATTTAGCTGTATGTATAGAGGGATTATCATACTGGAGAACGCCATCTCCTGCAAGAAACAATGTCTGCACCATAGCATGGACTAGTGAGCTAAAATTTCGACATAGTCCTTCCCACTCAATCTCCCTTTTAGGGATACAATAGGGCCTGAAGAAAACATTGAGATGCCATTCCAAACCCTGATAGATCTATCTTCAAGATTGACAGTTGAGATGAGACATAATCTTACGCTTGTGTAGGTGCACTCCAGACATACGCACGTCCTGTTGCGAGGAATAATGTGAACAATGATTCTTCTGAACAAATGCCGGTTTTCGACATATTACTCGACCAGGATTTGCCCTCGTGGCAACATTGTGGACGATATTTTGTATTGGCATCTATTACGAGTGATTTGGGAATATCTACTTTTCCTTAAATGCTTTGTTTGTGGAGTTCCCTTCTACCTCTGATGGTCTTGATATGCATCTACCGGAACATTTAGATGCATATTGAGCTCTTTGGTCATTTTAGTTGCAGTTGTTTTTTTTCTTTATATCACAATCCACTTCAATACATCGTTCGTCCCTTTCTCTCAGCTCTCCCTTTCATCCATTATTCTGTTTGAAACTTCTGACTTTCAATACCATAGCTCGAAAAACAACCGTTAGCCTGTGGGTTGCAGTAATAGATACTCCAATTTAAATGCGCTCAAACGATTTGCCCTTTTCGCAAGATCTGCAAGATTTGACATTTTACGCTATTCCCCCAAAAGCACGATTCCCTTACCTTCATTACTGCTACCTGACAGTAAAATAATACATACACTATATTATATAAAAAATACCGGTGACCAGACTTGTTTTTTAACACTAGAAGCGCCAGAGCAGTCATTTTGACTGTTTTCGTTTTTAAAATTGGATTCGTAATAAAACCCGCTGTCTTAGAAACTCACAATTTTTTGAGTTTTCCTAAAAACCTCAAAAATTATTGGTATCAAATATTAATCGAATGAAATTAAAATTTACAAAGTTATTTGTAGTTATACCTAGAAGCGCCAAGAGCTGTCAAATTGACTGCTAGTAAAATTGGGTAGGTTTACCTTGACTTCTCTCGAGGAAAACAACTTTTCTCGGAAAAATATTTCCCATACACATTCCTTTCAGTCACTGATTCTTTACAAGAGGAAATACTCCCCCCTTCCCCCTCCCTCTCTACCGTCCACCCCTTTTTGAAGAAATGTAACGGGCCATAGTTTGCAGTAGTTGAGTCAGCTTATCTTTTTGTGGCATTTCAATCTTTCAAGCGCACTGTAATGGCTACTGGAAGACCGCGTTAATTTAGTCCAGAGGAAATTGTACAACTTTTACAGGATCTATCTGAAAACGAATCTGATGTTGAAGAACATAGTATTGATGATGATATGGATTACGAGTCTCCACAAAACTTTGAAGCAAAAAGTAGTTCTATTGATTCTGAAGAAAGCATGGACGAGCAACCTTCTGGCCAAAATAGTCAGCCCATCGGAATTTCTGCAGTAAATAGTTCGTCAATAGTACTTCCGTCAACCACATCTGCTGAAACCGGTAAGAAATGTTTATGCTTATGTACTGTTGTTTTGTGACAATTTCTGAAGTACTTTCATTTTTAAAAATATAATGACTCATTTATTGTCAAAACGATACATATACTTTTTTTTTAATTGCAGGTTCCAGTAATGGACAAGGTAGAGGATCAAAGAGGCATTATTCATCTAAATAAGGATATGGACGGGGAAGAGAATGTTATTTCAAACATGACGAAGAAGGATCTATATATGTCTCGAAAGATGGAACCTCGTGGATTGTGATATCTGCTTCAGAAATGAAATCTGGAAAATATGGAGCACTAAATGTGCTAAAAGAAGTTTCAGGTCCAACACCATATGCAAAAAGAAATATCGGGAACAATGTGTCAAGTGCTTGGAGGATATTTAAGGATGAATCAATGTTACGCCATATAAAAAAAATGCACGGAAGCACAGACAGTTTTGAACAACGAAGAAAACTTCACAATAACTTTAGAAGAGCTTGATGCTGTTATTGCTGACACACAGTTGTTGATACACAGAGAAACTGATAAGTTTGCTCTGTGTTCTGACATTTGGAATAAATTTATAGAGAACTGTGCTAGTTCATATAAGCCAGGAGAAAATCTTGTTGTGGATGAACAGTTATTTCCATCCAAACCAGGTGTAAATTTATACAGTATATGCCGAATAAACCCGACAAATTTGGTATAAAATTTTGGATGCTAGCTGATGTAAACTCGAAGTTTATGTGCAATGCTTTTCCATATCTTGGAAGAGACAAATTAAGGGATGAAACTAAAAGTCTTCCTGAAAATGTAGTAATGCGTCTTATAAGCCCTTATCTGAATATAGGTAGAAATGTGACAGTGGACAACTATTTTTCCTCACTATCATTGGCTAAAATACTAGAAAGGAAAAATACAAGTTTTGTGGGCACAGTAAGAAGACATCGAAAAGAGATTCCGCATGAAGTAAGGAAATCAAAAACCTAGCTGTATGAAACTGTTTTACTAAAGAATGGAGAAACTACAATGACGGTTTATAAAGGTAAAAAAATAAAAATGTCTTGCTGCTAAGTACCTTGCATCCAAATGTAAATGTAGAATCACATAATAAGAAGAAACTTCCAGAGACAGTCGTGTTCTATAACAAAACCAAATGGGGAAATGATATCGTTGATCAGATGACGCATAAATATTCCGTATGGTCTGCATCACGTAGATGGCCAGTGCATGTTTTTTTATAATGTACTGGATTTGGCAGGATCAAATGCCTATGTTATTTACAGAGAATCAATTGGTAAAATTACTTCAAGGCATTCTTCCTATTTCAATTATCTGAGGAGTTAAGAGAGCTTCATTTGGAGAGGAAAACAAGTTCAAGGTTGCCCCAGGAAATTTCCAAAACTAGCATTAGGCTCTCAAAGAAAAGACGTCAATGCCAGAGTGGACATTGTAACAACTATAAATCAAGTGATGTGTGTAAAAAATGTTCATATTATGTATGCGGAAAATGCACTTCCAGCGTTGAAAAATTTTTGTTGTGTAAAAATTGCGAAAAGCAATAAAATGTTTTTATTAAAAGTAAATGAAAATTTATATAATTTTTTAAATGAACCATTGTTTATTAAAGAAGATCTTAAAAGATATAATTAAAAATATTGAAAATTATTTTAAACTTGTAAAAAACATTTACAATTTAAAATATGCATTAAATTCATTGAGCAGTCAACTTGACTGCCGTTGGCGCTTCTAGGTAGGGAGAAACTTCAGAGCTTCTAGTGTTAAGGAATACGACTCATCACTCCATGCTACTCGTTTCCAGTCCTCTACACTGCAGTCTCTGTGTTCTCTTGCCCAGGCAAGACGTGCAGCTCGATGGCGAGCATAGAGCAATGGTATTCTCGTAGGTCGACGGCTCCCGAAACCCATACGGTGAAGCGAGCGTTGCACAGTCCGTTTACTGACTGTACGACTGGCACCGTCATTAAACTGGGTGGTAATTTGAGCTAATGTTTGGCTTCGCTGGCTACGTACAATACGCCTGAGCCGTCTCTCACCGCGCACTGTCAAGGCTAATTGTGCTTTGCAGTTTGTCCGATTGCTAGTTTTTTTTCCACCATCCATGTATTCTTGGTATACTCTTGACACTGTCGACCTTGAAAATCCTAGCTGTCTGAGGATTTCGGAAATTGAATGGCCCATGCGTCGCGCACCTACGATTTGTCCGCGATTGAAGGCGTCTAAATCAGGCAGTTTACCCATACTGGCAATTCCAACAACTAATTCAGAACAACCCCAGTACGCGCTATATATGCAGTTACCACAGCGCCCTCACTTGCGCATACATGATGCGCAGCGCTACACAATTTGCATAGGCTTTGCTATCCCTAATTCAGTGGCATTTCAGTGTATATATATATGTGTGTGGGGGG
The DNA here is from genome assembly GCA_907164885.2 of Dolomedes plantarius. NCBI lineage: Eukaryota > Metazoa > Arthropoda > Arachnida > Araneae > Dolomedidae > Dolomedes > Dolomedes plantarius. The sequence goes on along the minus strand of OU015495.1, from coordinate 22,587,560 downwards.
GGGGGAGCTCTTTTTTAAGCGTATAGGAAAAATGCAGAATTCATGAAAATGCTGATTTATGATAAGAAAAGTTCCCCATAGCATAACTTGGGGATACTCTCCTATTTCAGTTAATGCACCTCCTAGTCTATGGGCAAATAGAAGACAATATGTAGACTATATGCGCTACGAGATTTGAAATTCTGATTTCAATCTTCCTGCATCCGTGATACTTATAGGATGACAGATAAATAATTACTTTGAAGTTAATGAGGAATTAATTACGAAGGAATTAATTCCTTCTGATTAGTGAGAAGAAATGACGAAGTAATTAATGCCGCCGAAATTACTTGGTAATTAGTTGCGAAATAATTAATTCGCGAGTTCCAGACTACTTCCCTGAGACTAATATTAATCAGCAATATTGAGAAATTCAAAGGGTTGACGAAATCCTTTTAAAGATTTCGTATTCAAATTTATATCTATTGATTAATCTAAAATTATGTTATCAAGTTTGCTGACCAAAGACTATTATTCATCACCACCCGTTATGTGCACACACACACACACACACACACATATACATATATATATATATATATATATATATATATATATATATATATGTGTGTGTGTGTGTGTGTGTGTATGTGTGTGTGTGTGTGTGTGTTTGTTTATAGCTTCAGTTTGCTACTCGAACTTATCTACTAAAAGAAGGAAGAGGAATTTATGCACCCATTTCGTCTGCAGCAGCGCACAAATTTACGAATGAAATGCAATCTAGGAAATAAAAATATATTCCTATCAAAGGAATTGCGTGAATCACACGCTACATCTGATTTTGCAGCATCTGCATTTTGGCTGCATTAGAAGTTCGTAGTTTCAAATACACTTTGATATTTTTCACGTTTAGTTGCAAATGTCTTTCGATCGAATAGGTGAGACAGACATAGAATAAAAATAAAAATTAAGTGCCTTGTACATTGCTATGGGCCAGGACTCTGACGCAGTTCCCTTATCAAATTCTATTCATCCATTCATTCTGGGTATATTTTATAGCTACTGAATATAAACTTAATGGCTGAAATTTACCAAAATTTCGTATCCTCTTAATTGCATAGTTTAGCATTCATGAATAAACATTTTATTATGCAGTATTAAGTTCACACGAGAGAGTGAAAAATATAAAAAGTATCAGATGTGCGATCAATTTTCATCTTTGGTAGACTATTTTAGCACCAGGGTTTCACGTTCATTGCCAATTATTCTATCCATCAAAGTCACCATTTAAAAACATAACTTGGTGACGATTTTATGCATTCATTTTGCTAACGTATGTAATATATCGTCAGGATATTTATATATTCTGGGCTATATATACTGTTACAAATTCTACGAGTCTATGGTAATCTAGCCCAATATGAGAGTTATCGCCAAATTGGCGATGGATTTGGTGACTTATTTTGGTAGCCACATTTCACGATATTTGACCACATTTGGCGATATGGCGCCAAATGGTCGCCAGATTGCCGTCTAGACCTTTCTGGAATCTTCTAGTGATATCTAGCTACTTGACCGATAGAGGGCTCTTTGGAAGTCTATAAATATACCTGATATTGGCATTGGAACTCAGAGGGTGCTCTCTTTCTGGATATTAAATGTGCTTTTGACAAGGTGTGGCACCCTGGTCTCATCTATAAACTTATAGATATTATTTTGCCCGAATCTCTTATTCACCTCCTTCATAACTATATCCATAATCGTAATTTTGTTGACCGCGTTAATCGCGATCTTTCCCGTAATTTCTTTCCCGTAATTTCAGGTGTTACTCAAGGTAGCATTCTCGGCCCGACTCTGTTTAATTTGTACTTAAATTTCTAGGGTAATGTAATGTAATATATATATATATATATATAAATATAAATAGTATTATACATAATATATATAATAATAATATACCACATATAGATATCATATGACGAGGGTGCCGCGAAAAGTTTCTAATTCTCTTAAGGGTTCCACGACTTGGATATGTTTGGGTACCCCTGACTTAAATGATATTCCTAGAGGAATTAATACTCTTCTTGCCCTCTATGCGGACGATACAGCTATCCTCTATACCTCTCACAACATTAATTATCTTGCCAGTCAGATACAATGGCATATTGGCACTTTAGAGAGTTGCTTCACGCGATGGAAAATTCGAATAAACCCATCTAAGTGCCTCGCGATTTTCTTTTCCAATCGTTACTGTAATCCTCCGGCTTTACCTTTACAATTCGCCTATTGACTGGAAGAACACTGTGACCTATCTTGGTGTGACCCTTGATCGCAGGCTGACATGGAAATGCCATGTCCATAAACTAGTACAAAAATGTAACGCTGTTACCATGCAACTTCGCTCATTAATATACGGCAGCCATCTTTCCATGAGAAGCAAAGTCCTTCTTTTTAAACAAGTTATTCTCCCCGTAGCTCTTTATGCAATACCGATCTGGTTCTACTCCGCGAAAACTCATATCCATAAACTGGAGGTCTTCCAGAACTTGACTCTCAGGCGTATTCTCCGAGCTATCCGTTATATGTCTAATGAAACCATACGACGAGACTTCATTATCCTTTTCTTCAAGGAAACTGCACTTAAACGATCTAAGACTTTTTTTTGATAATATTCCTGACATTCGCAATGAGATTATAGCTGAATTTCTCGACTATGACTACTCCCTGTGCTTTCTGTTTGAATTTTTGTATGTGCCTGAAGAATTTAAGGAATAATAAACTTTATTTTGTGTGCAGTTTCTGAAGAGATTTTATTCAATTCTAACGAACCCAGGGAAACGGAACAATACGCTTTCACCTAAATACGAAGTTTTATAAACAGCTCTTTTTTTCTTCATAGTGCTACGTATTCAAAGCAGGTACCTGAAGACGATCACAGGGCAAATACTTCACGCGTAGTTTGTTACATGATTCGGGATTGGAGATAATAGAAAAATTTTAGTTACATTGTTTTAAATCATTGATTTACACAAAAGGCACAAAACGTGACCCAAAGCAACAATTGCTAATTTTTAGCTCATGGTTTACGATCCGAAACATTGATTTCCTCTAATTGGTTCATAGTTTGGCACGTGCATCCAAGACAAATATGAATGATGTAATATCATTTATCAGCTTTCATCTGAGATATGTTTGTTCTTGTTTGGCGGGAAAAGTGGATAACTCAAGGCACATGTTGAATACGAAATATATCTATCATTAATCTTTTACGCCTACTTTGTTCATCACCAGTTGATGTAATTCCGAAATTGTTTCGAACGTTCCAGATGTTTTGAGTTATCTCATATGAATCATGTCAATAACGCTTTAGTACGTAAAACATATTCACTTAACAGGAAATTAAATGGTAATTACTAAAATGAAGTACAGTTCGCCCATAACTTTTTCGGGTATGACCATTGCGTATTCGATTTTTCAAGAATTTTCTTTCAGTATTTCAGTTGCATTTAATTTTTTTTTGGAGGAGGGGGATTTAGTTTCCTCTAATAATTCTGACACCTTATACAGGGTTCCCACTTATATCGTTACACCCCCCTTCACTTCTAACCGGTGACAGCTTCGGCCATAAAGTTGGTGCCTAAGTAAAGTAAAAGGGCTATGCGCTACTCGATGAGACAACTTACAACGCCATCTATCGACAAATTTTGGAATGAGCGTTTTTATCTCAAACACTGTAAGAGGCACCTGAAAAGGTCAATTACAAAGTTGTGCAGCATCATCGATTTAGTAAGAAAAGATACCTTGCGCAAATTAATACTCAAAACAGAATGTAAAAAATGAACATTCGTTTGGTCGTGATTTTCAACACTATGGCGTCGTGAAACGTGAACGCAGCTCGAAACGTCCACCTCACGGACTAAATAATCCAGTCCAGACTGCAAATGTATATAGTGGCTAATGGAGAGCATTTTCAGCAACATAAATAAATGACCCTGAAGACAGGGAAGTGTCTCAGTTTCTTTCTTCCACTCTTTATGACATGACAATTTTTGAAATCGTGACCAAATAAATGTTTATTTCCTACATTCTGTTTTAAGTATTACTGTGCGCAAGGTATCTTTCCTTACTAAATTGATGATGCTGAACAACTTTGAAATCGACTTTTTCCCCGTATCTCGGACCTTTTATGAGATAAAAACGCTAATTCTAAAATTTGCCGATAGATGGCATTGTAAGGTGTCTCATCGAGTAGCGCATAGCCTTTTTACTATACCTAAACACCAACTTTATGGCCTAAACTGTCCCTGTTTAGAAGTTAAAGGGGTGTAGCGGATATCGGTGGGGACCGGTGTATAACGGTGGTATAATGAGTATCGTTTTATAAACAATAATCATTTCACTGTCATTGACTGCAGAATATTATTACACTAAACAGTACCGTGTACTTTATTGACGCTCGCTTTGCCTGAGGTGAACGTGTGGGTATTTGATTTTACCAGCGGTTCCTAATCGGTGGGTCGCGACCCACTAGTGGGTCGCGGAAGGGTTACAGGTGGGTCGCGACTAGATCCTAAAACTATCAGAAACCATCAAGTAAACCATCAGAAAGGATAAGAAAAATCGAAACTTACTTAAAACAGCAATTTTACATATTGATAGATTGTGATAACAATTTTCTTAACTGTAATTATATCAAAGATGAATGAATTTCTTTGATCTGAAAAATTAAAATGGCCTTTGTGTACTTTTATAATTGTAGTTTTTATCTTCACCTAGGAACACTTGTTAGTGAGTATAAAACCACTTGTTGCATATATCGCAAACATATATCTTTTGTTAAATAAATAACTGTCTTGCTACAAAGTGCTTATATTTTGTCAACCATTTTCAAATCAGAACACAAATTGTTTATCAATAATCAATCTGTATCTTCAAAAAAGCATATATATATATATATATATATTTGATGGTAAATTATATATACATAAGGAAGGGATACGATACCAAAAAGGTTTTTTACTCCACCATGGACCGATGGACCGTGGAGGTATTCCGATAAGGAAAGGTGGGTCGCCAGCTGAAAAAGGTTGGGAACCACTGGTTTACACGGTTTATGACGTCAATTCCCGAAGTGCCCGCGGATATCGATTTACTCTCTTATAGGTCTTCAGTGCTCTGAACTCGTTCAAATGCCCCGAATTTGCAGGTCGAAAGGAGTCGCACAAAGTACATAAAGTATAGGACAAGAATTTTAAAACTAAATGAGTGGGCACGAAGAGAATTATGCGCTGTCAGAAGGCAACTCCGTGACCTCCTCACAGCAGGGAAAATCTTGACTCGAGGAATGTTGATGAGGGAATACTCTCATTTATTCTTGGCAGCGCTGGACAACTGCAACTTGTCGTTCATTCTGGAGAAATGTTCAATAAATAACTTTGACGTGTGCAAAATAAGCGTGTAGGGTTCTGTAATGATACTTGTACTTTTCATTTCAAGAAAATCAGTGCTCTCGTTGCCATAATATGCTACAGTGGACGGGTACTAAACATAACGCTAGTTCCTTTTTTTTCTTTAGATGACTTTTGAAACCAGTGACTCTGTGTCAGTTATTTCAGTGATAAGCAGTAATGACGTGAAATGGGAATACAGACTTAGATAAAATGATTGCCTTTACAAATGAAATTCTGTCGGAAGGAGTTATGTTAGGGCGAAGTAAGTCGTTAATACCGCGTCACTAAATCAGGTAGTATGAAAACCGACTACCTGATAACCGAGAAAAGCCACGATGAAATAGAACATTTCAGAAATTCCATGACAAATATTGTAAGTTAAAATGTTTCGCATTCCCTCTATTTGAAAATGGTAAAAAATATCAGCTTCCTATTTCCAATTTCTTTTGCAATGAAAATGCATATAAATTTTGCTCAATTTAATTTTTTCATGTTTTTAAAGACAAGACCATATCTCGCATATTTGTAAGTCTTTCTTGAAACTGTGATCCCCCTCGAGTTACACTGAAGGCTTTGATATTGAAATTCTTTTTTCCATAATATAAAGATTTCTTTGCATATTTGTATTTTACAGAGCCAAGATCCGCTGAAAATTCTACGACATAGAAAGTTTCGTTAAATACATTTTCCTTTTTTTGTGTGGATTTATTGCTATTTCTGTAAAGAAGAATCAAGTTTCATGCATTTTCTTACAAATTTTTCCCATATTATTTCAGGAAATCGATGATTTTGAAAAGTTTGTCATGTCTTACTAAAAATATGTTTATGCAAGTATTCTACTCCACGAGAACAGATCAGCCCTGGCAATATATTTGTGATGCACTTAAAATAAAGTGCTTCAGAAGAGATAAAATGAAGTTTTCTTAAAGCAAAAGAGGAAAAGTCTAAATTTCGGACGGAGTACAAAAATAAAATTCGGTAAAGAAAAATATACAGTTTCAGGCGTTTGACTTCTTAAATTTTGACAGAACAATGTGGAGTGGCACCTAATAAGCTTCAGAAAGTCTTCTACTGTCCTCTTATTTTAACACTTTTGGAAGAGTTTTTGAGGAGTGAAGGGGTGGTTCTTCCCTAGCTTATTTCCCGACATTTCGTTTTGTACTTTTGTGACATAAATTCATTGTTATAAACTTTTAATCTGTAGTAACATTTCTGTAAAAGTACACGTTAGGAGCGCTTATATAATAATTACAAGATAAAAAGAAATTTTTATATACCACGTTTTTGAATTTTCTGTTGAATCATATAAACTTGACAATTCTATGTATTAATAAATGCCTTTTAAAATTTCTTTTGATGAATTATTCCATCAACTTGAAAGAAAATGATTAAGTTCGTAATAAATAGAGCAATTACAAGAAATTTTCAAACAACAAAATTTACTGAAAATGAATTCAATGCTGCTTAAAGATTGCTAAAAGTATTAAAAGAGAATGCATTATCACCGTGTTCTGAGCTATTCTAAAAGTTTCAAATGTCTAGCTAGTCGGAAAGTTAGTTAAAAATCCATTGTAAGATTTGTACTGGACAAACAAGAAAGCGAGTTAATAAAAACATGGTAAATATTGGTTTTGGACTCTTTCTAAGCTTCTCGTGTTTTGTCTCATCCACGAATCACACTATTTTCTGTTTCTTGAGTTGGCAGTTGGACCTTGCAACCCTGTTGTGGAATGGCAACATTTCCCGGGAGCCGTATGGGCTTACTGCATAGGCATTCTTTTCCTATATACATTCTGATAAAATAATGTAGAACTGCAAATCATTATGTTTTAGTATACTTATCATCTTTGTCTATTAATTATTTTTATTTCGATGTCGTTCTTTACGTTTATTCGTTAGCTGTTTCCAAACGATAAAAAATTATAGATTAATTCGTTGTACCATTTTGTTAGGATTATGAAATGGAGTGATTTTAACTTGAATGGTTTCTAAGTCAACAGTGAGATTTCATAGTGTTAACATAAAGGAACGTGCAGAGCTTTCTGATAAAATAATTAAATGAAATCTTTCGAAAAACCACACTGTATAGGTTAAGGTAGTGGTGTGCAAACTCACGCGACCCCCTCCCTCCCCCATGAACAGTTTTTTAGGAGGTAGTAGCAAATTTTTTTCAAAAACAATTAGGCAAATCTTAACAAAAAATAGAAAAAAATAAGTAAGCAAATTTTGACAAACTGTGAATGAGTCTCATCCGCGGCACCCTTACAGCACGGTGGTACGTCGACGATATTCTACGCCCCGTTGTGTTGCCCTTCATATCACGCTATCCTGAGCTTACATATCAACAAAATAATGCCCGCCCGCACACGGTGAGAGTTTCTGCTGCTTGTCTTCGTGCTTGCCAAACGCTACCTTTGTATGCAAGGTCAACGGATCTCTCCCCCATTGAGCACATTTGGAGCATTATGGGCAGGGCCCTCCAACCAGCTCGGGATTTTGACGATCTAAAGCGCCAGTTGGACAGAATGTGGCACGATATCCCGCAGGAGGACATACGCCTCCTCTATCAATCAATGCCAAGCCGAATAACTGCTTGCAGAAGGGCAGAGGTTGACCAACGCGTTAATGACTTTTTCACTTTGTGAAGCTCTTTCTCTTTAATAAATGATCCAGTTTTTATCAAATCGTAATCGTTTGTTTTTCTGTACATGTACAATTATTACATCTACGATTTTCGTCCCATTCGGAAAACTCCTTTTTGGTGCGTCTTTTTTTTTGTCTAAGAGTGTATTATAAAAATCATTGAACTGTAGATTGTGAGTATATATTTACTATGCCTAATAGCAGTAAAACATACAGTCTCGCTTAAACTTCTACAACTGTTTTTGGCAAATCTCATGTAACCAAAACTTCATATTCAAATATTAATATGTATTTGTATTTCATTTAGGTAAAACAGAATGTTTCCAACATTGTAAGCGTCCTTCAGTATTACTTGAAATTTTTAAAAGTGCTACTCTTGCATCATCTTCCGGGTTAAGTCCCTATCGTTGCCTGGTTTTTATAGCAACTCATTTCGAAAAGCTCTTCTCACACGCATAGGTAGAAGCGAGTGAAAGTAATGTAAGTATGGCGTCGAAATACTGTTGTTTGACACCCTATACAGGTTTCCCACCTATATCCGTTACACTCCCCTTAACTTCTAAACGGTAACAGCTCAGGCCATAAAGCGGGTGTCTAGGTATAGTAAAAAGGCTATGCACTGCTCGATGAGACAACATACGACGCCCTCTATCGGCAGATTTTGGAATGAGCATTTTTATCTCAAAAACGATACGAGACACTGGAAAAAAGTCAATTACAACGTTGTTAAGCATCATCGATTTAGTAAGAAAAGACACCTTGCGCTCCTTAATACTCAAAACAGAATGTAAAAAATGAACATTTGTTTGGTCGTGATTTTCAACACTATCACGTCGTTGCACCAATGTGCAGCGAGAAATCCGGTCCAGAGTGCAAAAGTGTATAGTGCCTAATGGCGAGCATTTTCAAAAAAACATAAATAAATGATCCTGAAGATAGGAAAGTGTCTCAGTTTCTCTCTTCCACTTTTTATGACATGACAATTTTCGAAATCGTGACCAAACAAATGTTCATTTTCTACATTCTGTCTTGAGATTAATGTGCACAAGGTGTCTTTTCTTACTAAATCGATGATGCTGAACAACGTTATAATTGACTTTTTTCCTGTATCTCGTACCGTTTTTGATTTAAAAACGCTCATTCCAAAATGTGCCGATAGATGGCGCTGTAAGGTGTCTCATCGAGAAGCGTATAGCCTTTTTACTATACCTAGACACCAACTTTATGGCCTAAGCTGTCACCGTTTAGAAATGAAGGGGTGTGTAACGGATATAGGTGATAATCCTGTATAACAATATTATATCATATTTTTTATATAATAATATCGTATCCTATAAGAAAATATAAAAAATATTATTAAATAATTATAGAAAATTTAAAGCATACTTTGTGATTAAATAATTCAATGGTATAAATTTACTGCAAACTATCCCCCCCCCCTCTCCAATATTCTTCGCACCACTGTGTAAAGGTATGGAGTGTTCTCTAACGAGGTCGAAAGATCGCCGTCGTGTCAAAATTAAAATCCTTTCCCACAAAACCCTGAAAAACTCGAATTAATGTCTCTCTCCATGAGTAACCGCACACAAAAAACATGCATGAATGACATGTGAGTGATTGAACACAATTTGCATAAAAGACAGCTATCTTTTCACTGGGTGAACAACGCAATGTCAAGACAAGGAATCGTCATTTTGTCCCGCGTCTTTATTCCAACCAACGACGATTTTGCTTTATGTCACAGCAATTGCTGTGACATAATGTTTAACGAAAAAAAACTGTTAACATAAATTTCAACGAAAGAAGTGATAGCCCTTACATAGAGTGTTTAAAACTTTTTTCTTCGAATAGGGAGGCACTTTGTCGGATAGACATTCTCCTGTTGTTATTCACCCCAGTTTTTTTTTTTACTGACTATTTTATAATGGGAGTACCAGGCAGGCAGACCGACATTGCTCCTCATGAAGGGACGACACGAACGGAGGTATTTTAGTGACGCGCGCTGGGATTCAATCCGAGCACTCTCAGCACCGAAAGCCAGTTCGCTTACCACAAGACCACCACGGCACTGTTTAAAAACTTGTTGGGTGTTTTCAAATAGTGCCATGTTTCATCTTCAATGGCAGTATAAACTTTCAAATATATGATATGTTGACGAAATGTTTTGTGGAGTAATGAATACAGTTTTACGTTACAACCAAGCCTTTATCTATACAGTAGCGTTCCGATAATCCGAACTTCGGTAATCCGAAAGTCCGCTTAATCCGAAACCAAAAGTCAAAGCGAACTAAGGTTACAATAAAACTGCAGTGATACTAAGTAATATAAAGTATATTTCTGAACATTACAAGAAAATTCAAAGTTAGACGACAGTAGTATAATAAAGTAGGACATAGTAGAACAAACAAAACGTGTTTATGTTAATGCTAAACTGACTCTAACAGTAACAACGCACCTCTCCAACTGTCGAGCACTGTGACGTATTGTTAGAACATCTTACACTCTGCTGTACTTTATTTATACAGTAGAATTCCGATACTAGTCACTGATACTAGGACCGATACTAGGCCCTGTACTAGGCAGCATTCCGCTCTCTTCTCACTCATTTCGTCCCGAGATTTGGTTATGTTTAGATAGATCTCGGGTCTTTGGTTATGTTTATGTCTTTATAAAATAAACTGTGTAATCACAAGTAACATGTAATATTTATGTAATCACACGTTACTATGTAATTTAAGATTATTTTAAGAAGGAATCCGTTTAATTCGAAAAATTCGTTAATCCGAAAACGGTCTGGTCCCATGCGTTTCGGATTATCGGGACTCTACTGTATAAATAAAAGCAACATTTTGTCTGTCGGCTGGTCGGGGAACAATTCCGGGTAGACCGTTTCCGGTATGGTGTCCGTTATGAAATTCGGCCATGTTTGAAAATGTCGAAATCATTGTATTTTTTTCATGAAAGTACATAAATGTGACATATTTAGAAAGAGCTTTAAAAACTGATAATTTTTTCTGCATGCACTTATTGTGTTACTTTAATAGTTTTAGAGATATTTCAATTCTAACTCCTCCGAACAAAACGTAACCGCCATGTTTTACGATGTAAATGCAGCGTGATTCATTCACAGCGTGATTCACACTAAAAATGGAAAAACTGAAAAGAAATGTTTTATCGTGTGTCTAATTTTTACAATGTTTTTATTAACTCGCTTTCTTTTTTGTTTGTTTGTGTGTTTGTCCAGTACAAATCTTGCAATCGATTTTTAACTAACTTCCCGACTAGCTAGACATTTGAAACTTTTAGAATAGCTCAGAACACGATGACAATGCATTCTTTTAATCATTTTAGCCATCTTTACGCAAAATTGAATTCATTTTCAGTTAATTTTCTTTTTTAGAATGGTGCAGCCATCTACCGACCGGAACGGGAATGAAAAGTTAGACGCAAGTTAACTTCCACTTCCCGAGCTAAACGATTGATTACGCATTTGATACCTCTTTATTACGGATTTGATCATTTTCTTTCAAGTTGATGAGATAATTCGTCAGAAAACGTTTAAAAACGTATCTATTAATACATAGAATTGTCAAGTTTATATGATTCAACAGAAAATTTAAAAAAGTGGTATATTAAAATTTCTTTTTATCTTGTAATTATTAATTATCTTTCGATTTTTCATACCTTTAATTCAAACTTTTTAATCATAAATAGATCATTGGAAGATGTACTGATTTTTGGGGGATTTTTGGCGATTAAAAGTGGAAAAAAAAATTAAAATCAAGTGAACTGGGATTCGAGTGTCAAGTGATTCGATCGCTCGGCAATGCCCGGCTAGTATATAATAAAACTACACAATTCTAGATAAATAACAAAGATCTATGAAGGCTTATAGGATAAAATTATGTTCCTCGGGATCATTCGGTCAGTTCTTTACACCTTCGTCTTGGGAAAATGACTTCTTTCAACTATTCTTACATTTAGACAAAAACAAATGAATGTTAAAATCTTTTTTTTCCCGAGATACAAGTCATACAAGATATTTTCGAAGAAACGCAAAAGGTTCGAGCATTTCAACGACAAAAATAAGCTCTGACGGGTAAAGACAAATCCAGAATCTGGAGCCTCTAGGAAAAAACGTAATTTCGTCAATCTATAGAAATCGGAACGCTATAATCATAAAAATGAATTCTTATAAAAGTTATTTAATAAAACATGATTCACTAATTTATTGCAATTGTTGGTGGAGGACTGGTCTGTCGGGATATCAATTATAGGAAGTTGTCGTAAAATTGAAAAGTTGAGGATATGTATGCACTTTGGGGTAACCACTCACAAGAGTAAATTAAGGTCTTCGGAACATCCTAGAATTATGCAGTTACAGCGAGCGCTAATTTCGAAATTCTATATCCCGAACATATGCTGAGTAATTGGCTCCGAATAGTATAATTACTTATTAACTGAAAACTGGTGGTGATAAATGGGATAACGTTGTCCGGAGATGATTCGTGTTATGTGTCTTGGGAAATTTAAACTGCTTCTTACTCCATGGGACTCGTATAATATCCAGTAGATATTTTTAGAAACCATTACCATTATTTTATTTTGGTTTCAGGTTCTAAGGCTCGTCAGAGTGAATTCTGCAACTGAACACACGCACAGTACACACACACACACACACATATATATATATATATATATATATATATATATATATATATATATATATATATATATATATATATATATATATCGCATCCAGGCAAGAAAAGTGACACAAGTAAAAAATGGCAATTTTGAGGTTATGTCATTGAAAAATATGTATGAGTGGCGTCATCGGGCACGAAATGCGACACATCTTTATCTCACAATTTGTCCACCCGAGGGCAGTTGTATCAGTTTTATTGTACGCTAGTTCAAGCTCCATAGCATTCTTTAGATCAGTGGCGCACCCAGGGGGTGGGCCAAGGGGCCCTGTCCCACCCAAAAGAAATAGAAATTGCATTATGAATATTGAATTTGCTTTATAAATACTTTTATCCGTTCAACTCGGCCCCCTCAAGATTAAATCCTGGGTGCGCGACTGCTTTAGATTGTTCTTTAGATAGTTGATTTTTCTCAAATGCTGCATTTTCGAGTTGTTTCACCTTTCTTGACGGGGTGATATATATATATATATATATATATATATACACAGTGCGTCAAATAAGTTTTAAGACTCGTCTCAGAGCGCAGGTTGTAATGGTGCTGTGAGTGTAAATGTGCATGTGTCATAACGTCCATCGTCTGCTGGTACACTGTCAACAAGTTGAGCTCATTTCGTTAAGTAGTTGAGAGAAGGCGTGCATTTATTGCAGAAGTGAATTTTTTTCATGTTGATTTTTTAAGATGGAGCAAAGAGCTGTAATTAAATTTAACGCAAAACTTGGTTAAAGTGCTTCGGAAACATACCAACTCATGAAACAAGTTTACGGTGACTGTTATTTAAGTAGATCATATGTTTTTGTGTGGCACAAACGTTTTTTTGGACGGAAGAGATACGGTAGAAGATGACCAGCGTAGTGGAAGACCAATTTCATCTAGGACACCTGAAGTTATTGAGAACGTACGAAATTTTGTAACAAACGATCGCTGTGCATGACTGAGAATGATGGAAGACTCTTTAAACATCAACAAAGAAACAATTCGAAGCATCCTACATGAAGATTTGGGCAAAACAAAAGTGTGTGCTAAATTTGTTCCACACACCACCCCTGAAAAAAAAAGCAATGAGAAGTGCACATTGCAGAGACATCGTTTCAGCCGCTGAAAACGATCCAAACTTCTTGAAGTTCATTGTTACAGGTGATGAAACCTGGTGTTTCCAATATGATCCTAAACAAAGCGACAAAGTGAGGAATGGAAGTCACCAAATTCAACGGAAGCCAAAAAAGCAAGAAAAGTTCCATCCAAAATCAAAACAATGTCATTACATTCTTCGATATTAAAGGTATTATCCACAAAGAATTTGTTCCAACTGGACAAACAATTACAGGTCAATACTACTTAGCTGTTTTAAAGCGTTTGATGGCCAGAATTCGTCGCATTCGTCCAGACTACACAAGGACTTAAAGCAGTTGGTGTTTGTTACACGACAATGCACCCAGTCACACCTCCCTTATTGTTCGTCGACTTTTGGCAAAAAATAATGTCTGCGTGTTGAACCATGCACCGTATTCACCTTATTTAGTACCCTATGACTACTCCTTATTCCCCAAACTTAAAATGAAGTTAAAAGGGTGTTATTTTGAGGCTATTTCGACCATACAAGAAGCATCGACATGTGCTTTGGAGGACATTCCACAAAGTGATTTACAACAGGCGTTTGATTCATTAAAAAATCGCTGTAAAAAGTGCATTGAATCCACAGGGTCCTATTTTGAATACAAAACCAAAACAGGTATTAATTTCTTGTTTCCATTTCTTTTTACAGACCCAGTCTTAAAACTTATTTGACGCACTGTGTATATACGCACGAAGATGTATCAATAAGTAACGCACATAATGTGAAAAATAACAGTAATAGAGCAATAAATGACAATATAAAACACAAATGAAAGAATTTCCCATTTATTACTTTTCCATGTAATTTTCATACATGTTGAGGCATATGTCTCAACGATGGATGAGTTTGAAAATCCCGGTCTCGTAGAACTTCGTCCGCTGCGAGAAGAGGCCCATTTGAGTGCGTCGTCAAACATCTTGCCACCAAGGAACTTTTTCATGGGTCGAAACAGATGGAAATCGAAGGGTGCCAGGTCCGAGCTGTATGGTGGGTGCTCCAAAACTTCCCAACGGTATCCCTGCAATTTTGCACAAACTGGGCGAGACAAATGCGGACGAGCATTGACGTGCAGCAGTCGAATGTGTTGATTTGTTGCGAATGGCACGTAGCAGTTTAGTCAGCGTTGCAGAGTAAGTTGCAGAATTTACAGAACTCCCACGGGGCAGAAACTCTGCCAGTAGCACACCTTTCATATACCAGACGACAGTGAGCATCAATTTCCATGTGGAAGGTAAAACTTTGAGTTTCGTTCGGGAAGGAGGAAATGGATTTCTCCACATCATGCACGCCGATTTTGACTTCGTTGTCATGTGTAAGGCCCAGGTCTCATCTCTCATGATAATACTCGGCAACAACTCATTACCTTCCTCGTAGTACCGCTGCAAATGTGTCAGACTGCAAGACATCCTGCATCCAGTGTGCTGTTCCGACAGTTGTTTTGATACTCAGCTAGAGCAATCTTTCCTGTACCTTAGCTTATCATGAACAATGTCCCAGGTAGATCCATAAGAAATGTTGCAACGTTCCTTTATTTCATTCACCGCCGTTCGACGGTTCTGTCGTATAACGTTGTCGATTTCATCAACAATAGAACAGGTTGAAGAAGAATACTGTCTTCCCAGATCAGACTTCATCTACCAAACTCCTCCGCCCATTTTAAAACACTTTACACCATCTTCCCACATTGGTACGGTCAATAGAGTCTTTTCCGTAAACTTCCACCATCTCCGAATGTGTCCCTCAAACTTTCTTTCTTTTTGCAAAAAGAAATCATATCACAGCTCGTTGCTCTTCCACAGTTGACGATACAATTACTAAAGCCAATTTACCGGTGACTGACAAACGGTACTGGTACATGGAATCACGAGATTTTGCATTGCGCCGAGTCGGCAGTGCTCTCTAGTTCCCTTTTTAGTAAATAATTTCATTTTGACTAATTATTTCCCTACTTAAAAATTGACTTGTGCGTTACTTATTGATACCCCCTCGTATATATATAGGGTGAGTCTAAACTGTTTTTATAAAATAAGAGGGGGGACAGTACCCATCCGCACGAGCAATAATTACCATGGAACATTAGGTCGCATTCCACTCTGAGAGGCAGAAAAGAGTAAAATTAGAATTTCAACAAGAATTTGCAACAGTGTTGGGAAAGCGAATGAACCAAAATTGCACAATCTTATTTATTGATCAGAGAGAAACTTACAGCAACTGCTCAAAGTGGTGGCCACGCGTGTCGTTGCACAGTGCACACTGAAGGAATGACTGGTACACCCTCTCGAAGATTCCTAGTGTTGTGTTAATTTTGTCTACGGAAACACCGATTCTCGCTAGGCGATCTTCAGCCGAGTTCACAGGCATTTGGTACACTGAAGATCTCATGTACTCTCAGAAGAAAGAGTCCACTGCGTTGAGACCCGGTGAGCTAGGAGGCCAAGCCAAAGTTTCGCCCCATCCAATCCATCGTGCGGGATATGTGGCATTCAAGAAGTGCCGGACCGTGCTGGAAGAGTATGCTGGGGATCCATCGTGCATAAACCACATGTCTCTCTGGATAGAGAGCGGAACAGCTTGCAAAAAACTGGGGAGAACTTGTTCAAAGAAGATACGGTATGTTTAACGAAGATAGTTTCCTTTTGAATGCTACTAAAAGAAAATTTAATTTACCACCCCTAGAACTGAACAAATATAGCGGGGAAATTAAGGATTGGTTGAATTTTTGGGGTCAGTTCCAGAAAATTAATGAAGACCCAGATATAGATGAAGCAGACAAACTTCAGTATCTGATACAATCGACAGTTCCGGGTACTAGAGCTCGGTAAGTAGTTGAAAGTTTCTCGCCTACTGGTAGCAGCTACAAAAACGCTATTGACTGTTTAAAAGCTAGATTTGGAAGGGAGAATTTGTTAGTGGAATACTACATACGAGAATTATTGAAACTAACATTGCTAATGAATTCTAAAGATAATCAGTCTGAGTATGATATTTGACAGAATAGAAACACAGTTGAGAGCGTTAGAGTCCCTAGGTTTGGCTAGTGAAAAATATGCAATAATAATACCCACTTGTGGAATCGTGTTTATCTGAAGAAATTTTAAGAGCGTGGCAAAGAAGTGATTATGTTAGAAATATGTAAACAGTAGGTAAAACGCGATTAGATAATTTAATGGCATTTTTGAAAGCTGAGGTAGAAAACGAAGAAAGAATAAAAGTAGCAAAAAGTGATTTGGGTTTAGAACGAGAGAGCAAAGACAAATCTTTCCATAAAGCAAGAAATTTGAAAGAGAATTTGCCAACTGCTGCTAGATTATTTTCTACAAATTTGAGCGGATTCGCGAGACAAAGATGCCTGTTCTGTAGTAAAATGCACAATAATCAAGACTGTAAATTCGCTTCAAATATAGCGTTAGATGAACGAAAGAAGTTGTTGTATAAATCAGGTGCATGTTTCGTGTGTTTGAAAACGTGTCACCTTGCGAAAGATTGCAAATTCAGATTAAGTTGTTTGAAATGTCAAAGATGTCACTGCCATTTTGTGCCCGGAAGTTAATAGAGGCGATTCCGTATACGTTGAAAATAAGAAAACAGAAACTATAGAATCAAAGGAAAAAATATCTCTAATTTATCCAATCGTACATGTACTCAAGATGTTCGGCTACAAACTTTAACAGGTTTACTACGAGGAGAAGGCAAAATCTGTGTCGTTCGTGCTTTGATTGATACAAGATCACAGCGGTCGTATGTCAGCAAAGAAGCAGCCATTGCTGCGCCATACAAACCATTTAGACAGGAACGTGTAGTACATAATCTTTTCGGGTGCAAAGAATTACAGCAAAACCATCAATGTTATAAAATTAATGTTAGCAGTTTAGGTAACAATTACATTTGTAGTTTTGAGGTACTAGACGAAAAAAAAATTTGTGAAGAAATTCCAAGAGTAGAAACAGGTCCTTGGATAAAAGAAGCTAAAGAGAGGGGGATTTTACTTTGCGACCAAACTCATATAAACGAAGACATACCGAAGGAGAATCATGTCCTAATTGGTGCGGATGTTGCTGGAAAACTATTTACGAATAGAATTAAACAACTAAGCTGTGGACTGGTTACAATAAAAACCAGATTAGGTTGGACAATAATGAGTCGACATCTCTTTCCATGTTACTGCGAACAGAATCTATTGCTAATCTTTGGGAATTAGAAGTTATTGGTATTCAAGACGCTATTCAGAGAAGAAAAAAGGAAGACTGAGAATATAAAGCTCTGGAATTTTTCAATGAAGCTGTTAGTATAAACAACGAAGGACTTTATGAAATCCGATTACCCTGGGTTGAAGGACACCCACCTTTGCACAGAAATGTTAATACAGCCAAGAAAAGACTTGTGTAGTCGAAATTGTGTAGTTCGAAAGCTGAAAGATAATCATAAGATGTATGTTTATAACGGCGTTTCATCAGAATGGTATGAAGAATGTATAATTGAAGAAGTGCCAGTATGTCAGTGGGATGAAGGGCATCATTTACCTCACCGACCAGTATTCAAAGAAAATAGCACCACGAAAGTGCGGCCTGTATTTGATGCGTCAAGTGAACAGAGCCATCTTTTAATCAGTGTCTAGAAAAGGGTGCTAATTTAATCGAAGTTATTCCTTCGTTGATTCTCCGTTTTAGACTTCGTTGAATTGGTGTGGTTGCAGATATCAAAAAGCATTTCTTCAGATTAGCGTTAATGAGGATGATAGAAACATTTTAAGATTCTTGGGGATAGATGAGAACGATAACCTGAAAATATTTCGTCACACACGTTTTGTCTTTGGAGTACCCTGTAGTCCCTTGTTGTTAGGTGCAGTGATTGATCTTCATTTGAAGGAAGCTTTTCAGAGCTCAGAAATTAACACTAGAACCGCGGGACTTTCGATATACCTAGAACCGCGGAGCGGGTCATTTTGACCCTAGAATGTAAAGTTATAAAATATGCACAAGCGCTTAATTTATTTTACTAAAACATTTTATTTTTTAAATAATAATAAATATTTCTCAGAATTTACATTAAATAATTTATATAAATCTAGAGAAATTAACTAAATTTTTACAAAATCGTATTATTTAAAATTTTATGTCCTTGAGTATAATAATTTGTCTCTTTAAAACAATATGGCAGAAATTTCCTAATTTCAATGGAAAAACAGAGTATCTCTTTTTAATATGTTTAGACATAATTTCAAAAAATTAAAAATTAAAAATTTTATCAGTTACTGTTAGCGAGTTACACTAAAGACTACTTGTGAAACGAATCATGTACTTGCCTTTCCGGGTATTGCGTCATTTGTTTTAGACCGGTTTGATCATAAAACCTGATAACCGGATCAAATCTTTAATCGAATTTCCACAGCTGTGAAGAAGCTACCGTAAATAATTTATTATTCAGTTTCCAGTAGTTGGTGCGTTTTAAACAAACCGGATCGTTGAATATCATTAGATGAGGCGTATATAAGGCTCACATATGATTCAGTAACAAAAAAAAAAGAGGAGAAGGAGGAGCTTTTCTCGACTACCGTTGAGTAGATAGATAATGAAGCTGAGGACAATCTGAAGAAAGGTAATGTTGATTTATAGTTTATGTTTAAGACGCAGTAAAGAAAATAGAATAAGGGGCTAACAGTCTTTGCCTATGCCTAACTTGAGGTAATTCCATCACAGTGTATAGACACTGTTGTTTGTATATATGAGACTTGTTTTTTTTTAATGAATTTAGAGAACGCTATTGATTGATATGGATATTTTATTGTTGAAGATTTTTAAACTAACTTTTAATATTTTAAACAAATAAATTTGAATTGTTATTGCTGAAAAAGTCTTGTCGTCTATGCTTTCATCAATAGTTTTAACGTATACCTATTGTAACAAACAACGTTTCTTCTGCGATTTTACTCTGCAATTTAATTATTAGGTTTTTGTTGACGTGCTCGTTTCACGTGCACGCTGACAATAAAAGAGGTTATGGGCCAGATGTTACTGAAGGTATATGACCATAAAAGCTAAATAGGCAATGACCAGATGTTATTGACGGTATACGCTCATAACAACTGAAAGGATTATTAGCAACAATGTTATTACAATATTTCGCCCATGAAAATAATATGTTTTTACGTTTTGATACTATATCAGTGGCCCTGAAGATGGGGGGGCGTTGAATGGAATTGAAGTAAGTTTAATGTTGATGTATATTAACATAGACGACAAGTGAAGTTTATTTTGTATTTTGAAAGAATTTGAAGTTTTGAAAAGTGTGAATTTCGGGGATACAATTAAAATGGAGACCCAAATAGAGAAGCTGAACGCAACAAATTACGGGAATTGGGCTGAAGATATGAGGTACATTCTTATGGAGCGTGGATGTTGGGGCATAGTAGCAGGTACAGAGCTAGTACCAAAACTTAAAATTAAGAATGAAAAAACGGAAGTTGAAAGCACAGCGAGTAAAGATACCGATACTACAAAGAGTGTAACTACTCAGGTAGAGTATCCGGGTCCTGAAGTTACATATCGTGACGTTAGAGATTATAATCTCCGTGCAGGAACCGCAATTTCATTGATTTATTTAAATATTTCCCCTGAATTTCGGAAAATAGTGGAGGGAATAGAGAATGCCCGAGAAGCATGGCTCAAATTAAAATTATTTTTTTAACCCGACAATAGGTCGAGGCATATGCAACTGATTAATGAACTATTTTCTAGCAGAATTCAACCACATGAAAAAATTAGCCTGTTTGCAGCACGTTTAACGAGAATTGTTGAAAAATTACGAGGTATAAACCAACCAATTAATGAAATTTACGTTAGTTTTCAGTTATTACGCTACTTACCAGAAACTTATGATAGCATTTCACAATCCATATTACGATGGCCAGAAGAAAAATTTAAATTTAAGGACATACTCGTAGAACTGGTAGCTGAGGAAGATAGACTGACGGTACGAGAACAAGACCGTAACAAAATGCATGAAGTCAAAGCTTATTCTGCAGTCACACGCAAGAAAAATATGACATGTTTTAGGTGTAATCAGGTGGGACATATTAAAAGAAATTGTTTCAATGGAAATCCCGTTAACGAGTACCAACAGAGACAGCGTGTTCCACCAAGAAATACATCACCTTATCGGAAGAGTACGGCAGTTAGAAGTCATTCCCCTGCACGTGGAATAAGTCCTGTGCGTTATAAATCAAAACCAAATTCAGCAAATAAGAAGGTGAGATTTCCTTCGATTAATCTTGTGCAAACTTATGTGAGTAATTTTGAAGAATCTTCGAATTTATGGACTTTCGACACTGCTGCTAGTCATCACTTTTGTAAAGTGAAGGAGTGGTTCCAGGATTTTGAGGAAATAAAGGACGATAAATTATCCGTAGCTATCGAAGGAGTGACATTCCCGATTACAGGTAGAGGGACAATTCACCTACAGTTTGGCTCCAGAACATTCCATTTGTACAGTGTCATGTATTCACCTAATCTTAAGTTGAATTTAATTTCAGGTTCTGTTTTAGACAGACAAGGTCTCAGGTTCGAAGGCGGTCAAGGTATGGTAAGAATTAAAAACCGGTATGATAAAACTGTTTTTTTTGCCAAATTAAAGAATGGTTTATATCAGGTTTGTCCTAAAAATCCCCGAGTTGCCAGAATAAGAGAGGATTGCAGTGCTTGTGTGGCCAGGAAAGTTGACGATGAACTGGTACATCGAAGGTTAGCACATATAAGTCCATATGTAGTCCGGGATACAATTAGGAAACATGCCATAAAGGGGTTGGAAAAATTTGAAGATCATAATTTTGACTGTGAAACCTGTACACTTAACAAGTTCAGACGGGTTAGTTTTAAATCTGTAAATTTTAGACGCTCTAAATATCCCAATGATTTGATCTATATGGATACTTGGGGTCCTTGCAGTACTATTGGTCGCAACGGTGAAAAATATTTTTTATCGATTATAGACGACCATTCACGTAAGTGCTCTGTTTACCCTATGTGTGAAAAATCTGAGGTTTTCCGGATTTTTAGAAATCATGTCGCTCGTGCAGAGAGGTTCCTAGGGCGGAAAATAAAAAGTATCCGTACCGATAACGGGACTGAGTTTGTAAACAATTTTACACAATTTTGCAATGATCATGGGGTAAAACATGAACTCACAAACACATATACACCAGAGCAGAACTGTACTGCAGAAAGGTTCAACCAGACAGTATCAAATGGGGCGAAGTGCTTGTTAGCAGACAGTGGGTTAGAGACAAAATTTTGGCCTGATGCAGTTTTAAGTTTCACCTATGTCTGGAACAGGGTTGTACATAAAGGTCTAAGTAAGACACCATTTGAGCTTTTTGGAGGGTATAAGCCATCGGTAAACCACTTGAAGCCGTTTGGGTCCATCGCGTATGTTGGTGTACCACGACAACACAGAGCGAAGTTAGACGCCAAGGCGAAGAAAGGGGTGATGATTGGATATGCCTTTAACACCAAGGGTTATCGGATATGGTTCCCAGACACCAATAATGTGGTGGAGACCATAAATGTCAGATTCTGTGAGGATTCACAAGGGATGGAAGGCGACAGTGGAGCAATGATGGGTCCCAGTGATAATCCTAACACCGAATCATACTCCAAACATGAGGGAGATGAAGACGTTTCTATTATCAATTTAGGTCAGAATCTACCCCGTGAGAGTGACGAAGATTTGGTGGAAAAAGATAGTCCTGAAGAAACCCAAATTGATAAGAGTCCCTTGCCAGCCCAAGATCTTAGAAGTAGCGATTGGAAAAGAAATCCATTTGGTCGATTGGAAAGAATCCATTCAGATTCCTCAGATAAAAATGAATATAAAGGGAAAATATCAGATAAACCAGCTACCGCATCCACAAGTTATGCTAGTTCTTGACTAGACGATATACAGATGCCTAATACTTACAAGCAAGCATTGAAATCACCACAGCATAAACAGTGGGTAGAGGCCATGGAAGAAGAGATGAAAGTCATGACAGAAAGACAGGTATGGCACCTAGTTGAGTTACCATCAGATACAGATATCATAGGATGCCGGTGGGTTTTTGCGTTGAAAAGAGACGAAAAGGGCGAGGTGGCCAGGTATAAGGCCAGACTGGTGGCACAGGGTTTTAAACAAATTAAAGGAGTTTCTTATGAAGAGACTTTTAGCCCAGTCATTAATTTCAGTCTAATTCGTTTTTTCTTCTCACTTTTAGTAGTTTTACAGGGTTGGACCCACATACAGTGTGATGTCAAAGGAGCTTATCTGTATGCACCATTAAAAGATGATATTTACATGTCTCAGCCTCCCGGTTTTGTTGTAGAAGGTAAGGAAGATTTCGTATGCAAATTGGATAAAGCTATCTATGGATTGCATCAAAGTGGTAGAGAATGGTTCTTCGAGATTCATAAAGTATTGATAGAACTAGGTTTTAGCAAACTAAATTGGTGTAACTGTGCATATGATTTTAATTGTGTGTTGATTTTACTTTTATATGTTGATGACATGGTTTTGTTCGGTAAGGACGAGGAGATAATAGACAAAGCCATAGGATTGTTGAAGACACATTTTGATTTAAAAATTTTGGGAAAAACTAGAAAGCTGTTGGGAGTTGAGTTTGAAGAAAAGGGGGGAGAAGTTTTGTTGAGTCAGTCAATTTATATTGACGATATTCGTAAAAGGTTTACAAAATTCTTCGTACCGGTTTCCTCACTTCCAATCAGCAAGGGTACAGTATTCTCAAAGAAACAGTGTCCACAATCAGATGTTGAAATAGAAGAAATGAAACAATATCCCTATAGAAATTTACTAGGCTGTCTATCGTTCCTCGCTAGTAGAACCAGGCCCGACATAAGTTATGCCGTTAACATTTTTAGCCAATACCAAAGTAATCCTGGTAGAATTCACTGGGATGGTTTGATAAAACTTTTGGGCTATGTTATACACACACACAATTTTAAACTTAAACTTGCGTGCAATGAACCTAGTATAACGGTTTACACCGATGCAGATTTCGCAGCCAATAAGGATGACAGGACTTCTATGGGGGGACAG
The DNA here is from genome assembly GCA_907164885.2 of Dolomedes plantarius. Taxonomy (NCBI): domain Eukaryota; kingdom Metazoa; phylum Arthropoda; class Arachnida; order Araneae; family Dolomedidae; genus Dolomedes; species Dolomedes plantarius. Next base: position 22,563,581 of record OU015495.1, on the reverse strand, counting down.
ATAGTGTTTCTTGGAAAAGCTCCAGTCATGTGGAGGACTTTCAAGGAGAAGTGCGTGTCGTTGTCAACTATGGAAAGTGAATTCTACGCTATGACAGAGGCCACAAAGGAACTTATGTGGTTTGATAGAATTCTAGAAGAATGTTATGCCAGAAAGTTAGTACTTGGAGGAAAGCTTAGGTCAATTCTATATGTTGATAACATGGCGTGTATAGATTTTGTTAAATCCCCAGTAGTAAGCATAGAAGTAAGCATATTGATGTCAAATTATTTTTTATTCGTGACCTAGTTTATCAGAACATATTTGACATAAATTATATAAAAAGTAAAGAAAATCTAGCAGATCCTTTTACCAAACCCCTGACCAAATTCGAACTGAGGCACCTATGTGATGAGATTTTTTGCATGAACTTTTCTTGAATTTTTGCACGAATTTATTTTGAAGTGGTGTGTGCACTTAGTGTTTGAAATTGTGAATTTTTGCAATGTTTTTGTTTACTTGTTTTGGGTGGATGTTTTTTTCCCCACCTAAACGTCTGAAGGTGTCTAAGGTGACATTTTTTCAGCATATCATCTGGATCCGAACAGCCTAACTTACCGTCTCGGGTTAGGTGCAAATGTAATTGTCAGAGTGGTTCAGGTGGTGTATTTGTAAATTTGTCGAGGCACCGGAGGGCTTTGGGTCGCGGGTATGTTTTTTTTATTTTTGGTGAATCCCTGTTTTGTTGAGGGGACTGCCACGTTAATTATTCCATCCACCTAATCAAGGAAAGTTTGTCTAATGAAAAATTTGTTTAAAGCTCAGTGTTTGTATGTGAGTTGTTTTTCTGATATTTATGCAGTGCGATATTATGGGATGTATCCTGTATTTTTAGATATTTAAATATTTTACGATAACTTCTCAATGGAAAACCAATTTGTTTTATGTGTTTGAATGAATTTGTATGAGTGGGCGCCCACGTACATATGTATTGATATTTGAATATGATTGAATGTAGTCGTGTCCTAGTCATTGTATGTTTTAACTCTTTATTGTGGTTTGTTAGTTGTTATATTGGTTTTCAGCCAACAATAGTGTACAGAAGCAGAAATAACTTTTGTTTAGAACTTGCAGATTTGAACCTTCTCAGCAATTTGTTTTGTACCTGTGTATTCCTAAGTTAAGACTGTATTATTGTTGTTATATGTTGCTATCGCATTTTTGTTAACAAGACTAATGTTGTTTTGAATTAATTGTTTTATATGTATTCTAGTTCTGACAGAAAAAAAATCGAAATGTAAACTGTGATGGTTTTGAATTCTCATATTACTAGTTTATGTCGAAAAGACAAGTGGGGGGGCATTTGTTAGCGAGTTACACTAAAGACTACTTGTGAAACGAATCATGTACTTGCCTTTCCGGGTATTGCGTCATTTGTTTTAGACCGGTTTGATCATAAAACCTGATAACCGGATCAAATCTTTAATCGAATTTCCACAGCTGTGAAGAAGCTACCGTAAATAATTTATTATTCAGTTTCCAGTAGTTGGTGCGTTTTAAACAAACCGGATCGTTGAATATCATTAGATGAGGCGTATATAAGGCTCACATATGATTCAGTAACAAAAAAAAAAGAGGAGAAGGAGGAGCTTTTCTCGACTACCGTTGAGTAGATAGATAATGAAGCTGAGGACAATCTGAAGAAAGGTAATGTTGATTTATAGTTTATGTTTAAGACGCAGTAAAGAAAATAGAATAAGGGGCTAACAGTCTTTGCCTATGCCTAACTTGAGGTAATTCCATCACAGTGTATAGACACTGTTGTTTGTATATATGAGACTTGTTTTTTTTTTAATGAATTTAGAGAACGCTATTGATTGATATGGATATTTTATTGTTGAAGATTTTTAAACTTTTAATATTTTAAACAAATAAATTTGAATTGTTATTGTTGAAAAAGTCTTGTCGTCTATGCTTTCATCAATAGTTTTAACGTATACCTATTGTAACAAACAACGTTTCTTCTGCGATTTTACTCTGCAATTTAATTATTAGGTTTTTGTTGACGTGCTCGTTTCACGTGCACGCTGACAGTTACTAATAATTTTATCAGTACTTAGTTTTACAGATTATAAAATCCAATTTATTGAATGCATTTTGTACAAAACTGATAAGTTTTGTACATTTTCCACAGATAGGTGCTTTACATTTTGAACAGATATCTAGAGTTTTAATTTCACATTTCGAAATGTGGAATCGGACTCGTTTACGCTTAATTTTTGGTTGTCCGTCGTTTTGATTGATTGCTTCACATGCTCTTTTTGCCACCTTTTTATGTCGGAAGAGAACAAACTTTTCTCGCAATTCTTCAACCAAGTCTTGAATGAATTGCCGTCTACTAATAGATTTTCCAGTTACAGCTTTATATAAAACCCAGGCATTGATTGCATCAAGGTCCAAAATATTACAAAAAAACCTGCACCGGCCACCTACGTGAAGCAGATCTGACTGTAAATTTCCTTGCCATTTGTTCAATCACGTCCACACCGTATTTAGTTGCGTTGTAGAAAGCGATTGTATCAGGTAGTGTTTTTGGGTTATCTGCAATTTCTACGTTTGGATGGAGACTACTTAGCAACAAAACGTTTTTATCTTTTTACCTTGATAAACAGTTACTCATGTCTTTATGGGTTAGTAACGTAGTCGAATACAATGTGGATTTTAACATTTTTACAGAGACTAGTATTTCTCATCTTGACCGTTTTACAGTTCCTACAAAGCTAGTGTTTTTGGATTTCAATGCCTCTGTAAGCTTCAGTGTCGTGAAATAGTTGTTCGTAGTGACATTTCTACCTTTGTTATCATATGGACTTATTAGTCGCAGCACTACATGTTCAGAAAGAGAAACGTTGGATGGACTTTGGTTATCTTTTCCGACATACGGGAATCCATTTATCAGATATTTTGAGTCAAATCTGCAGCCAACCAGAACTTGATTCCACACTTATCTGGTTTGTTTGGCATGTATTGGATAAACCTACACCTAGCTTTTGTAGGAAAGAACTGTTAATCTAGAGTTACATTAGGACCTGGTGTATAGTTAGTCTTTCAATTTTCCCTGAAACGATTTCAGATATCCGAAATAAGGGCAAATTTGTCTGTCTCTAGACGCTTTGATCTTGTTTATTTTATGTAGAAGCGTAAAAATCCCATTATTTCACGAAATTGGTCTCTTGACATTGTATTTTGGAAAAATGGTGGTCCTCAGTTCTTTGACCACAAGCTATCCAGTTCAAGTCCTTTTGCACAATATATACCACGTTCATATAAAATTTATATAAAAGCCTCTAATTTTTCAAATGCTATATTCCATTCTCCTTCCTGAATCTGCCGATGAGCTTCATCTTCAGCACATTTCTTTATGTATTTCAATATCCATTCATCTATAAAAAGTCTCCAAGCACTTGAAGGACTGTTATCGATAACATTGCGTTTAGCATGTGGTGTTGGGCCCCCCTACTTCTTTCAAAATATTACACTTTGATTTTCTTCCTCTATCGTTTGTTCCTAATTGAGAGACATTCCAAACTGTCCCATCTTTGCCATCTTCATTATTTCCAACTTTGAATGTTATTGTCGATTTCTTTTTCAAATTTCTTTGCGTGTGTGTATCTTATCTTGCAATGTTTGATTTTTACTTTTTATCAGATAAATTATCATCAGTATTGCGATGAGAAGGACCAGGGATTGTTAGAGCATTGACAGAGTCATCTTCACTTTATCCGAATTTTCTTCATCCGAATCCAAATTTTATTCATTAGCAGGCAGGTATTCATCCTCACTACTCAAAATCGAATCTTCAGAAACCTTCTTTTTCCGAACCTTCTGAATACTTTTCATATAATTGTTTTAAATATTCTAAATCTTCCTGAACAGCAAGATTACGGCGTCGTGACATGGAGCCGTTATTTATACATATACTAATAACAGAATAAAAACAACTTCAAAATGGCTTCTAAATATTCGCAGCAATTTTTCACTACATTCGAACGTAGTTCGTGTTTCAAACCTAATATAATGACCTTGACTGAAAAACCTTCACTATTCCCCCTTCTGGTACAATCCATTTAAGGAATTCTAGGGTGGGGTAGAAGTATTTTACAGTTACAGTTCGAAAAATTGCATCTGTTTTTCGTTATTTGTGCATTTACATCTCTTACGGGTCAAATTGACCCGCTCCGCGGTTCTAGGTATAAGTGTTAATAATCGGAAAAATATTTATGTTACGAATTTTTAAACTTGGTAAATTGTTGTTCACCTTAAAATATTAAAAGTCATAAAAGGAATTGTTTTTTCAATCGATACTTTTCGCGTGGTGATAAATTAAACAGCGTTTTGGGTCAAATTGACCCGCTCCGCGGTTCTAGTGTTAAGTTTTCTGCACATGTGATTTAGAAATTAAGGAAAAGTTTTTATGTGGATGACTGTATTTTTAGTGTTGACGACGCAGAAGAATTGTACAGATTTATGATAAAAGCAACGAAGTTATTTGAGGCAGCTAAATTTGAATTAAGAGGGTGGGAATTCTCTGATATCCCTCTAGACGAAGCAATTGATACTCAGGTTCTAGGACTTAAATGGAACAAGAAAGAAGATACACTTTCTGTGAACAGTTGTGAAGACGCTGATGAGGATAAGATTACAGGTAGAAGAATTTTATCTGTAGCTCCACAAATATTCGACCCCGTAGGTTTCAGTTGTCCAAATTCTCTTTGTCCGAAACAACAATCGTGCTGCCAAATGAAAGGTGGATGGGATGATGAAGTTCCAGATGACATAAAGAATGTATTTTTAATGTGGTTAAAGGAACTTCAACTTTTAAAAGAAATAAAGATTACACGTTGGTTATGTGGAATAGATTCACAGTTAATAAGTTGCTTGGTTCATACTTTCCGCGATGCCAGTAAACTGGCTTATGCTGCGGCTGTGTTCATTCGTTTTGAGTATGATTCTTATGTCAATGTCCAATTGGTGCAAGCTAAGAGCTGAATAGCCCCACCTAAACGGATATCAACACCGCGACTGGAATTGTTGGCTGCAAATATAGGTGCCAGGTTAACAAATTCAGTTTCAGAAGAATTAGTAGAAATTGAAAAACCCGCTAAATATTTATTCTGGAGTGATTTTACCATTGTGATTGCTTAGATCAGAACAGATGAGCGTTGGAAAGTCTTCGTTTGGAATAGAGTACAAGAAATCCGCAAATTAACAGCGAAAGATTCATGGAGGCATGTGCCAGGAACCCTGCAGACTTGCCTAGTCGTGTCTGTACTGTTCAACAACTTCTAGGGTCTAAATGGTGGGAGGGTCCGCCTTGGCTAAAACGTGCTCCAGAAGAATGGCTAACCCAGGAGCCTTATCCGAATGAAGAAGAAGTAATACAAGAAAAGTCAAAAGATAACATATGTTCATTTCTGTCTAAATTGGATTCTTTAAGGGCGAGCTGGTACCATATATTTTCTAATGATTACGAGAAGATTGTACGTACGTTGGCTTGGATACAACGTTTTATAAATAATTGTAAAAGGAACATTAGGAAACGTACTGGAAAAGAGCTACAATTTAATGAGATTATGCGAGGTGAAAACTAGATTCTCAGATTTGTTCAAAAGGAAGCCTTCAAATGTGTAGAAGACGAAAAACTTCGTAAATTACGCCCTTTCGTCGATTCCAAAGGCATCATACGTCTGAAGACAAAAAGTATCGAGAGGAAGGATTCTATGACGTTTAGAATGCCCGTAGTATTACCCTCGGAACACCCTCTTGTAGAAAATCTCGTACTGAGTAAACACAAAAATGCCTGTCATGTTGGGCCTCAAGGACTGTTGAGTATTTTGCGAGAGCATTTCTGGATTTTAAAAGGTCGAAAAACGATTAGAAGTATCCGTCACCCGTGTTTAACCTGCAAAAGGTACGAATCGAAACCTATAGTTGTAAACCCACAACCACTCTCTGAAACCAGAGGACGCGAAGCATCTGTCTTTGAAAGAACAATTGTAGGGACCTTTGGACATTCACTGGACCTTTGTACCTAAGAGACGGTAGCAAAGTACGGATTTGTCTGTTTACCTGAGCCGTATACCGGGCCGTTCATTTAGAAATAGCACAATCTTTGTCTACGGACACATTCATAAGAACTCTTAGAATATTAATAGCTAGAAGGGGAAGGCTCAAAATCATTTATTGTGATAATGACACCAACTTTGTTGGTGTAAATAACCTCTTAAAGCGAATAGACTGGGAAAAAATAAATAGATACAGTACAGCTGAACGGATTGATTGGAGATTTAACCCTCCAACGGCAGCCTGATGGGGCGGTTGGTGGGAGCGCCTCATCAAACTTCTTAAGCAGTTGTTAAGAAAAACTTTACAAAGAGCATATTTAACTTACGAAGAACTAGAAACAGTTGTGTGCGATTGTGAATTTACGATGAACTCTTGATCTTTAATACAGCACTGACGTAGTCCCAATAACTGCTTGCATGTTAGTTTATAACAGCACTGACTTAGTCCCAATAACTCCTTACATGTTTTTAGTCGATCTTAAAGAAGTAGGGACACCAGATTGTGATGCTGCGAGTTTCATGAAGCTTAACAAGAGAGTTTGCAATTTACAAGAGATAAAAGAACATCTACGAAAGCGATTTAGACGTGAGTACCTAGGACAACTGAAGTTATCTGCAATGAAACTGAACAGAAAACTTTGCATCAATAAAGTTGTATTGATAGAGAATGAAAATCGAAAAAGAATGGACTGGCCACTTGCAATTGTGAAGGAACTCATCCTTGGAAAAGATGGGCAAGTTCGTTTAGCAAAATTGAAAACCTCGTCAGATACACTCTTCAGACCAGTTCAGAGAGTTTATCCGTTAGAGATTTGACCTGAAGAAAATTCTGATTCGCCCTTAAAAGAAAACCAAACTAAAAGGGAAAATGAACGTCACGAAGCAAATATTTCAGGTAAAGAGAGCATCATGCGAGGCTCAAAAAAAATAAAAGATTTGTCTAAGCCTGAAGTAAGAAAGAAGACAGTACGAACAAGATATGGTAGAACTGTAAGACGTTCCGTCAGATACCGTGACTTAACTCCCTAATGTCAACTGTGCGTTTTGAGTCGCAATCCTCACGACTCAAAGGTGGGAGTGTGTAAGGAAACGACGATGCCATGTTCCGGCCTCCGTATAAATTACATTTACCAGTGTGACGTAATGTTATATTTGCACCTGGAATCGTTTGCATGTTTGTTTTTATTTGGTGTTATTTGTTACTTTACAGTTACTAAAGTGGCAATTTCTATAGATATTTCAGTGTATATTCGATGAAATACTTTTTAGTTGGAATAGTGCTTTTGCGTTGATGTGTAATATTTTAAAACTCGATAGATTAAAATAAAGGAAGTTAGTTTGAAAGACTTGAATGTTTAATTTTAATGAATCTGTGAAGCCGGGTAGGCTAGAATAGATTGCAAAACTATAAGTTAACATCAAGTATGTCACTTAGTCTATATAACCAAACACTCATAGATCTTTGCTAAGCTTTTATACCAAATTTTTATCCTATCTTTGCAGCATTTTTTACGCAATAATCTGTGTTTGATGCTACACTTTAAGAGAGAATTAAGCATGAATAGCTTACAAGCATATTTGTTTATGTTTTATGAGTGTCTTCTCATGTAATCCGAAATAAACTAAAATTTTAAAATATGCAAATGGAAACAAGAAACAAATTTACGGTATCAGGGGTGAAAGAGTACAATAGAAGCCACCTGTGAAATATATAAATGAGAAACATAAATGACAATATGATTTAGATCGAAGCGAATTTTCAGTTTTTTGCGACTTTTTTACATGAAGATTTATTTATGTAATTAAGCCATGAAAATGAATAGGTTTGAAAGATAAGATAATTAGAATAGATAGTTTCAAGACAATGTTGCAAATTCAGCGTTCCCATCTCTAGAAATATGTGAAAATGCTTGTGAAGGAAACTTCTACGAGAGCTTTCTTTTAAATAAATAAATTACAGAATTTTTTAGCAGTTTAGGAGATTTCGTGGAGTGCAAAATATGTAAATCCTAAGAAAGTTTTTTTTCCCACTGATAATGCAGAAAACGGTTTGCATCCTTTGTGTAGTTTAGTTATAATTTATTTCGTGTAATTTCTGACAGATTATTAAGAAACGTGTGAAATGCATTTAATGAGATTAAGTTTTTTTATTTTTATTTTAACTCTTTAGTGTCATTAGTCATAAACTCATATCCAATTATGCGAGATGAATTGCAGGAATAATTAACATGTCTTTATGCTATGAATTATAGGTATTTTTTCAACCTTTCTACTTTCGTTTCTTTGAATCTCTTTACTTTTGAAAAATTACCTACGTAACGAGATTTTTAAGAAGTATGTCGGGTATTCGTTAAACTTAAATGAATGCATTATGAAATGAATGCAATTGAGTATTTATGGATAGAAATAAGCCAAGATAGGAAGACAATTTTGATAAAAACCTTCCTTGATTGGGTAATCGCTGAACTAGTGGTAGTATCAAGTGCCACAAGTAGTTTGGGAGCGATGAATCTCGAATTTATATTTGTATGCAGACAAAGACTGCGCGCACTGCATACAGTTATTCACGTATGCAGTAAATACAGGCAGCAACATGTACCGTTTAGAAAAAATAACCATCTAAAATGAAAAAAAAAACTGAAAATAAAAAGATTTTTACGGAAGAAAAGAATCCTGCAGGCGTTAAGAATCTCTAAACTAGTGAAAATTGCTAGTTAAATAGTTATTCAGTTGTGTAGTTTAAGGAAGGTATAGGACGCGGTGGCTCAGTTGGCAAGAGCAGCGGGCCAGTGATCTGAACGTCCTTGGTTCGATGGTCGCCGCTGCAATTCCACAGCCGTGTTTACTAATGGGCGTGGCTGCAATATTACATGCTTAGCTATCACCCCATCGTGCTTCTCCCTGATTTCAGTTGTAGTGATATCACTCACCTTGTCCGAACTTAACGACGACTTATACGACCAAAAGTATATGGCGAAATATGTAGGGTTCTACTCTGAGCACGAGACTTACGCGTCGGCCATTGTTTCGTCTAGTGAAATTGATTCTCAACCACTGTGCCAAAAAGTGTGCCACCACTGCGAATTATTTCGTATGCTATTTTTACAAAATATATTATAGGTTAGGTACATCAATAAATTATCCAAGTAAAATTCTTTTAAATTTATCTTATTGTTAATGTACAGCCAAATTTTCAAATTATTAAAAGTATACCGTGACGAATGCAGTAGTATGATTTGAAAGTAATGCTAAGCCCATGTATACTGATGAGAGTATAAGGCGGTCTTTTTACGAAAGATAATAATAAGGACATTGAAGGCAAATACCGGCAACTGTTGAAGAAGCGGTTGATGCAACGGAGTTCCGCCATGAAGCGATGATGACACCAGATGCAAGAGACGTTCCCTATCCAGTATGACCCGCCAGCCGAAGAGTAGCTGTTCGACACCGAACTGGTGATTTCGTCTATGAACAATAACAGTGAATGTTTCTATGAACAATCCTAGTGCCTCAAGACAGTGCCAATCCCAGACGAAGGACCAATGCCACTACAATCTCGCTTCAGCAACGAGGGAACCGTACTTCCCCCTTTCCTCACAATTTTGTGCAAAATAACTGCATCACCCAATTAAGACTAGTTGATTATGAGAATTAAACTGGTAGGGCGCGATTTAATTACCATATATAAATGAGTGGAATTGTCATCATAAAAGTGAATGAGCCAGGTTAATGTTAGTGATAGTTCTATAAAATGATGTTATAAGAATTGAATGAGTTAAATGTATGTGTTTAGTGTCGTAGATAATTATTATAGTAAAGTAACGAATTTTTAAGTGATACATGTAGATGAATTATGAGATATCTAGTAGGAGTGTATTGTATAATATATGTTTTTAATCAATAAATTAATCTCTCATTTCAAACCAGAGTAGTTCTTGTCTAAAAGAATCACAACAAATACGCAATGTACGTTACGAATGCAATGTTACATATGGTGCTATTTTACAAATATAACCACTAAATACTTCCACAGCTACGTCTTAGTAAACCCCCCCATACTATTCTTTCACTGCCACACGCCGCTACGTTTGACTATTCAGCAACGTCCCAAAACTTTTCGAAGTGGGTAGGGGAAGCAGCAGCCGTGAATCGTTTGTAACTAGAAACATTTCATTGCACTGGATGGGGTCCGACAGTACCACCAGGAAGTTCTCCCTTCCGGGTGAAACCCAGATCGGCAAGTGTAGACTACAGCAATCACAAACTTCTCACAACCTGCCCTAACACCAGGGCGACTGCTTCCCAAGGCCAAATAAAATTCCAGAGGGCACCAGGAACCGCTCAGGTCCTGACTGTGAGCCATTACTCATAAGAACTGAAATGTTGAATAGACGAAGAATTTGGAATGAGTTGCCGAAAATAGAATACTCCAAAGGCTAAGAATTAACGAACACCAACGACGAACAAATAATAGGAGTGGCACGATAACGCGAAACCAAGCTATACAGGAGAAAACAAAAATTCGAGAGCGTGCATCTCAAATGTTCTGCTCATTGTTTAATTAGATAATCATTCTAGCTCAATCTAGACGTTTATATTTCAGGTTCAGTTATTATGAAAAAACGGTCGATCCGATAAATTAATACACTGCTTGACCATTGCTAAGGAACAGTCACATTTTTCGGAATATTTCATAATATACATTGATTGAAGAAATGAAACTTCGTACATATTTAGTAGAGATACTGTGCATTATTTATTATGAAAAATGGTACAGATTACGCCACATGGAAAAAGAAGAAAACGAAAAACAAAAAAGATGCTCTTTGGAGCATTTCCAAACAGCCACGAAAAACGGGTCTTCCTGCCAGAATGAAACAGTTATGAGTACCTCAGTAAGGTATGTGACCTCCTTGGACACTAGTGCGCATTTGGGATTTGTTTTTCATGCTGTCTACTAAAGTATTGGGGAATCCTTGGGGGATATTGTCTCACTCCTCTCTCAAGGCGATTTTCAGTTCTTACATGGTGCGGGGAGGGCAAGTTCTTAGAGAAACACGTCTGCCAAGAGCATCCCAGGCATACTCTATAAGATTTAGGTCAGGAAAGTAAGCAGGCCATGTCATACGTCAATATATTCACTTTCTTGTGTGTCCGATACTTCAGCGGTCCTGTGTGGACGCGCATTGTCGTCCATAAACAGGACATCTGGACCTACCGCACCCCTAAAAAGACGAACATGATCCAGAACAATCTCTCTGCAATACCGCTACGATGTAACGGTACCTCGCTCCAAGATGTGAAGCAGTGTTTTACCATTGTGCATAATGCCTGCCCACACCATCACGCCTTGGCTATACCGATGACGTTCCTGAATATTCTGTAGTGCATAACGTGTTCCCCTCTCTCTCCACAAACTGGTGGCCAGAATCACTTGTCACAGTGAAACGGGATTCGTCAGAGAACATCACTCTGGACCACTCTTGTTGACCCCGACCAATATATTCCTTACACCAACGTAATCTATCTCGGCGGTGGCATGGTTGAAGTGGGCTGCATTGAACAGGCTTCCGTGCATACAAACCAACCTGATTTAATCGCATAGAAATGGTTCTGGCTGATACATTTGTACCGGGTACCGGTTGCAAGGTCTGTAGTTATCTGACTAGGAGTGAGATGGCTGTTCCATTTCGCCACTAGGGATACATATCGATCCTCTTGAGGTGTGGTGTTCCTTCCACGTCCATCAGCATGCTTTCGCATAGCATTTCCACCTTCAGCGGCCTTTTAAATCGCGATATGACACTTTTTGCCACTCCCATTACTCTGGCGACAGTAGAGACACTTTGTCCTGCTCCGAGCCGTCCAACTGCTTGTGCACCATCGTACGCACTCAAATATTGTCTTGCAGAAAATTTTGCACTTAATTATAGCCACACCACACTGATTTTCACAGAAATAACTTCCAACAACCTACGGCACTATTTTCGTCAAACACCTAACTGCATGAACTTTCGAATGAATAAAGAGTTTTCGTGCACTGCTTTTTATACAGATAACATGTTCTGCCCTATTACGCCCTCTGCATTTCATTTTACTGTGATTAGTCTGCTGTCGGGAACGCTAGTTTGAAAAAACCAGTTGTTCCTTAGCAATTGTCAAGCAGTGTATAAAACGTCTATATTGTAAACGAATATCACGGGAAAACGATGGATCGAGGAACGATCCATGCTGTCTGATTGTGCTTGCTTTCTATGGAATTTATTCCGGACTTGGTGAAATAAACTATACATTCGGGAAAACGAACATTCGGGGAATGATCGATCGAGATTCCACTCTCTCTCTCTCTCTCTCTCTCTCTGTATGTATGTATGTATGTATGTATGTATGTATGTATGTATGTATGTATGTATGTATGTATGTATGTATGTATGTATGTATGTATGTATGTATGTATGTATGTATGTATGTATGTATGTATGTATGTATGTATGTATGTATGTATGTATGTATGTATGTATGTATGTATGTATGTATGTATGTATGTATGTATGTATGTATGTATGTATGTATGTATGTATGTATGTATGTATGTATGTATGTATGTATGTATGTATGTATGTATGTATGTATGTATGTATGTATGTATGTATGTATGTATGTATGTATGTATGTATGTAT
>OU015495.1:22280796-22548296 GCA_907164885.2 Dolomedes plantarius | reverse complement strand
TGACAATATTTCAACAGGAAGTGTCAAATGATGAGGTGAAGAACTGCTTTGATGGAATTTTATGTGAAAGTAAGTTTATGCAACATGTTTTAAACAATATTGTGTGAAATTAATTATTTCGCCCTCTGCATAACGTTTTCAGTAGGAAATATGCCTTAACGCACCATCGAAAACGGGTATTCTATTCGCGACGTCACTAAATTAAAAATGGCCGTTGTTTTAACTACTTTTACAGATATCAAAACATGACACGCTTAAACCGTGGTTTCATTTTAATCTGGAAATCTTTCAATTTTAATAAATTTTCACAGTGTTGATCATGAGACGGCGTCGTTTCTTTCAAAAATCGGCAAGTATTGGGTAGAAATTGCAATTTGTGTTCAATGGGAATTAGAACCTTTAAGGACCTTTCGGAATTTTTTTCGCTTTGTGTATTTAAAATAAGCATGTGATTTTTTAATCTGAGTTTTTCAAGAATTTATTTTCTTCTTTTGAATGCAGTAAAAATAAAATGCTTTTATTTGTCGTTTTCAATTTGATTCGTAATTTTCATAAGTAGTAAAATTTGGGTATTGAAAAAAAAAAAGTTTAAAGGACTACTATACATTTTTTTTGCTTTCAAAAGGATATTTTTTCTATGATAAATTTCAAAACGTTTTCTTCTGAAGAACAAACACCATCTAGTGGTCCTCCAGGCATTTTTGCCTGTTTCGTGTCGTTTTGAACAGCAAACAACAAAACATCGCTTTGTTTTTGATGAAGTGGATGGAATCTACCTATAATGATTTGGGTATGGATCCTGATATTCCTTCTTTTGATGCGAATTCTGGCGAGAGTTGTATACTTAAATGCACTGTAAAGTTCAGCAATAAAGAGACAGAGGTCCTGTCGCAAAATGTCAATGGAAAATCAGAAACGCACAACGAGAAATATATAGTTACCCAACTCCTAGAAGAATTTTTCCCTCGATTATTTCTGATATAACCCATTAACATAACAAACAAATGGGACGCAATCTCGGGGTCAACTGATTTTGTGAACTGTTTTTAGAAATGCATCAACCAATAGCGAACGTGATACGAAAGACTTGTGGATTTTCTTCCCTCTTGCGCGTACGCATCCGGCCCACGACGAGCATTTTTGCGGCCCGGCCAATATATTGGCACACAATAATATATAATAAAATAACTGACGGAGAATTATAAGATAGGAAGAATTCGCTAAATGTTTTTTTAATTATACTCATTTTTTGCTATTATTAAACAAAATGTGTATATTTATGTTGAATATACTGTAATTAGGTAAATAAACCTACGTTTCTATTAATATTGATTTTTTTGCTGCCCACCTATACTTAAACCTTGTTTGTTTGGCCCAAGTTAGACTTTGAGTTTGACGCCCCTGGCGTACGCTATACGGGTTAGCGATAGATGGTTACGTGCGTATAATATACGTTCGTATGCTTACGGTGGTCAATTATGCTTCATCGCGACTTGGTTCGACACGGCTTATTACTCATGTCAGAGTTATCGCCGCTCTTTCGAACGTCGTATTTGCTGTGCAAGAGATGGCCGTATAACGCGTGCCCCAATAACAGCTGGGTCCATATGGGCTAAGTTTTCATTTTAAAAGATTTAAAAATTGAAATAAAAATTAAAATTAAAATTCCCAGGAACAAACATGCCCAGCATGTAAAAGTTGATAGAAAAGAGAAAACTCTTATGCATAAATTATGAGGACACTACTAAAAAAATAACATTACTTTATTTACATATATTCTTTACGTGTTAAGTTTATTACACCATTCCATTAAGGTTTCAGTTAAATAACTGAATATCTACATGTTACATCCTACGTAAACATATAGTAAACACTTACACAAAATAGAAGAATACTTAATGTTCTTTAACTTATGAATTATTGGGTCCTCACCCGATCTAAACAAAAATAAATATAATACTCTGTCACTCAGTAGAACTTTTAAGATAGGACTTACCCCAAATCAGCTTTGCTGCTGCCGACATCTTAACACCCCAACACACTCGACTCTAATCACTCACTCGAAAATCTTTCGACTTAAAAAACTCAAAAGTTCTGAAAAGCCTCTGCATATATATCTCTCTCCTTTCTGCATCCCGTTTTTCTCACGCATCTCATTTCTTATGTAAGTCACTAACTTCCAATAACAATATCTGACTTTCCTCCTAGACCATCCCACATCTCCAAACTTTAATTCTAGTGGCTCCAAAATTATTCTTTTATTAAGTTTACATTCCCTTTTATTAAGTTTACATTCCCTCTTTACTTTCGCATGTTTCCCGTTCTTTCCCTAACTTTTTTTCTTATATTTTATTTTCTTGAAATTCCTTTAGGACTGCACAACTAGTCAGGCCAAAATATTGTCCCTTAACAGCTGGTGTCCTATAACCTCAAGTAATAGAATAATGTTTTAAGTTTTTGTATTTACTGTGTCAAAAGGAATATTCCTTACTGACCATCTTCTACTATTCATGGGAACTCCAGGTTCTTTTTCTAACATATCCCTTCTATAATATAAATATATTTTTATTGATGTCGCTTGTGCTTTTTATTTATACCAACCTCTCTGTATAAAATTTTATAGCTACGAACCAACCTTTGAAATATCCCTAACCTTTTCAAACCCTTTAAAATGTATGAAACTCTTCCGTTGTGCCCTAAGCAATCTTAAAAATAACTTCTGCCTTGCATTTTAACTACACCATCTGCTCTTCCCTTTTCGTAAACATTGTCTGCGACCCAAAATTCTAAAAGTTATGCAAGTCTTTTGTAGAATAAGCTTGCTAGACAGAAAGAGCTAGCATAATGTGTATTCGTTAACGTGTATTCGTTATTTCCCATTTTTCTGCTCACAAAATATAATAAACGATCCCAACCCCGTTTAACGAGGAAGATAATTTAGCATTTTGAAACGCTTTTTGACTTTCAGTTGTTTATTGTTGTTTCACCCAGTGGCGTCACTGTAAGTAGGTAAGGCGATTCTCTCTGAGGCATTTTGAAGAAATTTCACAACTATTGATCCATACCAAGAAAGACAGAGTTCTAATTAACAAACGAAGGCCAAATTTTTAAAACAAAACTTAACAATTTATTAACAAAAATAATTAACATTTAAAACAGTGCAACATATTCAATTTAAAAAAACCGTGCAGATTCAGAACGTACGGAGCCTAAACACACATCCGTACCGCCCGCGTTCTCAAGCGTCTCTCCCAAAGTCTGGATTTTCAGAAGGGGTGGAGGGACCGGCAGATTATCGGCTGACAGCTCTTCTTAGACGCTGAACTTTATTACTTTGCAGAAACGCTAAGATGACAGCTTTAGTGGCTGCATCTGTGAGGAAAACGGTTTTTGATCCCCCCACGTGTTCCGAACTGGTGGAACCGAACAAAACATTCCTTGAAAAACACGCAGCTATGTTTCAAGCCTTTGTGGGGTCTCGGGAAAAAATAAGACCCTATTTCCAGTACCGTTCCAACCCCGTGGCCGGAATACTTCAGATCATGCCCAAAGAGGGCTTGCGGGGTTAGGAATGCGACCCCGGTTTCAGGGCACCACAAGAGTCAGAGTTCGACTTAGCCGGGTGCACCCACAATTTTGACCCCAGAGCTGATATCTGCTTGGATGGTATCATATTCCAAATCAATACCACAACACGGAAGGAGGACTTCCTCTTTAGAGGCGCAATACATACTTATTTCCTGTTCATGTATGCATATGGGATTTATGGTAATAACAGATGTAGAAGTTTACGACAAATATTTTAAAAATGCATATTTAAAGAGACTAGTTGGTACCCGTCAAAACCGTGGATAATAAATAAATGTACTAACACACAAATTATACTCAATACATCGTTGCCTAATGTTGAAAATCATGATATTAAGAAGAGAGAAATACACTTTAAAAAATTACTATTGAAACCGATAAAAAGAAATAGGGTTACTCAACAGTGTGAAATAAACAATTTCTGTCAGGTTTAAATCTATAACTTACAAACGTAACAAAAAATAAAAATGACAGAGAGAGAGCTAGAGAGGTACCTCGGAATAGACAAACTAACATGTTTATGCTGCCTCGTGCTTAGTAAGTATCTAAAGCCAGATTTAAACATGTCACTGAGCATGCGCAGAAACAAATTAATGTGTTATGCTGCCTTTACCTTCGTGAGTTTCTAAAGCCAGATTTAAAGCAGTCACTGACCATGCGCAGAAAGCAATTTTTAATTGTAAATTATCGCTAATTAATAGAAAATGCGGTTACAAAAACCAAATTCGACACATCTATAGATTAAAATCCTTTGTTTAAGACCAAAATGGAGTACACTGATGCAGTAGTTTTCGCTCACGGTTTGCCCAAATAACCGGCTTAGCAACTTAAATACATAGATAACGAGAAAATACATTTAACTTTTAATCGCAATAAAAACTGAAATTAAAATAGTTATTTATTATTTAACCAGTCTGCTATCCTCAAATAAGTTCTCTAGGACATCGTCTTGTTCACAGTGGCTGCACATATTAATTGCTTGAAGTTTCGTTTCTATTAGCAACTGTCATTTATGTGCAAATCCGTTTCTAATTCATATCTACCGTCCAACAATACGCAGTCAGTCCGGAACTTAGAGACATGTTTAAATCTGCACGGACACGTCTGAGTACGCAGTATGAAATTCGGGTAAAACCGTCTCTCCAAACGCAGACATAGTACAAACATACGGTTCGTCTAACGCGGTTAATTATACCAACAGTACAATTCAGAACTTATCCCCCTGCACTGTACGAAAGTCCACTCTATTTAATTATTCACACATACGGTTTCAGTATTACGTCAAACCCCGGCGTTACACATTCGCGAAAGAGGAGAGGAGAGTACGAGGAAAGAGGGGGAAAGAGGGTGATAAATGGTCGTGTAACCCCACTATTCTCCTCCCCACTCGTGGCGCTCGCTTCGGAAGCGGTTTCTTGAAGAGCGGTCAAATGAACGAGGGCCCTTCTCCCCCACGTTGGGTGGTCAAAGGGGGAATGGTGACAGGATCGCACTTTTTGGAAAGAGATGAAAGGCGACGGGAAGGGGGGGGGGTTAAAGGTCAAAAGGGTTGAAAGACGTCGGGAAAGAGCAAGAGGCAGGAATGTGGGAACGGTCATTCGGGTCTATTAATAACGCTCCTGGGACGTGACTAATGTCTCGCAAGGGGACGAGGGGTGGCTGATTCGCAAATGTGTAACACCGGCTTAACAACTGGGTGAGTGAAAATCAGAGTCGCGTAAGTAAAAAAGCAAAGACTTTTGAGATAATTGGACTTTTACAAAATCTTAAAATGTGGATTCTGCGTGGGTCTCAAAAGTGTTTTTCTTGCGTAATTGTAATAAGGAGTGTGTTCTTTGATTCCTTGTTCATGTTTTAGGCAGTTGAACAAAAAAAAGGTTAGAAAAATATCAAATGTTTTAAACATACACATTTTAAACATTTTAAGCATATATATTATAATATAATTACTCCCATCTAACTGTTCTACAGATGAACAAAGACTTACTCTCTTTGCCCTGAAGATTTTAGATTACAAAACACGATTTGTCCCAACTTTACCATAATTAATGCCCATACCACATAGGATTTCATCCACCCACTTTGAAAGTTTTTAATAAACGTTTATCACATTTGGCACATTTCGGAAACCTATATTTCGCATGGCAGTTAGCTTGCAAAGTTTCTACCTTGCGAGCCCCGATTCAAAACCCCGATAAGGCATGGATGATGTTTTCGTTGTTCGCTCAGAAACAACGATTGGTCTCTGTTGAAGGAGAACCCCCTTCCTTGAAGCGGCCTATTCGACCCTTGGTCCTGTCCGTTCTAGGAATGAATTACATGATTGGCGAATCAAGATGAGTTTTTTAGCCCCAAAATTATTTATTTTACATATATTTCTACTGGGACACACCGCAAATTACTATACATCGCTTATACAACACAAATTCACATAGATTGATGAAAATTACGTGCAAGCAACACCTCACGTGGCGAGCTCTTAGGCCTGTTGCACACACGGCGTTTTTATCCGCGGCGGAAAAAATCCGTCGGACGTCGTTCCAACAGTAGACCACAGACGTCAATTGGAGCTTGCACAGTGGGAGGAAAAAAACGATCGGTAAATTTTCCGTCGACGGTAGCTTGTGCAGCTGTCGAGTGCCACTGTGCGCTGGCGCATGTTTTGACTACTGTTTCGACGGATTTTTTTTCCGCCACAGATAAAAACGCCGTGTGTGCAACTGGCCTTACGCACGTCCATCCACCTTGGAACGAGGCGAGGGAGTCACCAGTCTTTTCATTTCGTCTACTTCTCGTCAAGCGGATTCAATCCCTTCCCCCGCTCGACCAACCCCCAAGCAGGCAGCTCCGATGAGGTGGTCATCGGGGAAGAATAGGAGACCATTCCTGACAGTCTCCTTTTAGTAGCCAAAAGAAATCGCGGAACATACGGAAATCTTAGAGATAAGTGTTTTGAAAAAGAAAACTCCGCCATCAAGTGGATATGTAAATGCAGACAGTATACAATATATTTCATTTCTTCCGAATGCAAATATTACTTTGCATGTTATACGTCTCATTATTAGCTAGAAAGCATAGCTGCCACTCTGACTGTCATTTTACCATGTTTTTATTAGCTCGCTTTCTTGTTTTGTGTGTTTGTCCAGTACAAATCTTGCAATCGATTTTTAACTATGTTCCCGACTAGCTAGACATTTGAAACTTTTAGAATAGCTCAGAACACGATGACAATTCATTATTTTAATACTTTTAGCCATCTTTAAGCAGGATTGAATTCATTTTCAGTTAATTTTGTTGTTTGAAAATTTCTTATATTTGCTCTCTTTGTTACGCATTTGATCATTTTCTTTCAAGTTGATGGGATAATTCATCAAAACATTTTTAAAAAAGTATGTATTAATACATAGAATTGTCAAGTTTATATGATTCAACAGAAAATTTAACGTGGTAACGAAAACAAAATGTGGTATATAAAAAGTTCTTTTATCTTGTAATTATTTCGGATATTTATATGTGTCTGAAATTCATGAGGCAAATATTCATGACATTGTCGCCAAGTGACACAGTTTCAAAACAATTTTGCAGCGATGCGTAAGCACACTTGATTGACATTCTCGTAAATGCGACTTGTTCCACAATGAAAATCAGAGACATATTCATCGCGGAAGATAATTGTTCACGTTTCAGCAATCAAAGCATAATGATCATAACTCAAAGAGAATTTCGCGGCCCTAACTACCGCACTCAAAATCTGATCAGATATTTCGAGGCACATAGTATTTATTCACCCGGTAAAACAAGCACGAAACATCGCAAACAAGCACTGCTGATTAATCTCTAAACCTATAACAAATGCTTATTAGGAGAACTCCATCAAATCACTTCTTTGCGACGTCTGCCAATAACGATTACATCTAGTTAATGATGGCCATTACAGGCACTGCTTTTAAAACACGCCTCCTGGCAAAAAAATAACTCCGAAAAATGAGAGCTCAGGAAACTTTGCGGCCGCGGAACTTTAATGATTTATTTTCATGTAAGCTCTATTTTTCGCTTCCATATTACATTGCAGTGCACAAAAGGCCGAAAACATTAACAATGTTTCACCAGGAGCTGTCTAATGATTAAGCGCGACATTCAGTGGATAAAGTTATCTGATAAAATAAAGTTACGAAACATCCCCCAAACAATAATTATAAGAAATATGTTAGTCACATATTGCTTTAGGGCTCGCCACATTGTTTCCCTTCCTAGAGAATGTTATCTTGTGGTCATTACGTTGTGCTCGGTGAATATTTTTTTATCGCTGACGCTCCGGAAGGAATGTGAACCAATGAGATTTAGATGTAAAGCCATCATTTTTTCATCACTTATAATTTGTGAGCCACGTCACTGAAATAAAATAACTGACAACTTTTTCATCTAGGGTAGATCATCGACGCATGACACGGCAGCTCGGGGATTAAAACATTGTCTCCTGACCCCGAAAAGTGTAGTTCGATTCCTGCTCCAGTCCTTGCATAAGACTGAAAATGAGAAGGGGGGAAGCAATGTATATATATAATATATATATATAGAATCACACCAGTGTCGCATGGATCATGAAAGAAGCGAAAAACATTGGATTGGGATTCTGGCAGAAGATCCTGAGATAAGTTCACAACATCAGATGACTACATAACTAAGGGTCTATTTTTTGGACAATACATTGAAATAGTAACAGCGGGATTAAAATTTCATCTGGACCTCTCTCTTCCCGATCGCACTTGCCTCCCTTTTAGCGCATAGACAAATAAATACGTAAGTTTCAGTCCTTTAGATGCGTTTGAAGGTAGACAATGCGTGACGGAGTTATAAATTTCAATATTTTTTTCAGTGATATCCTCATTTTAAAAGAATCTCATCCCAATTTCTCTCCATTAAAATGTAAAACAAATAAGCTCCGTGAGCAGCAATTCGCATCACACAACCCAACATAAAATATTCTTGGAATTTATAATAAGCGCAATTTCAACAACACTTCTCGCGGAAAAAATAACCGAGCCAAAATGTTCGAGAAAAGTGACTTCAGAAACACGAACACGAGGAAGAAGATTTATAGGAAATGCAAACTGTTTCTTCTCACGATATGTTTATTTTAAAATCCCGTATATCATAAAACCTTTGTTATTTGGATACAACGTGAGGTAGAAATAAAATATAGAATCCTTCGAAATAATTCGATGCTTTCCTCCCACGTGGCTTCCCCTTCTACCAGTTTTATATCTCATATTTAAATAGAGAGAGAATGTATAAAACCTAATTGCAGTGTCCTCAATAAATAAAAGTACCTGTTTTTTTTTACTGGAAAACAAAAATAAAACTCAACTCTCTTTCCCAAGATCATTAAGAATTGTCTTGCAAGTTTGATATTGATATTTAATATCTGAAATCTCGATAAAATGTTTATGTCTATTTAATATCACGAAGGAAATTTGCGTAAACAAAGCGCATGAACAATAAAAGACGCTTCACTTTTCAATAATATTGGTTTAAACCTAGGTACCTGCAAACTCTCGACAAAGAGTGTTATGAAATAATAGCTCATTTAAATACTATAAAATAAATTAAATTCAACAATATTTCAACAACTACCGCAGTTTTTCATTAATTTTACCGCCATTCCAAGCTATTTCTCTAACATTCCTTTTGATCGAGATGCATAGAAATAAATAAATCAGCAATATTTTATATATATATGTAAGTATGTATGTATGTATGTAATAAAATCTCGTTGTCTAAGGTTGAAACATCGTATGAAACGTCGAAACATAAATTGTTCTAAACCAGTTAGAATTCATTCACACAGATAAACAAAGTTCCTCAACTTCTGAGTAATAAAATGACTCAAATAATACGATTCTCATAAGATGAACACTTATATATTTGGACAATACGGTACATTAAACATAATCTTCATAACATAGAAATACGTCGTTATACTACATCGTTAGAAAACAGAAGTCATATCACAGCCGTCAGCTGCGCGTCTTAATCGTACAGAAGTTAATTCTGTTCTGCCTAGTTCGCCGAGAGTTCACAGATGGCACTAGCCGAGAAACAGAATCGTCTGCCGCGAGTGTCAGAAGTTGGAGCCAGAGGGCGTTCCTACATATATATATATGTAATATATTAAATATTATGCCCTCCATTCTAGCATATAAACTCCCTTTCCTAAATCTAAACACCAATAATATTAATTTATTGCTTTAAAACCCTTAGCTACAGAACTTCCCATGAATTGCATGCCTTTGCATTTCTACATGTGTATACGTCTGGAGTCAAAAGTGGGTTAACATTGGAAGCCCCAAAATCTACTGACCTTACAAATAATAGTCACATGGTTTACTTCGCTCTCTCGTGCTTAAGGTTGAAATGTGATATTACTTCCGAGTCGTTCTTCAGAAATGAACGGGTGTACTTTTGTCGCTCTAATAAACGATTCGGCCCGACTGCTTCCAAACTTAATTTTATCACTCTCAGGCTGAGTCTAGCTCCAGTCATGTATATATGAGCTAGTTTTTCCTTTCAGGTTATAGTTAAGGACGTGATGTAATGGGTATATCACTTACTTACACACACACACACACACACACACATATATATATATATATATATATATACAGGGTGTCCATCAACACTGCATAAACTCAGCACATCAAGATTCCTCGCTTGGAGTACTTAAAAAATGACCAAAGAACGATACCTCTACTATACCTCTAGTTTTCGAGAAAAATGCGAAAGAAAATGTATGACGTCACATCTGGTACACGGAAACAAAAGCTTTATTGAAATAGGGAACATCAGAACTTTCATATGTTTACTTAGGAGGATGTTCAAAATGTCCACCATGCCTATCGAGGCATGCATGCACGCGCCGTGTAATGGCTGACTGCACTCGATTCAGCAGCGTGGTGTCCACAAAACTACACGCTGCATGAACACGAACAACTAAGTCACTCTCTGTTGTAACTGAGATTCAGTAGACTAATTTCTTCAGATGGCCCCATAGGAAGAAATCGAATGATGTCAGATCTGGCGATGGCGGTGGCCATTAAACTGGAGCTCACGTCCAATTCAGCGGCTTGGGTATTCCAATAAAGCTTTTTTCCATGCATGTCTTACATTTCCTTACGCATTTTTCTCGAAAATTATGGGCCGTAGGGGTATAGTTCTTTGGTCATTTATGCGGTATTGATGGGACACCCAGTATATATATTATATGTTATATATATATATATATATATATATATATATATATATATATATGTGTGTGTGTGTGTGTTTGTTTAAGTAAGTAAGTAAGTAATGATACCCCCCATTATTACTCGTCGTGTATTCTAAACTCTCCTCAATAAAGCACAGCTCCCATTCCAAATTGCGACCTAGAAATAAACTAACTGATCAGATAATTCTATTCCCTTAATTGCACGCTCGGAACATTAAAGTTATTTTTTACCTCTTACCCACTAAGAGGAGCGTGGAAAGATGAGTCAATGATTCAGAGGCATGAGATTTTGAATCATACCTTCACGTGGTCAATCGTGTCCATTTCTAACCAATTATAAAATTCTTAACAAATAGCGCCCCCATAGTATAAGAAGTCCAGCAGAAGATTTTCACCAGCTCTACGTTTTTGCTCTTGGCCGTTCGCGCGTCTCTTCTTTTCTGATTCCACTTATATGCCGCTGCTGTCCGATTCCGTCATTGTTAAACCTCCTGTGTACCTTCTTTGATGCCTGCTGTCTGAAGTATACTTCCACCGAATAAAGTACTCCAGCTCTTCAATGTGTTCCTGTTCTTTCCTCGAGTGCTTTACTGCCACGACTACCTACGTTCACGATTTGAAAATTTATGTTGACTTTATCCACATTTTTTAAGTGTTTTAATGTACGGATTAGACGATGCTACATAGAACTATAAATTTTTCTCAAGGTTGAATAGACGGCTAGAATCAAGAATAGAACTCATGTGTCTATAGCTTCAGTTCAGCATCCCCCGAATTGAACTACTCAGGCATTGTGAAGAAGTATGATTTCTAATAATTTTTGCTTGCATAGAGACCAGTTTCTTATTTGAGGCCAAAGACGACGTATATTGACCTGGAATTATATCTAATTTTCTTCGACGATGGAGATTCTTTTTTCCACGGTAAAATTTTGTCACACGATTCCGTAACGGTCCACAATCGGTTTGAGCACCAGTGCAACAACTGCTTTCCAGATTTAAAGGCGTCACCAAACCTCGAGGTAGGCAGGCATTCTCTAATCTGTTCTATCCTTATGTTGAGGTGAAGACATAATGACACTCCCTCGAGGAGGAAAACAGTGTAAATTTAATTTAGAATCAAAACCCAGATTTCATCGAAATATTTTGGCATCTGGTTATTTTTACTGTAACAAGAATACTTTAAAATTTATTCTCGATTCGAATTTAACTTTATAAATATATTCCGAGTCATTCAATCTTAACTTTAAACCTTCCAACTATATTTATTTTTAAACCTAGTTTCTCTTTTTTTGCAAAATAAAGCGAATGCTGATCGTTCAAATTTATCTTCGTATCAAGGCATTTAATGATACTCCCAGCAACCGAATCAACATCAAAAGTGAAATTTAAATTCATCGATTCCTATTCTGGCAAATGGAAATTACTCGTAAACGAATCGGGGGAATTTCATGACTTCCAGATACCAGAAATAAATCCGCGAAGCTTTTAGAGTGCTTTTATCATAACATTTACGTTTATTGAGTCTAAATTGTATTTTTTAAACTGGCTTATATTTTTTAACCGGGCACAGAGTAAATTCTTAGTAAACTATCATTTCATGGCTGATAAATGAAACTGCCAATCGACCAATTTTAAGTTTTTGTTTGAAACACTAGAGATTTCATTTTCTGCTTTATAAGAGAGCTGAATATCGCTAAAATAAATGACAGCCCTAATACTTTATTAATGCTTAGTAAATACTCCTCTCTCGAAATGCCGAAAGACTATATTCTAGAGATTTGAAACGGATTTGAGATAACATTTTCAGAGGATGTCGAAGGATAATACATCTCAGAACGAGTTAAGTGTTTGTATTAACACATTAATTGGATTTTCAGGAAATAATGTATAATAGTTATTAAATCTATGAAGTAAATTCAGTTTCGTGCTGAATCCTGGAAACGTACATCAGTAAAATACTGTACCACCAAAATACAGCTTAGTTCATTGTTATTGTTAGTAGATTTATTTCATTATTCCAATTCTATCGAGACACGGTTATATAATTGCAGGCTGCACTTTAATGAATAATTTATTATACAAATGTAAATATGTAGAGATTAAAAAGGTATGGTTAATTCCACATGTTGATGATTCGATTTGTTTTCTCCCATGCAAATTTCACGGAAGACCGTGTCGTGGGGTACGACATATAAAAAAAAAAGAAAATAGAAAAGGTGCAGAAAAACCAATTAACAAACGGGACGGAAAATGGAATAGTAAAATGACGCCAGACGATACGAGAAGAATGTCGTGGGGATACGATATGGTAGGAGATCAAAAAGGGCAGACAACCCAATTAAAGCAGAGAGTCGGCGGTGCTATGAGAAAATTGGAATGGCACTTGATCAGACAAAAAACCGGATGGAGAGAAGAAATTGAAAGGATACACTTAAGAGTCGAAACAGCGAGGGGGGTACAGATAGAGGAGACATCGAGATGAAAAGGGAATTGTTGACAAAGAGAAGAGGACCCCACACATAGGAGATGTTCTGGGAAAACACATTTCCTAGAAAAATAGGAATGAGTCGAAGACGGGATTGTTCGAGTATAAAACGCCCCTCACTCTAAATGGTTAAAGAAATGATTAGAGGAGGGACAAGGTAACGAATCAAAGTGGAAGTATAAAAAAAAGGTTGAACATGAGGGACGAATGAAACTGTAAAAGTCGGGGCGTTGAGAAGATAATAAAAAATAGAGAGAGTGAGAAGAAAAGGATATATATCATATTGATGGTGACTCTGAGACTTGGCAAACAAAAATTGAGAGTTGTAGCCTCGTAAGCGAGAAGGCAAAAGAGAATATATGGGAGATTGCGCCCCGGCATAGCGCATCGCTGTAAGCCGGCAACCCAACGATGAAAGGAGCATCAAGGAGCATCGGAGCCGACATAGATTGCTTGAACCCGTGCAAGCTACCGATGAGATGATAAGAGTTAAGAATCGTAACCACGACGGAGTGCCTAACCCCCACAAGCAAAGGATGGAGAACTGATCCGACCATTAAAGTCTGCCTATTCCTACGTTATTGAGCGAGTCCGAATAGAGACCCCAATAGATGCACATGAATATGCCAGCCAAAGTCCCCTTCTGCAGTCTACAAAAATGGAGGTAACCTTTTATTAACTATTGCCAAATATCGTGAGTTACCCGAGTCTTATATGATAGGCGGAAGTTAAGGAATAATATAGATATATTGCGTACTGAAATGATATTAATTTAAATAAATGAAATAATGCAGTCACATAATACATTGATATAATGAGAATGTCTGTAGGTTCATAATTAATAATAATATAATTGGATGTATACTAATATTTGTATTGTGTTAATAAATTAATGTATTATTAAGAATTCAGAGTAATGGTATCATTGCCTACCACTATAACCAATCACGACCCACCCAAATAAATCTACAACATAATGGTGCCTTTGACGAAACAAATATGATTATTGCGGCTATGTAAAAAACTAATTGGCAGTGATACATATAATGCTATGACGATAAAATTAATACTCTGATTCGAATAATACATTGGTTTATCTGAATATTGAGTTAGGAGGATTGATGATAAAAAAAAGGGGTGTTTAAAAATAATAATTAATGGAATAGTTTGTGTTGAACAGTGGTGCTTAAAGATAAAGTAATTAAACGTTGAGTAATTAAGAATGCATAGTGAGTAATAATATGTAATGATTAATAAGAGTAATGAATAAGTTGTGAATTATGAATAATTAGTGAATATTGAATTATATAATGTAATGAGTAATAGGTGCATTGAATAATAAGTATTGAATGATGAATAAGCATTGAGTATTGAGTGATATAGTATAATGAATAATAAGTGTATTGAATAAGTATTTAATGAATTATAAGTGTATTGAATAGATATTGAATGATGAATAGGTATTGATTATTGAGTGATATAATGCAATGAATAATAAGTGTAATGAGTAATAAGTGTTGAAGGTATTGTATATTGAATGATATAGTGAGGTATTAGGTATTATAATAGTGTGATAGATAGTGAAAGTACGCAAGTTAGGATAAAATTGCAACAGTACGTTGAGAGAAGTAAATAAAGTAGGATAGTTAATTTTAAGTTAGTATAAAAAAAAGGCAATGGCGCGAATGAGAAATAATTTTGGGATTAAGACAGGAAGAATTGAATAATGGGAGTGAGATGCTAAGACAGCAGAATGACAGGATGGCTATGAATAGGCAATATGGCTATGAATATGGAATGTAGGAATAGTTACGCTGAGTGAAATAGTAATTTAAGATAAGGAAATGTTAGATAGGAGATTGATGATGAATGTGTAAGAGTATAATGTTAAATTGAGAAATAGTAATTACGACGTATTGCTTATATGTGGAAGGGTGTTAAGTTAGTAATTCAAGTTAAATTTTAAAGATATGGTTGTAGTATGGTAGCAGTTTAGATACGCAAAAAAAAAAGATTTTCAAAGGTACATGGTTAAGGGGGAAGCAAGCAGTGTAGAGAACGAGCGGATAAGATATTTAAGGTATAGAGAGGATAGGTTAGAAGATAATATTGAAGTTAGGAATAATTTACGTTTAGAGAATGGCGCGAACCGTGAAAGAATTATTAAATCATGCGGCATTTAAGAAAATCGTGCAAAAACCAGGTCAAAAAATAAGTCACGTGGAAAAGAACATTAAGGGTGTCGTAAATGACTATTTGAAGATTCCTGAATCTCCAGAATTAGACCGAGTTCTCTTAGATAAATTTATAAAATCAATACGGCAGGATATAAGAAAGGAATTAATGACATTTCAGCCGCTAACATTCCAAGAAGCAATCGACATGGCCAAAGAGATTGAAGATGATGAGCAAAAATATGATGCGATGATTAATAGCGTGGCAATTAGTGAAAAGGTAAAAGATGAAAACAGGACAGGATTAACATTGGAAAACATAAACGCGTCGTATGCGAAACAACAAAAGTTTGAAAATATAAAGCAAAAGCCTAAACAAACTATTTCTGATTTAGCACGCGAAATTGAAGAGGTTACTCTTGACTATTTTCGTCGCCAGTATAAGGGACAAAACGATACGGAAAAAATAATGTTATCAAAACTTCTACACGCCGTGAGCGACGACATAAGACTAGAGATAGGCCGATTAAACATAGAAAATTTTAGAGATGCAATCACAAAGGCGATGGAAATTACGGGAGAAAAACATACAAATAATGAGAGGGACGTTCAAAAATGTGAATTACAAATTAATAGTGTAGCAAGTGATGAAAAAGCGGGAAATATTAAGAGTTTGAGACAGAAAAATTTAGAGGATAAGGGAAATGAAATAAGAATGCATAATGTAACGATGAATGAGGAATGGTCAGAGATAGAAAAATTAAAAACCACAATTCGGCGATTGGAGAGTCAATTGGCGTTTATAACAGACAAAGAGCAAGGTCAGGAATTAAAATTGCAAAAATTAGTATCTGAAAATACAGAATTACACAGGCGGTTGGTTGCGATGGAGCAAGATATGAACATTAAATGTTGCGAAAATAAACAATTAAAGGCAGAATTAGATTCAATACAAACAGAAAAACAACACAGTCAGGAGTTAGTGTTGCAAAAAAATATTATCCAACAATACAGAATTGCAAACACAAATCATCGAAATACAACAAAGTTTGGGTACCCTGGTGGGTGACAACATTTAAGGGAACATTTAAGGGAAACATTTAAGGGAAAAAGTAGCGGCGGCACAAACAGTTCAACAGATAAAATTTGATGAAGCATGTGAGAGAAATGATAGTTACGGAGAAGATGAGAAAGGTGACAATTTTAAAGAGGGTGCCATAGTTAATCAATTTAAAGCAAATACGGATATTGAAAATAGACCACAAAAGCGTGCTAAAACGAGGCGGCAAGGTAATTACGCTAAGATAGTAAAAAAGTCGGATATGGAAAGACAAGTACAGGATGTAAGCCAACAAAATGTGCCGGGAGAGGTTAACGCGGTGTATGTCAATACAGTTGTCGCAGCGATGGATTATGAACAGGCAGTTAAGACAGATAAACGAAAAAGTTTTAACATCGAATTGAATGCCAGTTAAAAATTATTGTTGTTTAAAATCATATGAAAATTACGCTATTATAAAGATAAAAAAAGCATAGGAAAATAATGCGTGCGCATGAAGTTAACGTTACGATATAAAGATAGTAATAATAATATATATATATATAAAACAGTTCCGTAACTAACTGACTGACTGACTGATTGACTGACTGACATACAACGTACAGACCAAACCGCGGGAAATAAAAGGGCTGAAAATTTGCATGGCGATTCTTCTTTTAGTGTAGGAGTGCACTAAGAAAGATTTTTGAAAAATTCTTCTTAGATTTTTTTAAAATTGAATTTTTGAGTTGTTTTAGTAACTTTTTTTAAGTTTGCATTTAAAATAATAATAATTTGAGGGTTATAAAATTTATATCACGAAAAAGATCATAAAAATTCCTTTAATATGAAATCTTTTTCGAATCTTTACCTCCATTTTATGATTTTTGGTGAATTTTTAAAGATTAATTTTTAGAATTTAACCTTTTACATGCCACACTATGATCAAGGAATAAAGTACCATATTTTGCTGCGTAACTTTGGTCGATAACTTCCAGGAAGTCGGTCCAACAGGTGTACTCCACTCATTCCTTTATTACATAATTTTATAATGTAAGGTTAAGGAAAATCAACTTTTATTTTAGCTCGGACATATCTTTTTGCTCTTCCTAATGGTTCGTGAGTGATAAAATTTGATGTAATAGTTACAACAAAACTATCGTTCCAATAGCACATATAAACTTCTCCATCGCATCGGTAATCAAACTCTCCGCGTTGAAATTTCGATATTTCTTTTGCTGTTTTAAGAGAACATTGTCCCGTTCTGGAATCTCGCACTGTGCCGATTGCCTTAAAGCCTTTGTTAGATAAATCTGTTAGCAGACTGTACGATGTAAAAGAAGTTATCGAAAAATATTTTGCATTTCTCTGGATTGTCAATAAAAGATAATAGTTCGGAGACAACTTTTGATCCAAGTGGCAAATTTTCATTTTTCGAACTTTTTCCACCGTAGATAGACATAGCATAAGGATAACCATTTGCTGAGCAGATCATCCAAACTTTGAAACCAAAGCGAATTGGCTTTCTACGTATGAATACCTTAGCCGAACGATGTCCATAACACGGAACCATGGATTCATCGATACTCATATTTTCATGAAAAAATCCAAATTAACGAAAAATTTTTCCCACCTCTTTATAAAAGGGAGAAATTTTTCCTAATTTATCGCCTGGTTTCAATTTACTATTATCAACAATGTGGAAATAATTTTAACATCCGAAATTTATTTCTGGGCATTGTATTTTTAACAATTAGGATATGCAAATCTTCCTGAGAGCTCCAATATGTATTTTCATCAGGTACTGAGTGGTAGCCACTAAACAACAGTAATCCAAGAAACTGCCGAATGTCATTTGCGTCGACGTCTAAAGAGTCTCCTTTTTGTAGGGCATACAGCTTTGTAAGTTCGGCTGAATTTTCTAAGTAATCAGACGGCAGAATCACTGATCACGTGTGATATCACTGCTTTTGTATATCGTTACATGCCAATGTTCCTTTTTTGGAACATTGCATTTTTACGCAGTCTTGAGGAAATATTTCTTGTTATTATTTTAATTTATTTTATTAACTCGTTAAACTTGTCCTTTGCATGTACGATGGGGAAATTTTTGGGTGGATTTGAATTTTTAGGAATTTTATAGAATTTTTTTTCTTACGTACTGTAAAAATTGTGAAAAAAGCTGATTTTTAGAAATTTTTCTAAGCTAAAATATTCATATTTGAAAAAAAAAGTCAAAAAATCAATCATGCCTTCTATAATATACGGTAATTTTTTCAAACTGACAGATATCACACTTTATTTTTTAAAAAAATATTAAACATGGTGTTCCAAAAAAGGAACATTGGCATGTAAAAGGTTAATTTATTAAACGCTGATCACGTGATTCCTTTTTCTGTTACTTTAAATAAATTTATCTTCACATAACAACGAAATAGGCAAAAAAATACATTTTTTTCTTGCTAATGCGGCAGACGATTGGACATTATTCAAAAAAATATTAAAATAATGTAAAAGATATGTTCCTCAAACTGTACTACATTAACTGTACTATATTCTTTAGTATGTCCTATGAGATTTAATTTGAATACTTTCTTCTACATTATTTTGTGTATAAAAATATCCCTTACGATTTTTTTATTAATATTTTTTTTTTTGTTTTTTTTACATCAATCGTATACATTGATCATCGTATTTATTATATATATATATATATATATATATTGGCATTAATTGCATACACTGACATTGTATTTAATTTGAATGTACCGTTCGTTTAGGAACACCTGGTTCATGGAATACTAAAAGTTTAAAATAGTGGCGCCATCTATTTATAATAAACCTACCAAAATCAATTAAAAAACTAAACACAGTATAAATAACATAGAAAAAAAAGCATACGAAATGTTATACACATTAATAATATGAAAACCAATTAAAATATATAAATGTATAATAAACTCCTCAGATTTCAGCTATATTCGGTCTTTCATCATAAAAAAACTGAAAAAATTTTTTAAAAAATAATAAAATAAAATAAAAATAATAATTTAAAAAATAATAAAATAAAATAAAGATAATAATTAAAAAAAATAATAAAATAAAAGCTGAAAATACAGGTTTAGCAAAATTTGCACAATCCCATACTCGAACCCGAGACTTACGGGGTACCAAATGAACCGCTTTAACTACTACGCCACGATTATGCACAACACTGTTGAGTAAAGTAAAAAATATACGCAATGAGTTTTTTGGAAAGTTGCTATGGGTTGGTGAATATACATACATTTATGGAGTAAGAGGAGTTTTAAGTGAGAAATAAGTTAGCAGGATAGAAGCTTAGTCTTTAACTCTTCAATAGACACAGAGACATAAGCTAGGAGGATTGCAGTAGCGATTAAAAAAGATCGTGACACTTAGCGTGGTTGATTCGAATTTTCCATCGCGTGTGAGAGTGTCAATATGCCGTTGGATCCGATTTATTTTAGGCTATAAAATCTAACTTGAAAGATTATTATTTTCATTTATTATTCTGGTTTAATATATAACTTGAAACTTTTTGATTTTATTTATTTTTATCTTTTCGCTCGCTGTTTGCTAACCCTAACGTGGACGCCATATTCAGAGCGTTGATTCCACAAAGTGTAACAGCTTACAAATTGTTGGTTTTTTATTAATTAAAAATCAACGGTAATTAATTTCGATTTTTGAAGTTCTTCAGACCCTCGGCTGTTTTTAAAGACGCCTGTATGTAAAATTTCACGATCGTTGCCCCTAAACTGTGGATTTCTATACAATTACAGAGATACAAACATTCATTTTTATATATTAGATGGCCAAATATCGTGAGTTACCCGAGTCTTATATGATAGGCGGAAGTTAAGGAATAATATAGATATATTGCGTACTGAAATTATATTAATTTAAATAAATTAAATAATGCAGTCACATAATACATTGATATAATGAGAATGTCTGTAGGTTCATAATTAATAATAATATAATTGGATGTATACTAATATTTGTATTGTGTTAATAAATTAATGTATTATTAAGAATTCAGAGTAATGGTATCATTGCCTACCACTATAACCAATCACGACCCACCCAAATAAATCTACAACATAATGGTGCCTTTGACGAAACAAATATGATTATTGCGGCTATGTAAAAAACTAATTGGCAGTGATACATATAATGCTATGACGATAAAATTAATACTCTGATTCGAATAATACATTGGTTTATCTGAATATTGAGTTAGGAGGATTGATGATAAAAAAAAGGGGTGTTTAAAAATAATAATTAATGGAATAGTTTGTGTTGAACAGTGGTGCTTAAAGATAAAGTAATTAAACGTTGAGTAATTAAGAATGCATAGTGAGTAATAATATGTAATGATTAATAAGAGTAATGAATAAGTTGTGAATTATGAATAATTAGTGAATATTGAATTATATAATGTAATGAGTAATAGGTGCATTGAATAATAAGTATTGAATGATGAATAAGCATTGAGTATTGAGTGATATAGTATAATGAATAATAAGTGTATTGAATAAGTATTTAATGAATTATAAGTGTATTGAATAGATATTGAATGATGAATAGGTATTGATTATTGAGTGATATAACTCGTCCCCGGCCGGGACGGGAACGAAAAGTTAAACACAAGTTAACTTCCAATTCCCGAGCTAAACGATTGATTACGCATTTGATTCTTCTTTACTACGCATTTGATCATTTTCTTTCAAGTTGATGGTATAATTCATCAAAAAAAATTTAAAAAGTATTTATTAATGCATAAAATTGTCGAGTTTATATGATTCAACAGAAAATTTAAAAACATGGTATATAAAAAGTTATTTTTAATCTTGTAAATATTTTTCTTTTCTTGTGAGAAGAAAACTGTACTTTTTGGCAACTTTTTAGTTATTAGTTTCCATTTCTAACAAAATTTTATTAATTATGGAGAAAACGAGGAGAATTAAAAAATTTTCAATTTTAGTGAAATAATTTTTTTTAACATAAGTTGGAAGTCATTAATCTTCTTTGCGTTTTTTACTTAAATGAAATAATTTTTGCATCGGAGAAAACTAATCGAAACATCAACATGTGGAATTTACCACATCTTTTTAATCCCTATTTATTTACATTTGTATAATAACAGTGTATCACCATCAAGTGGTTCTAAAGATAACTCACAGAGCATTTTTCCTTTCCCTCTCAAACAGTGCACATTTTAGCTGTTTTTGGAACGAAGTTCTTTTACGTGGCTGACAGTAGAGTGAACTGGCAGAAATCGTCACGTAACGAAAAAGCGTTATGCCCCCTTCATAAGAGCTATTTCTCAAGGACGCTGTAGCTGAGTGGTTATCGCATCGGACTACTGAGTATCGGACTATCGCACTACGGAGCGAGAGGTCCCTCGTTCAAATCCCCGCACAAGCGCTGGCCGTTTCTATTCCCACTCATTCTTGGAATAGCGCAGTATATGTATATATATATATATATATTATATATATATATATATATATATATATATATATATATATATATATATATATAAAATCAATAGAAATCTACGTATTAAATCACGTTTAGAGTTGAAAATATAACGTAAGGAACTTCGTTCCTGACGGGGGTCGTCACGTAACGAAAAAGCGTTATGCCCCCTTCATAAGAGCTTTTGCTCAAGGACTCTGTGGCTGAGTGGTTATCGCATCGGACTACGGAGTATCGGACTATCCCACTACGGAGCGAGAGGCCCCCCCGTTCAAATCCCCGCAGAAGCGCTGACCGTTTCTATTCCCACTCATTCTTGGAATAGCGCAGTATTTATTTATTTATTTATATATATATATATATATATATATATATATATATATATATATATATATATATATATATATATATATATATATATATATAATCAATAGAAATCTACATATAAATCACGTTTAGAGATGAAAATATAACGTAAGGAACTTCGTTCCTGACGGGGGTCCCCCGACCGCAAAATTTTATTTAGCAATTTCTTTAAGCTAATTAACAAAACTAATCGAAAACAATAAATTCAAAGTTTGTTAAAACTTTTCAATTGCCCTGCATAAATGCATTTATATCTGGGAACTTGTTCATACCTTACAGAATAGGTTGGTGATATAAATTCCATTCCTATACATACATACATATATATATATATATATATATATATATATAAATGTATATACACTGCTGGCCACTGTAAATGCAACACCCTGAAGGAAACATGCAAATAACATGAAATTTACAACATGCATTAGCGGAGGTGAGATATGCAAATGATTTGAATTTCAGCGCAGTCGCACATCACGCGCGCCTGTGGCGCCACTTCAAAGCGCTATTTAAGGCTTGGAGATTTCGACGATTTCAAGTTCGGCAATTGTGTTTTTCTTGTGTTTTTTTCCAAAAAACGATCAATTATGCCTCGTCGAAAACAGCGATCATCTTTTGATCAAGTATCCGAGTTCGACAGAGGAAGGAAAGTGGCCTACCGAGATTGTTTATTATCTTTCAGGGAAATCGGTAGTCGTGTTGGACGAAACCAAACAACTATAATGCGGATATGTGATCGTTGGATGCAGGAGGGTACGATGGACCAGTGTGTTCGATCGCATCCATCTCAGCGCACTACTTCAAGTGATGACAGGCAAATTGTGGGCATGGCAGTGACGGATCGCTCAGTCACATCACGAACCATAGCACAGCACATGCAGTCTGTAGCGCATCATCCAGTGTCTGCGCGTACCATTCGACGCCGTTTACAGCAGAGTAGTCTGTCCGCAAGACGTCCATTGCTTTGTCTACCCTTGACGCAGAACCACACACGTCTCCGCCGCCAATGGTG
This sequence comes from Dolomedes plantarius, assembly GCA_907164885.2. NCBI lineage: Eukaryota > Metazoa > Arthropoda > Arachnida > Araneae > Dolomedidae > Dolomedes > Dolomedes plantarius. Next base: position 22,524,852 of record OU015495.1, on the reverse strand, counting down.
CGATGACAGAAGGATGTGGACGGCAGAATGGAATGAAATTGTCTTTACTGACGAGTCACGCTTCTGTCTGCAACACTACGATAGTCGCATTCGAGTCTGGTGACACCGTGAAGAGAGAATGCTGAACAGACCGCCACACTGGTCCTGCACCGGGTATTATGGTATGGGGCGGTATTGGATATCACTCTCGCACACCTCTAGTACGCATTGCCGGTACTTTAAACAGCCAGCGCTACATCTCCGAGGTGTTGGAGCCAGTTGTCCTTCCTTACCTGCAGGGCTTGCCCACAGCCATATTTCAACAGGATAATGCGCGACCACACGTGGCACGCATTGTCCAACGGTTCTTCGTCAATCGCCAGATTGAATTGCTTCCCTGGCCGCCTCGCTCTCCGGATCTTTCGCCGATAGAAAACATGAAAACATAATAATCACAAAGAAAACATAATAATCACAATGGATGAATAGGGTACTACAACTCTTGGGAGATGCAGTCGACGAAGTGTCGATCATACAGATGTAATCGCTCGTTCTGTGAGAGAAACAAACATGGAGTCATAGAAGAGGAACACAGATTACAGAGGATATCCAGGAAATAACTTTTATTTAATCAGCAGGCTTTACGAAGGCTGCAGCAGTAGCCACTGGACTTGCCTGGCGTCCATGCAACATATATATATATATATATATATATATATATATATATATATATATATATGTATATATATATACATATATATTTGCATAAGACAGAGACTGTGAAATTGTCGCCTGTTGTTGCTTCCTTGGAATTTACATACAAGTTATTTTTAATTTACCATACGTGATTGAAATGCATCACATATTAGGGATTTCAATCTTTTCGCAATGTTTTGCAATTTTTGTAGAATTGTTTAAAATACTATTCTGTCCAAAAACATTTAAAATGAAAAATAATTAATTTAACCCTGTTCTTCCAATAAATATATATATATATATATATATATATATATATATATATATATATATATATATAAGTAAATCACACAAGTACAAAAAACATTATTTACGTACTTCATACTGAACAACTCTCAATGTAATTTCTGCGTCAAAATAATCAATATTGATATTGACAACTAACAAGAGCCTTCTAAAAACGGTTCTAAATTGTTTTTCTTTGAACCGTATACTATAATCGAGATTAAATCATGTTTTTTAAACGATCCGTACATCGATTCAAATTCGATTCGATACTTAAAGATGATATTGATAACAGTTTTTGTAGAACAATTTGGAGGAATGCCGGTCTATTGAAACATTTCTATTCGAAACAATTTACTTTATTTCTATTCGAAACAATTTTACTGTATTATTTTAAACAGGTCTTCAAACAAGTATAGAGTAATTCGAATCAAACCCCAGACAACGTTTTTAGTAGAAAATTTTCATTTTATTAAATCCTTACACATAACAAAAAAAAAACTCATGAGTTCCCACTCAAAATTTGAATTTGTATGACTGTATATATACATACATACATATATATATATATATATATATATATATATATATATATATATATATATATATATATATATATATATATATATATATATATATATATATATATATATATATATATTTTATATTTATATATATGAAAAATTTTAAGTAATTTTCCTTTCAGTTGATCATAACGTCAAACTTTTTGTGTCTGTGCATTTAAAATAGCGCTTAGACACATGTAACAGCTATCAAAGTAATTTAATTATTCAAAAAACTCTAAAGGAATAAAAAAAATTTCATCGGCAGAACAGAATTAATTTGAAGGCAGAAAGGGTATTTTCAGAACCGTAATTCACTGGATGTCAAATCTTAAAAATTGAATGGAACACATTTATTCATTTCATTCATACAGATTTTCATTTATTCAACTTAATATAACATGATAGAAACGCATAAATCTATTCATAAGGACTTGAATGCTATTTGTTAGCGATTTTTTTAAAAATTGAAAAATTTCATTCGGTCTTTGTTTTTTTCTTTTTGATTCACTGCAATAACTTTTCGGTGATTAATTTTAGAACAGTAAGCCCACATTCAAAATGCAATAACTGATTTCTTTTTTAAACTAGAGCCCATTTTATCTGGTCGGTCATCCACAATTCATTGGTTCGGTAAAAAAGACAAACTAATTTTAATATTACACTGGAATGAATGTGGATAATTTAATTAAACATTTCTTCAATCCCTTCCAGTTACTTAAAATTCAAAAATCCGAATATATCGTTGTTATATTTTTTGAAGTAACTTGTCTGACTTCATTAAGGTATGTTTTTCACAACCTATTTGGTGGATCTGACCTTTTTTCTAAAATATTATTATTTTTATCTTAACATCTTCCTTTCCTTTACTTTGGATCAAGTTAATAATGCCGGTTCATCGCCATTTTGTAAATATAAAATAATTCTACCAAATCATATTTTTGTTTCAGCCGACAAATGGCAAAAGGAAAATCTGAAATGACGCCATTATCTTCTAAACGTATTGAGTTCACAATAAATGAAGAAACATGGCAAAAAAAATGGCCGTAGTTTAGACTTACTGCCGGTTTCTATCAATTATTCTTCGCAGGTTTTAACTTATTCACGCAAAACTCTGAAATTCATTTTTGTATTCGTAAATCAATAGACGACATCATTTAGCGGGCTTTCACCCCAAATAAGTGAAAATCTAGAACACAGCCGAATGGTAGCTAATCGAAACTACAGCCTTCAAAATATATATCTTGGCCAGTTTTTCAAGAAACTTGTTTCATTTCGTTTTGTCTTTCTTCTCGAGTACCGAAGAAAGACAAAGAAAGAGAGAGCTTCAAATAGTGTGTGGATATGCACCAAATTTTTCGCACTGAATGGCAGGAAAATAATTTTCAGTTTTATTTACAGTAACTATTTATTTTGGCTTGATTTTTTTTTTCAGTTTTAAAACTTAAGACACGAAAGAAAAAATAAACAAAAAAATATTTTTCGCTTTACTTTTAAGTGCTTTTGTAAGCACATTTTTTTCTTTTTATGAGATAAAATTATGTAAGGATAGAATATGCTTTAGAATTGATTAGATTACAGCGAGTTGTTCATGTCGTGTATCCAATGGCTGCCTATACCATGACAACAGGTGCAGGGATCGTACGACGATATCGAATGCAAGCAGGCCCCGTGCGGTCTCCTCGGTGCCTCCAGACACGGATAAGTTCATCATGATGCTGAACGCAGAACCGAGACTCGTCTGAAAATGCGACATTGTGCCACTCCTGTATCCAGTTTTGTCGTTGGGTGCACCACTGTCGCTGCGTGTCTCATTGATGCAGTGTCAAGGAAAGCCGCAATAATAGTCGCCATGCAGACTGTCCGTGCTGCTTCAGACGTCGTCGCACCGTTCGTGCGGATATTTGACGTGCTGAAAACAAGCCCATTTCCTCCCCCTTCAGGATCCGTGATGTGGCTGTACGATCCTGCAAGGCCGACCTGACATCATGTCTGTCTTCTAGAGCGTTAGTGGCGGGAGGTCGTTGATATCCTGCATGGCGTTCAGTATCACCCCCCCCATGAACCCATCGATTGCATATTCGCATGACAGTCGTTGGATTCCGACCAATGCGAGTAGCAATATCACTGAACGATAAACCGCACTCTCGATCCTGCCGCTATCGTATTCAGACACGTGCTGGTAGCCGTTTCTATTTCTTAAACGAGGCATAACACGATCTTCTCACAAACAACCAGCATTGAAATGCGATTTCCGAATGAGAAACCGACTGCGTAACTTTACTTTTATACAGAATTTGAGATGCCGTTTCTCCCACCTGCGTCGTTCGATTGCGCTTAAATGCTATTCATTTGCATATCCCAGCATCATCTTCCTTCCATGCGAATTTCACGTTTATATCATCTCTCCCTCGTGGTGTCGCAATTTTAATGGCCAACAGTGTATTTAATCGAGTTACAACAAATACATAGATTAATGTTACATGTTAGACTAACAGACTTTAATTATTACATGTTAGAAAATTTTTAGTATGAGCGTCTATAGAATGTAAGGTAAACGCACCAGTAATGGGTCGGTTAAGAGAAAAATTGAAGTAAATCCGAATTTTCACAGCTATAGATGAAGCAAACTGGTCGAAATTTTTACCTGCCATTTTAATAACTGTCTTACATCTGTAGTAGTAATTGGAACGCACTGGCTGCATTCATAAAACAATATATATACATAAATAATAACCAACCTGATGCATCTATAATGGGCCATTATTTTATCCGATGTACCCATAATGGGCCAAAAATATCGCCCATCACAACATCGATGGGCCATCTTTTTAATCTGTTATGGAACAAAAATTAATTCTACAATATCATAAAATCGGAAAGAAAAGGAACTAGAAACATGATGTATATTTTAAACCAGTTTATCCATTTTATAACTACAGTACAACTACACTAAATATATAAAAACTGAAATATAACTGAAATATAAATTTATTAACTTAAACATCTAAAATTAAATTTACTTAAAAATTGTGGTTAATGTTGCCGGTGATGTACCGCTTTACTTGTCACAGCTAGTATGTTGTTGCAAATATTGACATTTCCGAAAAAATAATTTGTCCCATTACACGGGCTGGCCCAATATAGGGACAGTGTAACAATTCGTGATCCTATGATGGGCCACGCTATTTTGACAATGGAATCTAAGTTTTTTGTCATTTAATCACTGTACAATTTGAATTATACATACTATCGTAATGAATAATATTTTAAGTCAATAAACAGGCATTATAGTACTTAAATAAAAAATTTTGAAAAATTCACTTACCTTAACAGATTTCTTAAGCAGACGTTAAAACAAACACACATTTTCTCCTCTCTAGCAGAATACACCTTACACTTCGCACAAAGTAAAGGAATGAACTGAATTCCAATGCTAAGGGATCCTCGCAGGTAGTAGCCAATGACCCTCACCCCTTCCACTCAAGGTAACAATTGACCCTTAATTTCTCGACATTTCTAAAGGGTGGCCCATTATAGGGACATGGCCCATTATAGGTGCATTTACCTTAATATGCGTTTCTCTCTAATACAATATGGAAATAACGGCAAAAATCTAAGAAGACTTTTTAAAAAATCTTTCTTAGTGCACCCCTACACTATAAAAAGAATCGCCATGCAAAATGTCAGCCCTTTAGGTCCAGCGGTTTGGGACAGTGGTTATCAGTTACGGAACTGTTTTATATATATAGACTCTAGCGTACCCAGCGCACTTCGACGGAAGATTCGCACTTCTCGTGGGCTCCTAGGAAGTCATACCCGACGTTGTCGACATTACTTCAGGTGTAGAGTTACGCTACGCGTCATACGAGTTGGGTCAAAATTAAAGAAGCTGCCTGAATATCGGGATATTTACGACAAAGTTATAGGTGATTTTTTTATAGACATCGAATTAAGGCACAAGATACGGATTCACTTCAAATTTTCTTCCCGCCGTATTGAAAAAAAAATCCAGGTAGTCTCTTGTAACGAAACTACCGCAGGTTATTAACGTTGGATTACTTATCCTTTATTACCTATTTTTTTACAATAAAATCTATACATATAAAACAGTTCCGTAACTGACTGACTGACTGACTGACTGGCAGATAACGCTCAGTCCTATCCTCTGGACCTAATGGACTGAACTTTTGCATGGCGATTCTTCTTATACTATAGAGGTGCATTAAGAAAGATTTTTGAAAATTTCTTCTTAGATTTTTTAAAATTAAATTTTTAAGCCGATTTTGTAACATTCTTTAAAATTTGCATTTAAAATAATATTCCGAGGGTTATAAAATTTATATCACGAGAAAGATCATAAAAAAATTCCTTTAAAATAAAATCTTTTTCGAATCTTTACCTCTGTTTTCTGATTTTTGGTGAATTTTTAAAGATTCATTTTTAGAATTTAATTTATTAAATGCTGATCACGTTTCTTTTCTTTTTGTGATACTTTAAACTAATTTTGCGTCACGTGCAAAACAACGAAATAAATTGACAAAAAAAATATTAAAATACGGTAAAAGATAAAATTTAACGACTAGACTAATTAAGAAGGAAGTTTTTTAAGAATTGAATTCAAATTGGTATGTTTTATGGATATTAAACATAACACATTAATTGCATCCATTGACCATTGTATTTAATTTGAATGTACTCCGTAGTGAAGCACGGGTATTCAGCTAGTTCCTACATAAAGAGCAGGATGAGTGATAACCCTATGCAGAATAGGTCGATTGTAAGACTAATAAGTTACATATGTCAGAAAATCGGGGTTAATGTGTCAAGTCAATGAGTTTCCCAGTGTACTCGAATAGCTGGACGGAACCCTATCAAAATTAAAGTGATGTTTCAGGATGCCTTTTCGCTGCGTTTTGCGTCATTATTAAAATCACCCATCATGACGATCGGCACATTGGCATCAATATCAAACTCTTCATATATAAGTAAACTTGATTCGGAATATTTCATGAGTGCCCTAAACAGAAATAATTTTAGATCGGCGGCATTGACTGTTGGGTGTATATATAGGGATGCCCATATGAAACGTGATTGTCCATTTATTGTGTGTATCTACCATCAAAATATCACCAGCTCCCGAATCTTCTATTTTTCTTCAATAGATGGTAAGTGTTCGAGGTTTATGAGATTCCAGCCGTCACTGTAGTGTCAAAATTTAAAGAGCCCTTGAAAACTCTGGGATTTATGCGTTCTATAACGTTATAAACTGCACATTACAAGAAATTTATGGCCTCTTATCCAAGATTTTATGTGACCGCCCAGATCAAGAGTTCGCAGATAGATGACATGTTGAGAGGTAGTATAGAGGTAGGAAAGGGGTATCACATGCTTTTATAAGTACTAATTACGGGTAACAATTGAGACAGTGTCACAATATTCTGCCACACTTGACTTATAACTCGCGACGACGGTTTTAAATGCCTGAAATGTTGCTTTACCGCGGACCGTTATGGAGGAACGAAATGCTACGTTATAGATGTGGAAATTATCCTAACCTTTAAATAGTCGATGACCCCTTTTGATATTTTATTAAAAATACTTTAGCTCTCAAAAGGAAACAAAACGGGATTATCTCCAAGTCTTAGCTGTCCTTCAAATGAAACATCTTTAACGCTTTTCTGGGACATTTCGATTTTTTTAATGTAGTATGTCTCCTAACCTGTTACCGTAGTGACTGCCTTGAAAGAGAAAAATTAAATGCAATTCTAGCTCACCGGCTATTCTAAAAAGAACCTATTGAATTAAATTCTAACCGCTTGAATAATTTTCTTGTTCAATACTTTTAAAAATAAATTAATCACCATTGAAAGTCTTGAAGGCGAATAAATTGCAGTGTTCTGATGAAAAAGGATGTATTTAGGTCTTCGGGGTAAAATTCCATTGACAAAGTCGGAGTTCCATTGAACTTTCATTTTCCTGCAAAACTTACGAGTCCTTTGTTTTTTTTTAAATAAAAGTTTAATTCTCTGAAGCACGAAGTTCTTTTAAAGCTTTGTCCTACATTTTGAAATTAAATGAAAAGAAAATAGGAATTCTATGACTTTTGATATATTTCAGATATTTCAGGGAAATGGGATTCGATCTAAGAAGAGTTCTTGTAATTTCGAACAAATATTGACCCTCCACCCCAAGAAAGAGAACACTTTAACAAAAAAAAAAAATCGACGTACCAAGAAGGAGTTGTCCTACTGGAACAAACATTTCTGGATATAAAGAACATGCACAGAAAAAAACCCGACTAAAACTCCAGAGCAATCGAATGATTTATTCCAGAGTTTGATCGCTACGAAGTGAGGAAGTCAATACGGCGTTAGTCCACTACTGGCCTGGGTGGAAGCTGCCCCCCTGGTATTCCAGACACTGATTAAGTTCCAAAATGATGTCCTGTGGGATTTATTGCTAAATGGTCTCCAACTGTCGGGCTAAGTAGGGAGCATTCCTGTGTAGTTGCAATCGCCCACGCCTCACGTCCTAAAGTGCTCTGTGAGGGTGAGATCAGGCGACCTAGCTGGCCAAGGACGTGTTCGGCATGCTTGAAGGCAATTCACAGCAACATGTGCCGTACACGTCCGGGTATTTTCTTGTTTAATCTTTAGCTTAAAGGGCCCATTTTTCCGATTCTCTCTTTAGTACGGGAAATTTCATACCCAAGTAAGTACGGCCATTAAGAGAGTTATATATATATATATATATATATATAACTAAAATATTTAAAGCATGTGTTGTACCAATACTATTTCATTACTAAATACAGACATTAATATGTATATTGCCAATATGCGCTAAGCTGCAATTATTAGACAATACTATATAAGATATAATTAAAACAATAATATAATGATACACCAAGATAAGTTAAAAAAGGAATACATCAATTTTCGTTTTTGTTTCAAAATTGTCTTTTTGCTTCAGAAATTCACTATCCTTTTTTAACTTATCTTGGTGTATCATTATATTATTGTTTTAATTATATCATATCTATATATATACACATACATATATATATATATATATATATATATATATATATATATATATATATATATATATATATATATATATATATATATATATATACACATATATATATATATATATATATGTATCTATGTATGTATGTATATATACATATGTAATGAAATAAGATCAGATTACAGAATCTTTAGCATAAGAAATTTATTTCCGAGAGGCTAACATGCATCTTAACTAATGGAAAGCCAGCACCCGAGTGACTCCCGGGGTTGCGTATAGAGGTATCTGCGGTTAAAGAATTTGCTGAGAAATGATGTTTCTTGCAAGCTGCATCAGTTCTGCAGGACAATAGCCTTATTTGGGCATAGAAAGGGGTCGGATGATTTCGTGGCTTCCCAGGGATTGCTGAGGCTATGAAAAATATTCCTGGGTTCGTGAAAACAGAATTTGGTAATGCCATCTTAAGCATGGGAAGGAAAGAAAATGGGAAGGAAAAAAAAAGGGGATCAACTTAAATTTTACAACTTTCATATATATATATATATATGTGTGTGTGTGTGTGTGTGTGTGTGTGTGATAATAATCACATTTGAAAAATTTAGCACAAGGGAATTGATGCGCAGAACTTATCGCAGATGCAGTCGGCACGAGGGTGTTGATCATACAGTAAATCGCTGAGCACAACTTGGAGAGATGCAGTCGGGGCTAGTGTTGATCCAGGGAAGCACTTACGAAATTTAGGAGAGTAACACACGAAGAGGAACAGAGATTTCAGACGATATCCAGAAAATCACCTTTATTTAATCAGTAGGCATTACGAAGGCATTAGCTGCAGTGGCCGCTGGACTTGTCCGGCGTCCATGTCAGGACGCGACAAGTTAACAGCAGTGTTTACATGCCAGAGTTAAGAGAAGAGCGTTGTCGCCACCGGACTGTGGACAGGAGGTCCGACAGCAACGAGAGTTAGAAGCGAAGAGAGAAAAGTCTTCTGTTCAGGCAATATTAAATGGGTGTTTTGCGATATTGACACCAGAGGGCCTAAACTACTTAATTTTTAATTGGGCGTCTTTAGGTTCGTGGAGTTCACGTGTCCACTTCGGTTATCCGGGGATTACTTTATTGCGCTTGTTTTGAAACGTGAACTATGGACCTGGGGGCAGGATAAGTGCCATAAAGTTCTTATAAAGTGCGGTTTCGACGTTACAGAATGCATAAATCCAGAGTGGTTCGAGGGCTCTTCAAAAATTTTGACATTATACTGACATTCGGAATCTCATAAACTACCTACACTCATATCTGGGGATGTTATTGAGTTCAGATAGTTCGCATGCCTGCTTAATGGATCTGCAGGGCTAATATAAATGATCTTATTTTACTTTTAGGTTGCAATTTTGCAAAAGGGGTCGTGCTTTATTAACCAGAGAATATCTTTAAAGTAAAGTAATTTAGGAAGACGCGTCTTCTTGTTACATTATATATATATACAGGGTGTCCATAATTAAAGTCCCACTTTCAAAAGGCTGAAAAAAAAGAACCACTGGTCAGAATGACTTCAAATTTGAACTGAATATACTGGAAGAAGGGTGAAACGATTTGGCATAATAACAAATTTGAAGTCATTCTGACCAGTCGTTCTTTTTTTGCAGCTATTTGAAAGTGGAAGTTTAATTATGGACACCATGGGGGGATTAAAATTAAAGTCCCACTTTCAAAAGGCTGCAAAAAAGAACCACTGGTCAGAATGACTTCAAATTTGAACTGAATATACTGGAAGAAGGGGGAAACGATTTGGCATAATAAAAAAAATTATTCCAACAGCTTACAGCGCCATCTGTTCATACATTTTGGAACCTTTGTTTATTATGCAAAATCGTTTCCCCTTTCTTCCAGTATATTCAGTTCAAATTTGAAGTCATTCTGACCATTGATTCTTTCTTTTGCATCCTTTTGAAAGTGGGACTTTAATTATGGACACCCTGTATATATATATATTCATTTTTGGGCTCTATTCTTGGGATACATGCTATCCCAACCCATAGGGAAAAGGTTAAGAGAAATTCCGGGGTGGCGTAAGAGGAACGACAACAAAACGGGTCGTAGAATGTCGTCTACGTACAACTGTCCTGTAAGGGTGTCACTAATCACTACCAAAGGGGTCCGGCCTTTAAATGAAAATGCACCTCAGACCATAATGCCATGTTGTAGGCCTGCGTGGCTTACGATAGTAATTGCAAGATCCCTCCGCTGCTCTAGGCGTCTCCGGACACGTGGTCCTCAGGACACAATTGGAAACGGGGCCTTGTCACTGAAGACTATACGTCCCCAGTCAGCGTAGTTCCAAGTTGTTAGAGTTATAAACCACTGTTATTGGACTTGACGGTGTACAGGCATGATGTGCAATTAGCGTAACGGTCGGCTCGAGCGTAAATTCCGCTCCCTCTTTCGTCTGGCAACAGTCATTTTGGACACTTCTGTGCGGGTCACACGTCCGATGGTTGCTAACGACGAATACGGTGCTGCGACATCTGATCTGACAATCTCTCTGTCCTCCCTTCCTGTTGTGGTCCTAGATCGACCGCTGCCGTCCCGACGCTCAAATCTGCCGTTGTTGACCCACTCCCGCCAGCATCGTCTAATCGCTGCATCGCTTCGACCCAGATGTCGAGCGATTTACCCAACCAGGTCCTTTCATTCCGTTGACACGACTTCCTTCAAACTCTGAAATAGGCTCGTAATGAGCACGAATCCATCGGCGAGGATTTGTTACAGTCGATGTAAGATATCCGCAGTCTAAATGCAAAAGAAATTTTGAACATCAGATCGATAATGGCTCCTTATATATTCCTGCTGGATGCCCAGTACTGATGCAGTTGGACTCCAGATATACATCCGATGGACACCAAATTTTAATCTGTAGAAACATCTTTGCATACGAAATGTCATTACATTTGGACAACTCCTTCTTGGATCGTCGATTTTTTTACCATGTTTTTATTAACTCGCTTTCTTGTTTGTTTGTTTGTGTGTGTGTTTGTCCAGTACAAATCTTGCAATCGATTTTTAACTAACTTCCCGACTAGCTAGACATTAGAAACTTTTAGAATAGCTCAGAACACGATGACAATGCATTCTTTTGATACTTTTAGCCATTTTTAAGCAGAATTGAATCCATTTTTAGTTGATTTTGTTTTGTAGAATGGTGTCGCCATCTATCGGCCGGGACGGGAACGAAAAGTTAACGCAAGTTAACAATTCTCGAGCTAACAGATTGATTACGCATTTGATCATTTTCTTTCAAGTTGATGGAATAATTCATCAAAAAAATTTTTAAAAAGTATTTATTAATACATAGAACTGTCAATTTTATATCATCCAACGTGCACCAACTCCTACCGGTGCTGTGGAATTTAAAATTAAAAACCCAGATTTCTGTTCGGTATTTAGATCAGAGCTTATTGCTATCAGGAAAGGCTTGCAGTATGCGTGTCAAGTTGAGGATCAATTTCACGATGTCTGGATTTTAACTGACAGCCGTGCTTCAATTCAGCACCTCTCTAATTGGACTATTATTGGGGACCAGACTAGCCTGGACATCTTAGATCTTCTTGACCGGCTTTCATCTGGACACAATATTCATTTCCAGTGGATCCCTTCCCATGTTGGGATCGACGGTAACAAAAGGGCCGACTTTTTAGCAAGGACTGCGGCTGAGGAGTACGTGAGTCCTTGTGAGGCACTTACTTTTAGAGAGATTTACTCCCTCATGAAGATCAAACAAAACCATCTTTGGAGAACTCCTCCTTGCCACCCATGGTACTTTGGAAGAAGTCCGGGTGGGTCTTTTCAGATCAAGCCCAGAAAGTACCAAACGGCCTTCTCGCGCTTAATGAGTGGTCATATAAAAGCACTCACTTTTCGGCAGGGACAGAAGATCTTCCCGGAGTGCCACTGGTGCTCTGCCGACATGGCCTCCCATGACCATATTTTAAATTGTTTGGGTTTTACTAAGGACGAGGTCCTTCTGGACCCTCTACTGATTTTAGACTTTTTGGAAATTTTTGGTTTTATGGAGATTGTCTAGCAAGGCTAGACAATCTGGGATTAGTAAAAAAAAATAAAAAAAAAATAAATAAAAAAAAATAAAAAAAAATATCATCCAAAAAAAAATTTAAAAAAATGGTATATAAAAAGTTCTTTTTATCCTGTAATTATTTTGTTATATATACAATAAAGAGTCTTTCGCAAATAGTAGACATTTAAAATATCAAGGGTAGATGCTCTGTAATTTTTAATTTGCTCTTAATTCATTTCCAGTTCGATAGGTTTTAGGTATACATTTCAGATTTCATCAGAATATCCAGAGATAAATTATTTTGGTTTTACAAATAGTGTAAACCCTTCTGTAACGCGGTTTGGAAAGAACGCAGGGGGAAATATCCATGTGAGAAAAGTTGCCATGAGAGCAAGAACTGATTTCGTTATACACTGCTGGCCACCCAAATTGCAACACCAAGAAAGACAAGAGATATCACAACAAAATTTATTTTGTAGATAACATGTTGACCAAGTATCAAATTATTAAATTTAGAGACTTCTGTGAAGTGTGGTTCCTGCCAAAATCAGTAGCCAGTGTAGCCGCCATTGTTGGAGATCACCGCTGCCACTCGCCTCGGCATTGATTCAAAGAGACTTTGGATGAGTTCTTGGGGTACAGCAGACCAAGCAGCTTCCACACGTTGCCAAAGTTGATCTGCTGTGGCAGCTGGGGATGGAATCTGGGTCAATCGTAGAACAACCATGGACCACATATTTTCTATCGGCGAAAGATCCGGAGAGCGAGGCGGCCAGGGAAGCAATTCAATCTGGCGATTGACGAAGAACCGTTGGACAATTCGTGCCACGTGTGGTCGCACATTATCCTGTTGAAATATGGCTGTGGGCAAGCCCTGAAGGTAAGGAAGGACAATTGGCTCCAACACCTCGGAGATGTAGCGCTGGCTGTTTAAAGTACCGGCAATGCGTACTAGAGGTGTGCGAGAGTGATAACCAATACCGCACCATACCATAATACCCGGTGCAGGACCAGTGTGGCGGTGCATAACGCAGCTGTTCAGCATCCTCTCTTCACGGTGTCTCCAGACTCGAATGCGACGATCGTGGTGTTGCAGCAGAAGCGTGACTCGTCAGGAAAGACAATTTCATTCCATTCTGCCTTCCACATCCTTCTGTCATCGCACATTGGCGGCGGAGACGCCTGTGGTTCTGCGTCAAGGGTAGACAAAGCAATGGACGTATTGCGGACAGACCACTCTGCTGTAAACGGCGTCGAATGGTACGCGCAGACACTGGATGATGCGTTACAGACTGCATGTGCTGTCCTATGGTTCGTGATGTGACTGAGTGATCCGTCACTGCCATGCGCACAATTTGCCTGTCATCACGTAAAGTGGTGCGCTGAGGTGGATGCGATCGAACACGCCGGTCCGTGGTACCCTCCTGCATCCAACGATCACATATCCGCATTACAGTTGTTTGGGTTTCGTCCAACACGACTACAGATTTCCCTGAAAGATAATCCACAATCTCGGTAGGCCACTATCCTTCCTCTGTCGAACTCGGATACTTGATCAAAAGATGATCGCTGTTTTCGACGAGGCATAATTGATCGTTTTTTTGAAAAAAACCACAAGAAAAACACAATTGCCGAACTTGAAATCGTCGAAATCTCCAAGCCTTAAATATCGCTTTGAAGTGGCGCCACAGGCGCGCGTGATGTGCGTCTGCGCTGAAATTCTAATCATTTGCATATCTCACCTCCGCTAATGCATGTTGTAAATTTCATTTTATTTGCATGTTTCCTTCAGGGTGTTGCATTTACAGTGCCCAGCAGTGTATAACAGTGGCCCACCTGGCCGAGGATTTGAACACAGGATTTTGAACCCCGACCTAGAATTGGACGAAATCAAATTTTTCAGAATTGTGCTGTGATTTTCTTTTTTATGCCAACGACAAAAATAGGTTTGCCTTACATATTGTTTAAAATTTCCTAGTTTTGAGGTCCCCTTGTTCTAAGTAATGCTGTCACACTCACTTATTTCTTAATAAAAAAATATCGATCAATCAATCATTTCCCTTAATAATGTCTCTCTATTTTTACCATGTTTTTATTAACTCGCTTTCTTGTTTATTTGTGTGTGTGTTTGTCCAGTACAAATCTTGTAATCGATTTTTAACTAACTTCCCGACTGGCTAGACATTTGAAACTTTTAGAATAGCTCAGAACACGATGACAATGTATTATTTTAATACTTTTAAACATATTTAAGCATATCTGAATTCAGTTTCAGTTAATTTTGTTTTGTAGACTGGTTCAGCCATCTATCCGCCGGGACGGGAATGAAAAGTTAAACGCCAGTTAACTTCCCATTAACTTCATTTTCTTTCAAGTGGATGGGATAATTCATCAAAAAAATCTTTAAAAAGTATCTATTAATACATAGAATTGTCAAGTTTATATGATTCAACAGAAAATTTAAAAGCATGGTATAAAAAAAGTTATTTTTTTTTGGAATTATTAGCTTTTTGCAGTCACATGTAGGATCACCATAATTTATTACTCTTTATTACAGCTTTTAACATCAAATGTGAAATATAATATTAATTGTTTGTAAAGATAAAAAAAAGAAAACGGATAATTTACATTGGGTATCTTATTTCTTGTAGAAAATCTAAAGAAATTTGCTAAAATTAATCGAATATTGCACGGACATTAAAACAACCATGTACGCACATTAGAATTGCAAATATAAAGAACTAAACTGGAACTCTTCTCGCTTTGTTTTTAGCAAATTTATTAATACTATATTCCTAATCTAGTAACTTAACTGCACCTTTTTCTACGAACATCATTGTAAGTGAAATGCAACCGAGTTAACGAATTTTGTAAATAATTTTTAAGACGTTTCCAAGCCAAACGTTCACCACTAGTGTTACAAATAGGTATTGTCAAAAGTGGTTTTGTACCAAAAAAATGTAGGGCCTTTTAAATGGTACCAAGTTGGCAGTATTAAAAGATCTTCAAACAGGTCCGTTATTAAACTCCAGTATTTTAAGGAACATTAATGTTTTGAATTTCTACCAGCTATAGCCTCATAACTCTATGCGGATGAGGTTTTAACGAATAACAAACTTGTAATTTGTAAAACAATACATGGCCGGCGGTTAACAATTCAAACTTCAACTCAAATTGGAACATACACTCCGTGTGTTAATTATCTCTTATAGCACGCAAAATACCGTGTGATCACACTTTAAAACGCCCTGAGCGTAAATAACATGTACTTAATGGATGAAGTTTAGGATAAAATATTTGAATCAGAACAGTATGTATTCATAAATCTATTAGAAACTACTTGTTGTTAGAGATCATTTTGAGCGTCAGTTGTCAATTCTGGAAATTTCAAGGGTTTAATTCTGAAAATTTCAAGTACATTTGGGTTTAGTCTGAAGATCGGATAAATTTCGGCACAAACTTCATTATGTAGAAAATTTGTTCACAGAAAATAAGAATTTAAATTCTATGTGCCTGAAATATTGCTCAAAGAGTAATATATCATCAACTCTAATACGAAATCAAAAGAGATGCGTAAGGAAGTGTTTGAAAGTTAATGACTGAAAGAAAACCGAAAGGACATTTCAAAAACTTTAAGCATGATAAATTATTTTGGTGTCTGTTTTGCCTTTTGCTTACTTCTACACTGGAAAGGAGACCCGTTTTACTTAAGTTTCTCCTAAAAAGGGAGTGATTGAGAGCAATGGGAATTGTTTACGATTTATCGGTGTGCCGAAAAACAGTCATTTAGAACTGTGAAACACTATAATTCTTTTGAAGAATTCAAAATTTGTATTAATAAACCTAGATATTATCTAACGTTCATGAGCTTTTATAAACCTGCCCATCCAAGACAAGGATCTGCAAAATATTTTGTAAAACATAAGAATTAATTTGCTGTATGGGGGAATCTTGAAATACTGTTTATGATGGAAATCCGTAGAATAATTTATGCAAAACGCGCTGTGTTTGATGTAGTAACCGTCATTAATCGTGATGAAGTGTAAAATGAGGAACATCGTCATATTTGTCTGTAATGTAAGCGATTTCGGACGGCTGAACTGAAGAATTCAACCAAACTCTCAGCGTTCTTTTATTAACAGCTGTTTGTTTGAAGAAACACCAAATATGGTAATTTCTGAGAATTGCTGATAATTTTCGCGCCTTTCAGTCGTAAAACGAATTGACTTGGCATGTTCAGTTGAAGGGCATTGAGAAAGATATATTTTGTTGCATATATCTTTATTCACTAATTAGGCACGATTTATGCATTCTTCGGTTAATCAAGAGGTTCTTCATCTTGTGTAAATCAGAATTTTCATAGCTGCGCAATTTCTAGCATTTTAAGCTTTTGAACGAGAAATATGGTAATTTCGTGCAAGTGTAGCACGAGTTACACACCCTACGGAATTAAGAAAATGAAGTAACCCCAAAGGGCTGTAATACTACAGAACCCAGAGTATGTACACACTATTGTGCACATAGAAGGAATGCAAGGACTCATAATTATTTTTACCACGTTTTTATTAACTCGCTTTCTTGTTTGTCCAGTACAAATCATGCAATCGATTTTTATTTAACTTCCCGACTAGCTAGACATTTGAAACTTTTAGAATAACTCAGAACACGATGACAATGTATTCTTTTAATACTTTTAGCCATCTTAAAGCAGAAAAATCCGCAAGGTGGCGCTTTGATCGAATTCAATGCTTGCACTTTTGCGTAACGGCGTTTGACGAATGCATGTGAATTTAGTATACAAAAATAGTGTGCGAAAATTATTTAAAAATTATAAGAGTTAGCAGTTTATAAAGTCTGTGGATAGTGGAAGCGACTAAAAAGTGATTAAAATTAAATAAAAGAAAGTGAAAAAGAATAATTCAGTGACAGTTTGAGCAGTTAAGAGAGAAAAGGAGAGAAAAATAAAAATAAATACAAGTGAAAAATAATTAAATAGGAAAATATTAAAATTGCGATTTGGCGAAAGAGTTCTTTCCAGTAAGTTTGGAGCAATCAAACTCTTCGATGCGCAGTCCTTCCAAGATTCTAACTCGGCTTAATGCGACGTAAGCCTGTCCCTTGGCGAAGACATTTTTCCGTGGTACGGAACTGCGTGATTCACGGTACATCCTTGCATTTTGTGAACAGTGCAGGCCGATCATTTTCTTTCAAGTTGATGGGATAATTCATCAAAAAAAATTTTTAAGTATTTATTAATACATAGAATTATCAAGTTTATATGATTCAACAGAAAATTTAAAAACGTGGAATATAAAATGTTCTTTTTATCTTGCAATTATTTTTTATCGTGACTAATTCTCTACTTTTTAACAGAAATTGCAATTTGAAAAGTTAAAAAAAATCAAAATGTGTAAAGAATTCCTTTTAATATGCGATCAATGTCATTTGTTGTATTTTCTAAACTGCCAGTTATCAAGTTTCGGTTAATCACCTGGAAACCGAGAGGCTTTCTCTATTTATATTTTGAGAATACCGAGAAAGATTTAATCTTGACTTAAATAATTTTTTTTGTGTTTTCGTAACTCTATACACTTCTGTGAACCAAACTGAACTATATTATCCACTTTTCAAAACATTATATTTGAAACATAATGAATTTAAAAATAATATTTCACAGTAACATCTAATCATAACTCTTTCATTAAACAACATAAGATTTATTGGATAAAATATATTATTACATACACTTGTCAAATTTCCCACAAAATGCTGAACAGGTCTTTCTATTTTGTCTCGTTTTACCAATTAAAAGCAATAATTCCTTATCATACATATTTATTATACTTTATATAATTAAATGAAGATTTTACAATAAAACCAATCATGCTAGTTTGTGAAATATGAATACCATATCTTGCAGATGGAATCTGAAAAAATAATCAATCTCAACAATGCAGGGTGCGTCTAATTTATATTTATACAACGGGAATAAGTTTCATTATTATTTAATACGCAATATATTTTAACGTCTTACTCCATGACCGAATACGATGCAAAGAGAATTTTGCAAAATTAGGTGACGCATTTTCACTGCGACTGTGATAATTTAACAGGTTTTATAAACTCAATAAACTACCGAAGAGGAAATATAGACAAAATGAAACAGAGAGGCTGTTGTGCTGTCTAGAAAAGGAGAGTGTAGATATATTTCCTACAAAGGAGATTGGAAAAGATACAAACGCATCCTCAAAAGATGCGAAAAAAGATTTTGAGAAATATTTCGTCTATTTTTTCGCTTCTATACAGTCTTCATTTGGAAAAGTGAGACAAGTAGAGAGGACAAATTTTTACTTCGCAGACTGATGATGAAAAAATATTTACCTTTGCAAAATAAATTATTATTTTACTATCGAGTTATCAATGAGTTATTTTAATATGCGTAAGTTATCTCAATAACTACCTATATCGCACAGTAGTTAGAGCAACGAGCTTTCCTCGCATGGGCAATTCAGGTTCTGGATAAAGCATATTACCTCATCGGTAATAATGTCGGTTTATTTATTGGGGACTTCCTTAACAAAGTAGCTAACTGCATTCGCAGGAAATACAAGCTAAGTCCTCAGGATAAGCTCCTTCATTGAAAAAGAAAAGTTCTCCTACTTGGGGTTGAACAGCTTTTCAGATTGTTTTAAATAGCTCGAACGACTCATTGGGAAGAACGAGTATGCGCCCGGAAGCATTATCCCATTCCTTACATGAAATCGAGCCATTACTTCGTTTGGCGGCTGCTGATTGGTCAATCGAGTTCGCATCGGTAATTGTGTATTTGATGAGCTGATGCTTATGCAAGAATGTCTGTTTTCAAATTTTAAATTATACTGATGAGGTTTGATGTGTATGCGATACAGTTCAAAAGAAAGTGATTGATACAACTAATTAATTGAAGCAAAATTTCTGTACATCAGTATAATTTAAAATTTAATAATTCATAAAAATAATCAGAAATCATGCAAATTGCTAAAATAGAGAATTTTGATTTAAAATGCTTACTTACATGGAACTATGAAAGAATTTCTGTCAAAAATTTTTATAACCAAATATCTTGTCATTTTAATGCATACATGAATGCATATGCTTTTGACATTAACAGATGGCGCCACTTAATTAAAAAAAACAATTGAAATAATCAACGTTCCTTGTCATTAGAGATGACATATTTTATTATTTTAAACATAAGAAAGAAAACTGTATTTGAATAATGAAAGCAGCTTAATAATATAGCAAAGTAATACTTACGAGCAAACAAAACGGGTACCAGATGGATTTGACGATCTTGAGTTCCACTGCGTATTTGTAAACTTCCCGAATTGCTTGACCCATTTATTGCAATCCGTTAAATTTTGAACGTTACTGCGTACTATGGTACTATTTGAAATAGATTCTGTTAAGTTCAAAAATAGTGATGGAAGTTTTGATTCTTGAAAAACAGACATGCTTGCATAAGCATCAGCGCATGAAATACACAATTACCGATGCAAACTCATTTGACCAATCAGCAGCCGCCAAACGATGTAATGGTACGATTTCAGGTAAAGAATGGGAATATGCAGCCCGGAACTCCAAACAGTCTTCACTTGGTCAGCTGTATAATGCACGGATCATTTTCCCAGGTGCGTATACCTTCGCTTTATTGTTAAAACAGAACCACCGATTTCCGCCAAAATTCGAATGCGTTAAGCTTTAGATGACCTTAGGGTGGTTTCCTGGGCCTCGAGCATCGTTTTCAACATAGAGAGCTTATTACTGCAGTAATATGGTTCGAAACTTGACGACTTCTTTTTTGCCTGTCGTGGAGCTTTAGAGTCTATATTGCCTCGATTCGGGATTACAGGGCAGTCTTGCCAACCTCTACGAAGCGCCCCCCCCTAGCGCTATCCCGAAATAGACTATGTTCCCCCCCCCCCCTAATACCGACTTGAGATCAACCTAGACCTTCCTGAAAAAAATTCTGGTTCCAAATAGACATCCTGCTTGAGAGATAAATTGAAATAAATAGAAAATACACACTTACATAATGAAATGGAGGTTTATTTATATTTGACATATGTATGGAACTTATAATGTAATAAAAAAACGCGTCCCGATTGTACAAAATATTAAAAAATGTTCCCCCTACAAAATTATCCTAAAAACACCACTTTTCATCTAACTTACCCCCAAATTTAGGGAGTAAACTCCAAATTGGCAACACTGTGACAGGGAACTACATTCCTGTTTCACATCTGCTCTTGTTTTTAAATTTCCTCCCCGGTTTTGATGGCTTCTCAAAATTAGCCATTTATCTTGCTGTAAAATGGGGTGAGGTTGTGCCAGGTTTTGAGGTTTTTGTATGTCATTTCTTTATTCACCAATATAATCGGATGAATTTAGAGCAGAAAGATAGATACACATTTCAGATTTCTATTTCGTGGTAGAAATGTTTTTTATGTGGTTGGGGATAGTGGGGGTGATTTTTTTTTTCTGGCACAATCTCCCTCCACCGAGTGGGGCAAGATCAGACCACCTCTTTTTCTCCTTTATAGTTGCCATGGATTCAGTCGTACCACAATCACACGCCTCTTACTTTGAAGCAAAAACACTCTTGGTTAATTTTGACTTTTTTTATAATAAAAAATTATTTTTTCTCAAAAATTAACAAATTTCATCAGCCTCTTATGACCAAATCCAAAATTTGCCTTTTTTGCATCATACAGGAAACATACGAGTCTCCACTTTCATCAAAGTGTCTGCGGATTTGACCCGGATAGACCCTCCTTCATATGAAATGGCCTCGAAGTTATTTACTCTGAAATCTGCTGTGGTTGCAGTGACACCTTCAGCAACTGCATGGTCTGTATTTAATTCCTCTTCCACCTCTTGAGAATGATTGTGTTATTTTCGTCTTGGTGTACTGACTGTACAGGTGGGTAGCGCTAACCTCGTCGTCCGTATTACCCAATTCTCTTAGCAAAGAGCCCATGCTACTTGATTTTTAAAACATGTTACTTTGTTAAAACATTTTTAATACAGATAGTTTAAGTTTCTAAAAAATTTAAATAGAAACATTATTGCAATAATTCTAGCCATTCTGATAATTAGAGTTGGGTTAATAATTTCTCAGTTTGCAAAAAAGTGGTTACAGTACACAAAATAACCCAAAAGGGAGCATATTTTAATGATAATGTGATAACATGACAATCAAAGAAGGTACAGTAATGAAACTCCACAGATAAGACTTCAGGTAGTAGGTGAATAAAAATATTACTTACCAGTGCATAAAACTAATCTTTCATACCACGAGAACCAACACTTTTCACGGGTTGCAACAAAGTGATAAAATAGTGAATTGTTAAAAAAAAATTCGGGAGTTACAAAGATTGTATCAGAGGAGCGTGATAAGACTTGTTGATTTGTACCAACATACCATTGCCCCGTGGTAAATGGGAAAACTAACAACTGTAATAACAAGCCACCAGAGAGCACTGATTTGCTGAATTCCGTGTTGGCACAATCTCACCCCACCTGGGACAATCTCACTCCGTTTTACGGTACGTTTTCTCTTCATTGGACGTTGAACTGGTAAGCAATGCATTATCCTATTTCATGGATCTGGTGTGAATTCGGGTTTATTTTAAAAGTGTGCTTCTTTTATTGTCTCAGACTTGTTAGGGGGGTGGTGGTCCTTGGAAGTGGATTTAACTCTCTGTTTCGAATCATTTCTTAAAAAAATTTTTATTTTGAACTTCGAAATTCTTTTCTCAATTCCATATCCTCTCACGATGGGAAGTAGAGAGACAAGTTTGTTCCTATTCTCTCCAATACGCCAAAATTTGCCTTGCATTACCTTGCCTAACCTAAAAACCTGATCGTCAGTTGATTACAATATCTGGTGAACTAAATGTATCATAGCAAATGAAAGTACGGATGTCGATCAGTTATTGCCTCGTTAAAACAAAAATTTTACCTTGTGCTTCTCTATAAGATTTCGACAGAAGTATAAGGTCATCTTCATCCCTAGAGATGGCCTGGCCTGGCCTCCACTCAAACTCGGGATGTATACTTTTAGCCAGGGTTTGAGGAAGTACACATAGATGTGTTTTTTTTTCATATAGATTAGATTAAGCCCCCCCCCCACCCGTACTGCAAACGAATCAGCCAAGATATATTTAGTACATAAAAATTCGGAATAAGAATATATGGCACGATCACAGACACATTACATATTTATTGCAAAAGAAGCAAGTGTAAAGTTTTCAAACCCCTTTCTATGACAACTCTATACATCCTAATAACACGTGTTTATATAATTCCCGAAACGTCTTTTTACTGGTATATCGAAAGATTTCTTTAGTAACATTGAAGGGTATTATACTGGCACAATACATTATATACATGTATATTTTATTTCACATAACTGGAAAAGAATTGAAATTTGAGGGGAAACTTTAATAAATCCCCGAACTCAAGAAAACGCGCGCATAAAAGCGTTTGGATCTATCGAGCATGAATTTCGCTATCGACATGTTTTGTAAACGCAGAGAATTTTAAATTCCCATAATCCGGGGAGCAATGCGACATCAATTAAGCTTTACTTCGAAAGGAAATAGCAGGTCTCTTTGTTGCTAGTTTGAGGGATTTCGCTTCCCTGTGACACGAGTTATATAAAACGACACGACATATAGAGTGTTGATTCAAAATAGGAAAGACGTACTAAATCGATTGAAAGAGACGGAGTCTTCAATAGGTCTGAGAGAGATTGAGGGAAATTGAAAATTTTCATGCGGGGCCGAAATCTCTTTCGGATTGATCTAAGCGAAAAAGGTATTATTTATTTATTCAGGGAGTCATTCTTTATTTATTCAGGTCCTCAGAGAGGAACAGTACGGTTCGCTTCTGCGTAAGCAAGAGCTTTATGTTTCCAAGAACAGTTACGGAAACAAACAGAACAAGTTCATAGTTCGGCTTCATTAGCAGTGACTTTTAATGCAGGTGTGCATACGTTGGCTGAACGAGACCGAAGTCGAATTACGGGCGACGGCTGTATAAATAAAAAAAAAAAGATGGTTCACATATTCTTGACTAAAACCCTAAAAGTGTTTCTTCCAGCATAAACATAGACTAACTATAAAACTAGGAGTTATTGACGTCGTCATTAAAATTCCTGCAAGTTAGAGCTTGATCAAACTTGATTTGTTTATAAGTTGCGTGGAATAAGGAGTTAGCACGGAGCTGATCCCAATCAGCATGTAACAGGATAATTTCTCTGAAATTATACAGGATTCCAACCTATATCCGTTACGCCCCCCCCCCCTTAACTTCCAAACGGTGACAGTTTAGGACATAAAGTTGGTGTCTATGTATAGTAAAAAGGCTATGCTCTACTCGATGAGACAACTTACAACGCCATCTATCGGCTAATTTTGGAATGAGCGTTTTTTGTCTCGAAAACGGTACGAGATACGGATAAAAAGTCAATTATAAAGTTGTTCAACGTCATCGATTTAGAAAGAAAAGACACTTTGCGCACATTAATACTCAAAACAGAATGTAAAAAATGAACTTTTGTTTGGTCGTGATTTTCAACACTAGGCGTCATGAAACGCAAGCGAAGCTTGTAAAGACCACGAAAAAGCTCGAAAGTGTATAGTGACTAATGGAGAACATTTTGAGTGACATAAATCAATGATCCTGAAGACAGGGAAGTGTCTGTTTCTTTCTTCCATTCTTCAAAACATGACAATTTTCTAAATCGTGACCAAACAAGCGTTCATTACTAAATAGATAATGCTGAACAACTTTGCAATTCCCTTATTTCCCGTATCTCGTACGGTTTTTGAGATAAAAACACTCATTCCAAAATTTGCCAATAGATGGCGTAAGCTGTCCCATCGAGTAGCGCATAGCCTTTTTACTATACCTAGACATCAACTTTATGGCCTATGCTGTCACCGTTTAGAAATTAAGGGGGGGGGGTAACGGATATAGGCGGGAACCCTGTAGATTTATAACAGGCACAATGAAATATCGACTGTTGATAAGGAATTCGACATTTTTTCTTACATCTATATTTTGCCCAGAGATAAAAAATATTGAACAATGATCGTTCAAGAGAGGAAGTTCTACGACTGCATTTTTTACGGTGATTGCAAAGCAATACGACATAAATTCAAGGATTGAGAAGAAGATATTTCTTTACGGAATTCCATTCGCAAATAGTTCCTTGAACGATGTAAAAAAAAAATTCAAGAATTTTAAAAGAATTCAGTACCCTGGCTCTGTTTTTTTGCATCACTATAAACAACAAAAAATCAAGTCGTCATACGTTCAGGTAAGACGTTTTCCAACAAATAAATAAAATCCCATCGAAACATTTTGTTTGTACCTTCAGATGTCGTTTCAGGACAAAACAGTTATCATTACAAACCCTCTTTAGGTTTTGTTACACATTTTTAGTTAAAAATGCAGCTACACTTATGTGTGGGTATGTACACTTTTTTTATGTTATTTCCTGAAGTTTGAAGGAAATGCAACTCGTTTACTGTGAGAAAGTTGTTTACAGGATGCGAATATTACATTGCAACAGATTGTCCTTTCTTCAGTTGCTGTAGTGCATTTGCGTGTTTATGAAGAACGGAAGACAAGTTTCCAAACATTACTCACAGAGTGCATTATACAATCGTAAACTGTAAAAGAGTTCACCATATTTAAGGTATGACTAATTTTGATCCTATATGGAAATGAAGATTTATTTTGGAGATCATTTAGTTGAACATTTCAATCCAATCCTCTAATTGATAATTCTAACAATAAAATCCAATTTTTTTCCCAAAGCATCATCTTTCAGCCCAATGAAGCTACTTTCATGATGAACTTTTAATGAATTGGTCAACTATCAAAATTACCAAGACAATTTTCCTATCCTTTTATTATTTCCTTTTGACTTAGAGCCCCAATAGTGTTACCGCAACTGTTATGCGATTATACATTAGTTTGTTATTTAGAAAAGGTTCCTCTTCCAACACTCAAGGTAATTAACAAAAATAAATAATTTATTTTTCATTAAAGGACCTGTTTATTAAATGATTGAATTAAAGAAAAACGAACAATTACTACCCTGAGAATACATGGCTAACCAACATTCTCTGGTAGCACTCATTTACATGGAAAGAGAACTTATGTTAAACGCTGTTGAAAAGCAACACTTTTTGAACTGGATTCGGTAGCATAATCAAATCAAAGCTCTTCAAAATTTCCTCAAGTACGCTGTCTGGTACCTCCCTCTACCGCAAATTAAAAATCCACCCTGTCGGAAGTTAGAAAACGTCCAATAGCTGGTATTAACGCTGACAAATAAAGTATGCTTAGTATGAAAACTTATTGGTTGATTTGCAAATCTTTAAAATACCAGCACATTTCCCTTTCAATTACCGGGAGCCTCATAG
Organism: Dolomedes plantarius; assembly: GCA_907164885.2. NCBI lineage: Eukaryota > Metazoa > Arthropoda > Arachnida > Araneae > Dolomedidae > Dolomedes > Dolomedes plantarius. The sequence continues at coordinate 22,498,741 of OU015495.1, read as the reverse complement.
GGTCCATAATCATTGCTGAGCAAGAGTGTTCTCTCTCCTTGCTTCAAACCCCCACTCGCTTGACTACTTCTGGTTTCCGAACTGTCACTCCGAACAATCAACCACAGCTCCATTCGTGTTGCTCCACCCACTGACTCATATCCCATTAGCTCTTTTCGTAGAATTCGCTCTCCTTGCATCTCTGTCCCGCCATCCTTACGCTTTGAGTCCTCCTCGATTGTCTCAGATTAAATATTTTTTCTAAAATCCTCTCTCTCTATTTTATTAATCTTTTCTCTACACCCCTGTTTATTCCTTCATTACCTACCAACCTAAACTTTTTTAACTATTTGTAATTTAATTTTATTCACTTTTTTTCCCACGCACACTCTCAGTACTGTTATAATCAATTTTAGAGAACGGTAATCATGATACATTCCACACTGATTACAGAGGATATGGAGCTCTAGCTCCCAGGAACCTCTAAAGTTAATTATGCCTATGCCATAATCATTGCTGAGCAAGAAGATATATGAAAATAAAATGTGTTGTTCCTTAAGCCCCTCTGGCTGGAAGTTCCAGACCAAGTCCATATAGGTTACTGGCTGAAGTGTGCATTTCCGGTTTTAAATAGCACCACGAGGGTCGGAGTCTGCCTTAGGTAGTTGTCACCTCCATTTTTACCGAGCAACCCCAGGGACGACATCTGGGGGGGGAGGGGTTGGATCGTACCCTCTCCCACCCTCACTGACCTTCATAGAGGGACTTTCCGGTCCACGTACTGAACGTGCCCCTATCCAGCCTAGACATGGATGTATTGAACGGCGCGCCGGGATTCGATCCGAGCATCGAACGACAGCACGTTACCGCAAGGCCACCTCAAGCTCTTGTTCCTTATATAGAACCATCTTGCAGAGGACAGGCGGCCACAACAGTTTTGAACAAATGTCCATTTTTCGTTTAAATGTAATAATAAATAAATTTTGAAGCAATTGAATATGCCTATAACTCTGTATAACCTGTCTATTTAAATTTGTTGATTCCCAATACGCTTTCAGGGTTAGCTATTTCTTCAGTTGTGCTGCTGCTATGCACCTTTGTTTGTGCACAGCTGCAGACAAACAAATTCAATGTTTTGGGGTTTTGTGCTAATTCCACATTATTTATGCTATGCGAATTAATGCCGTGATATAAAATAAATATAAACAAATAATCTGAAAAAATAATAACTTTGTTAACCTACATAAAGGAGCATTTTAGATGCTTTAAAAACAACTAGGAGATTTTAAAGGGATTCATTTTAAATAAACACCCATAAATTTTACGTTTTATTCTAAAAGAAAGACCTAATTTATTCCTTTCTTTTCGATCCATGTTGTATCTTCTCTGATAATTTGCATTTTCATTGCTTTTCCTTCTTGAGCGAAGCCCGGATATTTTAGCCGCGTGTAATCAGAGGTTCAGTCTATACATAGATGATATTAGAAAAGAAATATTTTCGCCTGTTTTAAACTTATGTTGTCATCTCAAATATCCAAATAATGAACTTATCAAAATGCGTATAAATTTCTAGTTATAATAATAAAAAAATGCCTCAGCGGAGGCAATAATTTTATACTGAACATTGAACTCATGGAAGTTCGATTGTCTGCGAGAAGCGCTTAATTTACGAAATTAGTTTCTTGTCAAAATTCTACGTACTTTATAACAAAACTTTATCCCTTTTAAAAAGTGAGCGAAGCATTACATATTCTATTCCTAACAAGCGGCAATCACGATAGGAGCCCTACAAAACTTTCTGTCATAACAAGGAGAAAATTCATTTACGTCGGCATCTTTGAAGTGATAAAAAGAAAAGTAGGACGTGTTAAAATGGAACTGAATGGATGAGAGGTTTATGAAGTTAAAAATAACATTCATTAAAAGTTTCGAGTTGTATCGAAAAACTAGTAATGAGATTTTTCACAAGCTAGGATAAAATACATGAAAAGAGAAGCATTTGACGCCCTAGTAGCACTTTTCTCTCCGGTTTATATGAAGCACATGAAAAAATCGCTGAAAAGTTAAGCCAGAGCAAGATAAGTAGGAATATGACATTCATAATGAGTACAGACAGAAAAAAAAAGTATCAGTAAAATATGGAAAAGTGTTAGTCAGATATATGTACTATAATTACAAGATAAAAAAAACTTTTCATATACCACGTTTTTAAATTTTCTGTTGAATCATATAAACTTGACAATTCTATGTATTAATAAATACTATTTTGAAATTTTTTCGATGAATTATCCCATCAATTTCATCAGGCTTACGTCGCATTAAGCCGGGTTAGAACCTTGGAAGGACTGCGCATCGAAGAGTTTGACTGCTCCAAACTTACCAGAAAGATCTCTTATTTCGCCAAATCACAATTTTAATATTTTCCTATTTAATTATTTTTCACTTGCATTTATTTTTATTTTTCTCTCCTTTTCTCTCTTAATAGCACAAACCTTCACTTAATTATTTCTTCCCTTTCTTTTAATTTTAATCACTTTTTAGTCGTTTCCACTATCCACGGACTTTATTTATAATTTTTTTTTGAATTTTTTGCACAATATTTTTGTAAACAAACTAAATTCACATGTATTCTGCTTTCAAAATCGTCAAACGCCGTTACGCAAAAGTGCAAGCATTTAATTCGATCGGAGCGCCACCTTGCGGATTTTTCCGGCTAAAAGTATTAAAAGAATGCCTTGTCATCGTGTTCTGAGCTATTCTAAAAGTTACCAATGTCTAGCTAGTCGGGGAGTTAGTTAAAAATCGATTGCAAGATTTGTACTGGACAAACAAGAAAGCGACTTAATAAAAACATGGTAATAAACTATATTTCTTAATTCATCATTTTACAACTGATAGAGAAATCTTCTACAAACAGATTTCTTTTTCATAAAAATGGAAATAACTCGACATATTTCGATGTTTAGCAAGTGTCATTAAAAATATGGATTACTATTTTTATTAAAAGTGAATTTACTCAGTTTGGTATCTTTGAATATGTGTTTTTTATTCTTAATTCTCCTTGAAAAGCTCACTTTCCAGTGTTTCGGCCAAGGGGCATGAGAAACAGAAGATACAATATTCTCACCCCTGAACTACGTGCCGGAAAGTTGATCAGACTTGTACTCTATTCCTTAAAAAGAAAGATGGTAGATGCTAGTTATAGTTCATCTCTTTTTAAAACATAACTATGGCCGTGGCAGAAATGGCACAAGTTTAGTTATTCCGATACTCTTACTAGTGATTTACCACACAACGATATTGGCAAACCTTAGAAGTTTATAAATAAACCAAACATTAAAAAATGATACCGTTTTGTGTAATCATCAATCACATTGTAAATAAGTTTGATACAATTTAGCAGCAATTGAAAACATAGAAACGACCCAACCAAACATATGTCTTAATTGATTAACATAAAAGTCGTTTTCTACCACAATAAACGTTATTTTAATATTTTAATCATCTCTTAATCCATTGTCCCAATGTTCATCCTATCCACCCATGGCAGGCTGATAATTATATTTCATAAAACCCTCCTTTGAAATTGAATTCAATATCGATTCATTTCCCCGTTAGATCGAAAGCGAACCGCCAGCATCGGGAATAAATCCAACCGAAATTAAAACGACGTCGGTATCATCTTAGGCTCGATACTTAATTACCGAAGGTTTGCACAAATATGGAACTCCTGAAACAGACAGACAGAATGGAAGGAAATAGCGTGAGTGGGAGAGTAGTGATTTCTGTATTTAATTATGGAGGTCATCGAAGCCGGATCGTCGAAACCTGCCGCGTGAATGCGTTTCAGATACGGAAGAGGTTATCGCAGAGGATGAATAAACGCTCCTCGACTCTGTCAGGTGTTCATCTCCACATTTGCGTCGAGAAATATTTCGTAGAACTGGCTGCGCAAGTGCAACCACGATGCATTTGAAATGAGGGCATTGGATATTAAATATTCAAATATGGGATGTCGTTCGAAAATTTGATTCAATATTTTCCAGACGTCATTCTAGTCTTAGATGAGACGCTACTTTTAGGTTTCGTCAACCTTCTGAAGGTCGTCTGGCGGGAAAGAGAATTTCTTATTATTACCATGATTTTATTAACTCGCCTTCGGTTTGTGTGTTTGTCCAGTACAAATCTTGCAGTTGATTTTTAAGTAACTTCCCCACTAGCTAGACATTTGAAACTTTTAGAATAGCTCAGAAAACGATGACAATGCGGTCTTTTAATAGTTTTAGCCATCTTTAAGCAGAATTGAATTCATTATTACCATGTTTTGATGATCTCGCTTTCCTGTTTGTGTGTTTGTCCAGTACAAATCTTGCAGTTGATTTTTAACTAACTTCCCCACTAGCTAGACATTTGAAACTTTTAGAATAGCTCAGAAAACGATGACAATGCGTTCTTTTAATAGTTTTAGCCATCTTTAAGCAGAATTGAATTCATTATTACCATGTTTTGATGATCTCGCTTTCCTGTTTGTGTGTTTGTCCAGTACAAATCTTGCAGTTGATTTTTAACTAACTTCCCCACTAGCTAGACATTTGAAACTTTTAGAATAGCTCAGAAAACGATGAAAATGCGTTCTTTTAATAGTTTTAGCCATCTTTAAGCAGAATTGAATTCATTATTACCATGTTTTGATGATCTCGCTTTCCTGTTTGTGTGTTTGTCCAGTACAAATCTTGCAGTTGATTTTTAACTAACTTCCCCACTAGCTAGACATTTGAAACTTTTAGAATAGCTCAGAAAACGATGACAATGCGTTGTTTTAATAGTTTTAGCCATCTTTAAGCAGAATTGAATTCATTAATACCATGTTTTGATGATCTCGCTTTCCTGTTTGTGTGTTTGTCCAGTACAAATCTTGCAGTTGATTTTTAACTAACTTCCCCACTAGCTAGACATTTGACACTTTTAGAATAGCTCAGAAAACGATGACAATGCGTTCTTTTAATAGTTTTAGCCATCTTTAAGCAGAATTGAATTAATTATTACCATGTTTTGATGATCTCGCTTTCCTGTTTGTGTGTTTGTCCAGTACAAATCTTGCAGTTGATTTCTAACTAACTTCCCGACTAGCTGGACATCCAGCTAGTCGGGATTATTTTTTTCTTTGCAATTTAACAGATTTTTTTTAGTTCTCTGTCTTTAGGTCTAGCAGTGTTTCGCAACATCTATACATTAAAGTATAAAAACTGACAACTTTTAAAAAACTAGGGACTTCGCTCCTAGGCTCGCTACTCTTGCTCCTCTGTGAGGGCTAATAGCGAGATACATAGGGGTGATTATCGGGCAATGTAACAGCTTCCATCCATTTACTGTTGTCACCCTTATGCGAAGGGCTTTTCATCACTGTTGAATCATTAGCTTTAAAATTCAATTAAAAATCGAAATTTTAAGATAAAGACTTGAAGTGAGGTTTATATGAATAAGAAATCTTTCAGCTTCCAGATGATGTAAATATTTTCTTTGTAAGATAAAAACTCGAGGAGCATCGATATTACATCCACATAGGACACGATTTTTCTTGAAAAACTGTGTTTCACTTTTTGATGAAAATATTAGTCTGTTTTAAAATATATTTAAACATATGAGATCTAGTTTGAAAGAGAAATGTCTGTAGTCTTAGACTGTAAAAAGATCAAAATTCTACGATAATCTTTTAGTGAGTTATCGTAATCTGAAAACGAACAAGTCAAAATTTTCCCACAAAACATAAAGTAATAAAAAAAAACTTAAAGTCCGACGAAGATGCGACATGTCTTACTTTGGTCTCCCCCCTTTTTCTGCATCCATTGGTATCGCTCTCGACCCCATACCCCCAGCGGTTTCGGAGGATATAGCGTGACAAGCTTTTTACAGCGGAGGCAACGGGAGTTACTTTTTTTAGAATGGAAAGATATAAGCGAAAGTAGCTGCTTCAAGAAACGAGAGATAAAAGGATTTGAATGGTGATACAGACATCCTGCAGCGGAGATGTATGCAGTGATAGTTGATGCCACGGACTTTGTTCACGGATTTGAAACTTTTAGAATAGCTCAGAACACGATGACAATGCGTTCTTTTAATACTTTTAGCCATCTTTAAGCAGATTTGAATTCATTTTCAGTTAATTTTGCTGTTTGAAAATTTCTTATAATTGCTCTCTTTATTACGCATTTGATCATTCTCTTTCAAGCTGATTGGATAATTCATCAAAAAAATGTTTAAAAAGTGTTTATTAATACATAGAATTGTCAAGTTTATATGATTCAATAGAAAATTTAAAAACGTGGTATATAGAAAGTTATTTTTATCTTGTAATTATATATCAACAGTTGCATGTTCCAGTCGAATAAGCCTTTCGGATATTTTTGCAAAGATGTTTTTCCGTAGAAAACATCTCACACGCAGATTGAGCGGCGAAACCTTCTCTAGTACCCGATAGGTTGATACGCTTTCTCTCGACAAACGAAGCACTTTAAAAGACTAAAATACCCAAATGGTGCAAACCTAAAATTCATAGTTAAATTCTAAGAATTAATTTGTAGATTTTAGACCACTGGACTGTTGATGTTTCCTTTGATAAAAGGAAAGTTTTTTAAACCATAAACGAGATATATTTAATTTTTAAGTATTTTTATTACAAAAAACAAAACATGCACTCAAATGTTCGTACTTATCCTCTTTATTTGCCAAATAATAGGTTATTTTCATATGGCTGCTACATCAGCTTCTCCTTTTAGAATCTGATACCCAGTAGTATCTCTGATGCAAAAAGTTACTGAATACATAATGAAAATGCTGTGATACGTGCTATCACACGAAAATGTGATAAAGAAATTCGCGCAAGATAATGATATATTTTATTTTTTTCTTTGCAATTTAACATATTTTTTTTAGTTCTCTGTCTTGTAGGTCTAGCAGTGTTTCGGAACATCTATACAGTAAAGTATAAATACTGACAACTTTTAGAAGAACTAGGGGCTTCGCTCCTAGGCTCGCTACTCTCGCTCCTCTGTTAGGGCTAATAGCGAGATACATAGGGGTGATTCTCGGACAATGTAACAGCTTCCATCCATTTACTGTTGTCACCCTTATGCGAAGGGCTTTTCATCACTGTTGAATCATCAGCTTTAAAATGCAATTAAAAATCAAAATTTTAAGATATAGACTTGAAATGAGGTTTATATGAATGAGAAATCTTTCAGCTTCCAGATGATGTAAATATTTTCTTTGTAAGATAAAAACTCGAGGAGCATCGATATTACATCCACATAGGGGACGATTTTTCTTGAAAAACTGTGTTTCACTTTTTGATGAAAATATTAGTCTGTTTTATAATATTTTTAAACAAATTAGGTCTAGTTTGAAAGAGAAATGTCTTAGTCTTAGATTGTAAAAAGATCAAAATTCTACGATAATCTTTTAGTGAGTTATCGTAATCTGAAGACGAAAAAGTCAATATTTTCCCACAAAACATAAAATAATAAAAAAAAAACTTAAAGTCCGACGAAGATGAGACATGTCTTACTTTGGTCTCCCCCCTTTTTCTGCATTCATTGGTATCGCTCTCGACCCCATACCCCAAGCGGTTTCGGAGGAGATAGCGTGACACGCTTTTGACAGCGGCGGCAATGGGAGTTACTTTTTTTAGAATAGAGATATATAAGCGAAAGTAGCTGCTTCAAGAAAAAGGATAAAAGAGGATCAAGAGAGAGATAAAAGGATTTGAATGGTGATACAGACATCCTGCAGCGGAGATGTTTGCAGTGATAGTTGATGGCACGGACTTTGTTCACGGTTATGCGCAAGATTCGGGTACCTTCGTAGACTTTGTAGACGCTGATGCTTGAGCATAAGTGTCGACAAAGCCGAAAAATCTTCGTTGATACAACATGTACACTAAAAGTGACGCTGAAAATACAGATCTGATTAACAGTGAATGAACTAAATTAGGTTGGCTTTGCACCTCAGGAATTTAATTTAAACTAGAGAGAAGTCTGCAGTTCGAAATTATTTTCTATATTGGCTCTAAACTACACTGAAGTGCCACTGAATTAGGGATAGCAAAGCCTATGCAAATTGTGTAGCGCTGCGCATCATGTATGCGCAAGTGAGGGCGCTGTGGTAACTGCATATATAGCGCGTACTGTGATTGTTCTGAATTAGTTGTTGGAATTGCCAGTATGGGTAAACTGCCTGATTTAGACGCCTTCGATCGCGGACAAATCGTAGGTGCGCGACGCATGGGCCATTCAATTTCCGAAATCGCCAGACAGCTAGGATTTTCAAGGTCGACAGTGTCAAGAGTATACCAAGAATACATGGATGGGGGACAAAAACTAGCGATCGGGCAAACTGCAAAGGACAATTAGCCTTGACAGTGCGTGGTGAGAGACGGCTCAGGCATATTGTACGTAGCCAGCGAAGCCAAACATTAGGTCAAATTACCACCCAGTTTAATGACGGTACCAGTCGTATAGTCAGTAAACGGACTTTGCAATGCTCGCTTCACCGTATGGGTTTCGGGAGTCGTCGACCTACGAGAGTACCATTGCTCTATAAACGCCATCGGGCTGCACGTCTTGCCTGGGCAAGAGAGCGCAGAGACTGGAGTGTAGAGAACTGGAAACGAGTAGCATGGAGTGATGAGTCTCGATTCCGACAACTTAACGCCGACGGGAGGCTGAGAATATGGCGTCAGGCTCATGAAGCGATGGATACTGCATGCCTGGCTGGAACTGTACAAGGGCATGGTGGCTCAATCATGGTCTGGATTATTTTTTCGTGGCACAGTTTGGGATCTTTGGTGCGTGTACCAACCTCCCTCAATGCAATTCGGTACGTAGAGTTGCTGGGTGATCACCTCCATCCGTTTATGCTGTTATGTTCTCCGCACGGTAATGGAGTTTTCCAGCAAGACAACTGTACCTCTCACAAGTCCCGGTTGGCTACTGGCTGGTTGGATGTGCATTCCTCTGACTTCTCTGTCATGAATTGGCCACCTAGAAGCCCAGACTTAAATCCTATTGAGCATCTTTGGAATGTTTTGGAACAAGGCGTGAAAGGCCATCACACAGCACCAAAGAACCTTACTGAATTATGGACAGCTTTAGCCATATTTGGCAAGCCATTCCCGTGGAACGTTGCCAGAAACTTGTTGAATCTATGCCTCGTCGTGTGGCAGCCGTTATCAAGGCCAGAGGAGGCCCAATTTGTTACTAGGAAGATATCCCTAATTCAGTGGCACTTCAGTGTATTATCTACATTGAAGTAGGGTAAATGAAGATTTAAAAATGCCTAGATTTGATTGTCTAAATACTCATTAAACAGGTTCAAATGTAAATTTTCATGTTTAGAAATTAAACAAATTCTCTCCGTTAAGCCTGCTTCTTCCCGGGAGATAATTAAATTACCTTCTATCTCCTAAACCAAAGGTATCGAAAATGTGTTTAGTTTCAAAAATATGCATTTAGTCGTATTCATCCCCAACACACAAATCCAGGAGGATTTAAATAAACCCCTTCCCGAAAACGAAAGCAGGACTGTGGTTGGATTTGAATAAGCTTTAAGGTCTACATTTTTCTTCAGAAATGAAATAGGATTAGTTCTCGTGTATTTCAGAAACACTATCCTATTTCTCAAGATTGAAAATCAATAATTTTACGAACGACCCCATGTCTGTTTCGGAAAACCAGACAAGAATTTGGAAAAAATTTAGATATCATCAAGTTATTTCGTTTTTAAGAATTCAGATGAAATTGGTAGGAACTGGTGAATATTGGTTACAGAAAAGAATATCAGTTGTACAATAAGAATTTTAAATATTCTATGCAAATCTGTGTAACGCGCATCCTCTCTGTAGTGTATAACATTTCACAAAATAGCGAGATCAAAACAAGTTCCATGTTTCTCGCCAAATTGCAGACTCGTAAACCGGAAAACTGATGAATAATTGTTAATAAAACTGTCCTTTCGATCAGTTCTGGAACATATACGTAGAGTTTTCCTCGCATGGAAATGAAACAGAACGCTGAGACTGATATAAAAATAAAATTAAACTTGTTGGCATGTTCATCGCCAAAACCGAATCGACTTGGTAGTAAATCTCCAAGTCGATTCGGTTGGAGGTACTTGGTAGTAAATTTCCAAGCTTGTTTGAAACAAAGAAAATAAAATGGATTAATTAACCCCTAAGGATACTAAAAAAATTTAGTATTTCCTTGTAATGCCTTACTGATCCCAAGGTACAGGGAATTTTTAGACCAGGATGTCGGACAAGAAAAAATCGGAACAAGCGAGTACGGAGAGTACAAATTGGATATGTAAATGACTCTATTGATCTAGTTTGGAGACTGAAAACACAAATGACAGCAATAGTAAAATGAAACAAGTCCCATATTGCCTTGAAAACGCAAATAAAATCAAATGCTAAGATTCTAATTTCATCAACGCTAGAACTACTTTGATAGACAAAATTATCGTAGCCTAGTGGTAGCGCATCGGTTTTCGGTGCCGAAGGTGCTTAGATGCCAAATCCCGACAAGTGCCATTCAATAATACATTCAATATGCATACATTCAATACTTCCATGTCTAGACTGGTAACGTTAAATCCATAGTCCCTCTATGAGGCCAGAGATGGTGGAAAAGGGTACGATCCCCCCAGATGTCGTCCCTTGGCGGGGGGGGGGGGGGTAGTGGTCAAAAGGGAGGTGGTACGGACTTTGTGGTGCCATTCTAAACCGGAACCAAACCCTTCAGCCCGATAGCCTGTCTGGAATACTTCCAGCCAGAGGGCATTAGAAACAACTAAAACTAAACTCATGGCGCAACAGTCCGCTGTGGACCATGGCCGGTGGTGCCTATCTTCGCTTTCTTGACCGTGGGCTTAGGATGCCATACAGCATATGTCTCAGTCAGGTGGTCAATCTGACGTAGGACCCCCAGATTTTAGTTCCCGAGCATGCTTGATCCTCATTTTATCGACCTACTCAAGGGATGAAAGGCTGAGTCGAACTTGCCCAGTAGAAGGATCGAACACTGGACCTGTGGGGTGGCAGCTTGACGCTTTTAACCACTACGCCACCGGGCGTCATTAGAAATAACAACAGAAAAAAATTATCGCTAGTCACAATTCAATAGTTTGTCTGCAGAATATAAAGAAACCTCTTTTAAGGGAAATTTTATGTATGTATGTAGGAAGGAGTTAGTACTCCTTCCTTTAGAAGTGAATCATTAGACTTAATTATTTTGAACATTTAATTAAACTAGACGATGTTTACAAGACAAGACTAACACTTAGTATGAAATTAAAAAAATAAACACAGAAGCATCAAAAGAGCTAAACATCGGGAGCTTGCAGAACAACACATCCGCTTAAAGTCCTTCGTGCCGCAGTAGGAGGAGTGGAAGTTGTAGTAATAGTTCAGTTGTGTTGCCAAACTCACTCTCACACGGCCGTTCTGACTTTCCAGACGTCCGCGGCTGGGTTGTCAACAATAATTCTGAAAAGATAAAAAAAAAGGAGCAGAAAAAGGAAAAATATTTCAAAAAATCAAGCAGTGTTCAACACAGTGGTATTGGTGTTCAGTTTCTGCACCACTGTTTCATTTTGTCCGCTGCAGTTGATGTTATGGTTGGACCATCGTGATGTCCTAACTTTCGAACTTCGTAACGATCGTTGGGGTTGATGTTCGTGATCTCATATGGTCCGAAGAACTTTGGTCGGAGCTTTAATCCTGTTCCAAATTGAGTTCGTTGTATTGCCACTTTGTCACCGATCTTGTATTTACAAGCCGGTTTACGCCGTTTGTTATATTGTCGTATGTTTTCTTCCTGTAAACGGAGGATATTTCGTTTAGCTTCGATACGTAACGCTTCTTTGTCATCAAGAATTCTTTGGTGGTGTTCCTCGTCAAGAAGATTTTTAATCTGTAGATCCTCTTGTTGTTTCATTTTAACACCAATTAAAAGTTGAAAGGGTGTGAATTTTGTACTGCGTGTGGTGGTACTATTTAAGATACGTTGCAATCTTGGGACATATTTAAACCATTTGTCAGGTTCATCTATAGCTAACTTAGTTAAAACGGGAATAATTGTGCCATGAACACGCTCAACCTGACCGTTGCCACGTGGCACACCTGTTGCTATTGAAATGTGTTCAATTGACTGTTCCTGGCAGTAACTTTGAAATTCTGAAGATGTGAATGCGCTACCTTTGTCAGTAATGATTTTTGAAGGGTTGCCAAATGTAGTTTGTTGCAAGGATAATTTGTCTAAGGCATCTTTCGTAGAGGTGGACTTCACGGGATAGATCCATACAAATTTGGAAAAGGCATCAACTACTGTAAAACTATACTTATAACATTTTTTTGTCGATGGTAAAGGTCCTAAAAAGTCGCAATGGTAACATTCAAGGGGTGCATCACCTTTTGGAATGGGGTGAAGGTATCCTTCTTGTTTTCCAGATTTTCGCGAGGACAAAATGCAAGGAATACAGTTCGAAATAATTTCTTGAACTAATTTCTTAAGTTGAGGAATGAAAAATTCACGAGAAACAATTAATTCGGTTTTTTGTGAAGCAAAATGACCTTGTGAATGGGCGTTTAGCACTATTTCTTTCTGCATCATTTGTGGTACTACTAAAAGTTCGGCATCCTGATGAAGTTTATAAAGAATTCCGTTTTTAACAAAAAATTCATCAGAAGGTGTAGATTCAAGCATAGATTTAATTTGAGATATAAATTCATCCTGGTCTTGGGCATTTTTCACCTTTTGAGTGATATCATTTGAGGTAATTACAAGAATGGGGTTACGACTTAAAGCATCAACATGTTTCATCTGTCTACCGGGTCGATGACAAACTTCATAATCAAAGTCTTCTAACATCAATGCCCATCGAGCAATTTTAGCTGGTAGGTCTTTTTTGTGCATCGTTTTTTGGAAAGCATCACAATCGGTGATAATTTTAAATTTTGTTCCCAACAAGTAGTTTCGAAATTTTTTTAGCGCTTCAATAACGGCAAGAACTTCCAGTTCATAACTATGATATTTTTCTTGTTGAACTGTAGTTTTACGGCTAAAATAATGAATAGGATGAAACTGTCCATCATCGGATTGTTGCAAGAGCACAGCGCCAAAACCTAAGGAGCTGGCATCAGTGTGGAGTTCTAATGGGTATCCCTGTTGAAAAACACGAAGAACTGGATTTTGTGAAAGAATGTTTTTCTGTTGTTGAAAAGCTGCTATTTGTTCAGGGGGTTTGGGAGCTTCAATAACTTGAAATTTTGGTTCAACCTTTTCACTTTTGACTGATTCATTCTCAAGGGCATCATCATCGGCATCAAATATTTTTGGTTCAAGAGTTGCTTTGATAGTTCCAATATCAAAAGCATTATCATCATCGTTATCATGAAGCAAATCTAAATCACTGGCATCAGCATCATCTAAATATTTTCCATCATCATTATCATGAAACAAATCTAAATCATTGGCATCATCATCATCATCATCACGTTCAAAATCAATTGGATTATCCATTTTCTCTACCCTAGAAATCTTATCTTGAGTAGATGTTAGAGGTTTTTCAGACATGCATATTTGGCCCTGATCTTGAATTTGTTTTTCTACAATTTTCTGTTCCGCAAAAGGGAGTCGTCGAGAACGTTGATTTACGGGGATTTCATCTTGTAATAAAATAGTCCTTTTAATTTCAGTGTCTTGAACTTTATGGGGTTTGTAGGAAGTAACGATATTTTGAACTTCCTCACGAATTTCAGAATTCAAAATGTGTGAAAGATCAAATGGGAAAGCTTCGTCATCAGGAATATTAGCAATATTAACGAAGATGTTATTATCAAGAGTAAAACGAATACCGTCTTCATCAAATGTAAATTGGGTTTGCTGCAAAAAGTCGATTCCGATAATCACATCAAAAGGAATCAAGTCATCCTCTAGAACATGTATTTTAGCAGGTAAAGTAATGGTTTGAATTTCGATGGAATCCTGAAAGAATCCGATGCTGTGAACTTGGTTTTTGCCAATTCCTGAAAAGGGAATGTTGGTGGGCTGCAATGGTGGCGAACCAATTCTTCGATAGGTTTTCTCATTGATGAGGGTTGCCTGTGACCCAGTGTCACAGAGTGCTGTCAATTGAATTCCTGCAAGTTGAATGTCAACATGCATGGGATTTTTCGATGAAGTTTCAGGAGAAAGTGCATTTACAGTTTTATCAGAAATAGGTTTTTGAGAATCAGGTTTTGGTTTAGAATTTCGATAACTTTTAGGGCAATTAGCATGAACATGACCAAAACTTTTACATCCGTAGCATTGTTTACCATGTGACTTATTCAAACATTGGTTGCTTTTGTGACCTCTCAAGCCACAGGAAAAACATACTGGCTGTGTATTTGGGCTACGTGTATTATCGACTTTCACATTGAGGTAGGAAGCATCAATTTTTTTCTGATTATTTTGTCTGAAATTTTGTGATCTGGTAAAGATTTGTTCATAAATTTTCAACTTTTCCTTAAATTCAGGGACGGATTTACAACCGTAAAGAATAACTTTATTGTTTGTTGAATCAGGAATTCCGTTTATGACATACTCAAACAGAGAGGAGTCATCGAGAGAACCTTTGTGTGCCAAATCTCTCATAGCTAAGAAATATTCTTGTAGGGTTTCAAACGGTTTCATACGTCGAGATTCCATTAATTTATGTAACTGAATACCGTTAATTTTGTCCGAAAATTCGTCTAATAAATGGTGCTTCAATTGTTCCCAATTTGTAATTCCACGAATAGACCTAATTAAAGTTTGAGCGGGACCAGTTAAACATTTTCTAACAAAAGTAATTTGGTGAATTGGATTGTTTATCTGATATAAACAAAAAAGTTCTTCAACGTCAGATATAAAATTCTCAACACTGTAATTATCACGAGACGAGAAAGGTTGTATTAAATCAACAACGTCTTTCAGACTAAACAACTGGAAAGAGAGATTCGCAGTTTCAACTGAAGGCAATGAATTTTGATCTGATTCACCAACGGAAATGTGTGTATTTTGCTTATTCGAAGATTCTTTTGCGTCAATGGTGGGGGAAAAGGGAGATCTATTTTCCTCTATAACGCTGTTAGTTTGGGATGAACGTGCACCCGGAAGTGAGTCATCATTCACTTCGCATTCCGAAAGATCAGAAAATTCTGCTTTTAATAACGATAAATCACTAAGACTCATAAGAATGGTATTGGCACATTTGTCTGGGTCAGTTGAAAATTCTAAATGAAGTAGATTACAAATAGAAATCAAGTCTTTAAGTGAAAACTCTTTAAGTACTTTCTGTTTCGTTGCTTCCAACACGAATGGCTGTTTAAAACCTGTAAATTTACGTAATCTGGTACGATTTTGTCTGTCGCCGTCTGTACCAAAAATTAAACGATGTAGAACCTTTATTTGATTCGTACCACCAAATTTTTAATGATTTTGCAATATTGGGGTAATCGTTGAGAGTAGCCATAACTATATACTAGGTTCAAACAATTATAGTACACAAATATACAAATATTCAAAACCAAAATCACTAATTATAATACGTAGTTACTCAAATTCAAAAGTAGAAAATAATATTTCAAATCGAAATTTTTTCAAATACCAATTCAATAATAAAATATTGATTCTCAAAATATGCATCAAAATAAGTAATCTTTAAAACAGGTTTTGTTCAAGAAAACAAAATTATGAACTAAAATAAGCATCAAATATCAAATAATAAGTTCTTCAAAATAATTTCTCTGGTTGAAGAAAACAGATGACGTAAATTTAGATATGTATCAAGTTAGATATTACTTCAGCAAAATATTCATCAAATTAATCTTCAAAATAAATCACTGTTGAAGAAAATAGAGGATGTAAATGCAGCATCAAAATAATAGTTAAAGTTCTAATGTTAAAAGCATCAAAATTGGGAAATCGAAAGTATCAAAATTGTGAAATCGAAAGCATCAAAGCATTCTGCAAAATAAAAATATTCTCGCAAGGAAAACAGCAGAATTAAGTTCAACATCAAAGCGCATCAAATAAGCAAAGTTGTCATCAAATAAACATTCGCTTCGTCAAAATTATGCATCAAAATAATAATATAATAATCTTCAAAAGTATTCAATTCGCGATCTTTCAAAATATATATTATGTTGTGGTTTGTTCAAGGAAACAAGATTCTTCAAGTTAAATGTCGAAATTTTCATCAAATCATCAAATAATTTCATCGAAATAGAATTCTCTTCAAGAAAACAGAAGTGATAAATTCAACGTCAAAGACCATCAAAAGTGAATTTAGCATCAATTAAATTCCTGCATCAAAAGAACGTTGAAATATCTTTCAGTTTTCTTAAATCATCAATAAGTTGAGAATTCCCTTAATCATCAAAATTTTCTTGAACAAGCGTCAACGTATGCATCAAATAATTTTAATATGATCCAAGTTACTTACAATTCTGGTTTTGGTTCTCATCATCCCATCAGAGTATCATCAGAGTCCGTGGCACATCACTTTGGCTTTCGCTTTCGATATCCAAATCCAAAATGACAGACAACAGTAATCCAGTCGAAATCAAGTCGAAATCAAGTCGAAATCAAGTCGTATCATCGAAAGAAAATAAAGTTTTTTTTTTTTAAGTTCAGCATGCTAGGGGTATTTTACGAGTCCGAGGGCCGAGCACCCATGTAGGAAGGAGTTAGTACTCCTTCCTTTAGAAGTGAATCATTAGACTTAATTATTTTGAACATTTAATTAAACTAGACGATGTTTACAAGACAAGACTAACACTTAGTATGAAATTAAAAAAATAAACACAGAAGCATCAAAAGAGCTAAACATCGGGAGCTTGCAGAACAACACATCCGCTTAAAGTCCTTCGTGCCGCAGTAGTAGGAGTGGAAGTTGTAGTAATAGTTCAGTTGTGTTGCCAAACTCACTCTCACATGTATTGAATGAGTCACATTAATAATTTTACAGTAAATACTCCAAACTTAAAATTTTAGGCATCGTAGACTGGAAGAAATATGCATGTTAATTTCAAATTTCTTATTATTTTCACTGTCACATAAACCTTCGAGGTAACAAACATAAATTGTTGAATAAAAAGTTTACGTTGCTATACTTAAGCTCAAAAGAACATGAGAGGTTACAATTTTTAAAATGTTACGATTTTAACAAAAAAAACAATTTTGAAACACGTTTATTTGTTGAAAACTTTACCATGTTTTGTTCAAATGACAAGAGAATTGTACACAACTCACTTATTTGAAATTATCCCGAAATTTGTTTCTTTGGATTTCGGAATATTTGAAATGTAAAAAAAAAAGAGAAAACCTGTCCATGACATTTTCAAGAACCTAGATCGTAAAATCCTACAAAAAAGTGTACAAAATTTCTGCCGTATTAAAAGAAATATTGAAAAGTAAGAATCGTGACGATTTCCCCTTTTTCCGATTAATTACACTCAGCATCTTTAAAATTCCTCTGAATATTTCAATATGAAACTATCCATGTGAGGTAAATATAGAAGGATTAAATTTAAATCCTTCAAGAAAACAGAGTTGGAAATAAGACTGTCAAAGTGGAATCCCGCTTTTAGGTAATGCTATTTATATTGAAACTAATTAATTTTGATTTAGAATGTTATATTTTGCGCAGAGGAAATTCATTCTAACGTTATCGTTAGACCAATGTCTGTTTCGATCAGGAAGTGTATTTTTAATCATTCGTACTAGTTTAGTCTTAATATTGCGAATATTTGAGCTTTTGAGATTAAGAAAATTCGACATAATACATATGCACATAATTTCTGACTTAATATGCTACGACTTTTACGATGGTGCGAAATTATTGTACTGATTCAGTACAAACCCTTCCCTCAAAATTTGAATTGCAATCTGGCTAACAATATTCGCTACGATTTTGAATGAACGTAGCATTTTTGGAGACCAGGCTATGGACAGGTTATTAAAACGTTCGGTGTTAGCCGTTTTATATGGATTTTCAACGGTGTTTGCATCAAACAATTCCGTTGTTTACATCTGTTTCAATTTCAGTCGACCAAGCCATCACTTGAGTGGCAACCGCCATCTTCTAAGGGCCTGTTCACATAGGAGTCCGTTGCGTTGCGTTAAGGAAAAGATGACGTTGAGATGAAAATAAACCAATCATATGCCTCCAAACGATTAGCAATGAAATTTTTAACGCCTATGATTGGTTTATTTTCGTCTCAACGTCATCTTTTCCTTAACACAACGCAACCGACTCCTATGTCAACAGGCCCTAACCCTTCACTAATCTCTGACTGCTTGACCACAAAATGTTGGTGCAACCCGTCCAACTGTCTAGATACTGAACCGAAAGGACCGCACTTGGAAGTTCGACATTTTATCTCTCTGGGATTTCCAACCCATTTCAGTTCGAAAACCGTCTTTGCATGCTGCAGCATAAATCTCAGATACGGGCTTAAGACTTGATTTTATTTTCTAATGCGGAGGCACTGTATCGCACCTTTTGATATTCATCGTGGAGTCTTGCTGGCTACTTTTTATTGGGGGAGCAACCTTTAAGTGACCAGCATTTCTCCGTATGAAGGGACAACACGGTAACGACCACGCTTGAAAGGAGAAATCCCTACCAGTGTTTAGAATTTTATTTTTTTTGAATGATTTGAAATAGATAGGTTACTGAATCATGTACATCGTTAAAGAATATTTGCATTCGAATATTGTCGGTCACTCACCACCCCATTCAACGTTCGATTATTCACTGAAATCTGAGGGATTGAACAGGTATTGAATATGAGGGAGCGAACAAACTCGCGGATTCATCCATACAGAATCAAATGTATTCGTTCACAGTGCATCTCCAGTACAATGGAATTGTGCTTAGTAATTCAGTGCTTAAATCGGGGTTTTTTTAATCATAGGCATCGGCCGCAATTCTTCTAAAGTATCTTTTTTTGTTCATATCAGGAAGTTTGTTGTCATTAATGAAGTCAGAGCATACTGATAATTCACATTTATATACTTGGCTCAAAAATTATGACAATATTGATTATATTGTGTTATCTTATGTGCAGATTTAGACATTCTTTATTTTGGAAAAAAAAACATTTTTCTCAAAACAAAAGTTTCCGTGAGTGTAGATTTTTTGATCATACTCCAGGTTTCGATTTAAAATTATTTTTTCACCATTAGATAATCTTATTTCAAATTTGTAAAATTGATATTTTTCTCAGAAAGCAACCGATTAAATACTGACAACATATAACATTCGGACACATCTCTGCTAGGTAATTCTAAAAGGGATTCGGTTTTAGGCTCGCCTCCAAACGGAAGTACTATGCGAAACGAAACTTCCTAATTGGAGATCCACTTCCAAAAGATCTTTCGCCCCTCCAGAGAAATTAAGTCGAATTAATTTCGATGGCTTCCGGAATTGAGTTATCTTCCCTGGTTGAGATTCAATCGATTTCCTTGCGAGAACGTCTCTTTCAGTTAATAAGACAGGTATTTAAGTAGACCTGGATATGAAACTGATCGAAACAATTTTGGATATTCAAATTGTTGAAAACTTAATAATGATAATAGACACAACATATGTACAAATAAACGAATGCTCTTAAAATTAGACTAGTTTAAGTACATAAAATTGAGTAGAAGCGCACAAAGTTTCAACCAACATGCATAAACAATGTTTGAATGACCACCGAATGTAACTTTAATTAAGCTTTGCAGAATGGAACCGTTAGCCAATTAGTTTTCGTTTGCTATTTAAACTCAATGGAAGGGGAAAGTAAAATCAAACCAAAAATTAATAGATAAAAAAATTGAACCCTCATTGCAGTAATACTTTGCCTGTTCAACTTTCCATTCTAATAGATTGAAAAATTGCTCTTGACTGTGTTATAATACTATTTGCCAAATGAGTCCCTATCAAGGGCGTAACTAGGCTGGGGAAACCGGGGCAATGCCCCGAGGTAAGGGGGCCCCTAAGATATGAGTTAAAAATTGGAAGTCGTAGTATTTCAGGGGGCCCAATTTGCGTGCTAGCCCCTATTTAAATCCGTTTCATCGATCCACTGATGAAATATTCATTAAAGAATATTCCTCAAATACTGTTTAATTTCAAAGAACGTTAAAATAAATTACTGTTAATTACAGTGTATTTCAACGTTTTTCTAATAGTGGCTCGCTGGGAAAGCTTTTATGAAACATAATTATACTCGTATATGAAAATTATACATATTATCATTTGTGTTAAGACCCTTTGAAATTGTTTTATCGAACCTACTTTATAATTAAATACATATTATGTTATTAATTATTTACGATTATATAAAACACGGAATTGCGTATTTAATTATTACAAAATAAAAATAAATTTTATATGCCACGTTTTTAAATTTTCTGTTGAATCCTATAAACTTGACAATTCTATGTATTAATGCATACTTTAAAAAACATTTTTTGATGAATTATCCCATCAACTTGAAAAAAAAATGATCTGACCGCACTGTGCACAAAATGCAAGGATGTACCGTGAACCACGCAGTTCTGTACCTCGGTAAAAAAACTCTTCGCCAAGGGACAGGCTTACGTCTCATTAGAACCTTGGAGGAACTGCGCATCGAAGAGTTTGACTGTTCCAAACTTACTGGAAAGACCTCTTATTTCGCCTAATCACAATTTTAATATTTTCCTATTTAATTATTTTTCACTTGTATTTATTTTTATTTTTCTCTCCTTTTCTCTCTTGATTGCACAAACCTTCACTTAATTATTCTTTTTCACTTTCTTTTATATAATTTTAATCACATTTCAGTCGTTTCCACTATCCACAGACTTTTTAAACTGCTAACTTTTATAATTTTTTTTAATTTTTTCGCACAATATTTTTGTAAACAAACTAAGTTCACATGCATTTTGTTTTCAAAATCGTCAAACGACTTTACGCAAAAGTGCAAGCATTGAATTCGATCGAAGCGCCACCTTGTGGATTTTTCTGCTTAAAGATGGCTAAAAGTATTAAAAGAGAATGCATTGTCATCGTGTTCTGAGCTATTCTAAATGTTTCAAATGTTTAGCTAGTCGGGAAGTTAGTTAAAAATCTATTACAAGATTTGTACTGGACAAACAAGAAAGCGAGTAAATAAAAACGTGGTAATAAAAAGAGTGGTGCCTCAAGAAAAAAAATGACGTAATTGATTCTGCCACTATTAGAAAACGGTTGAAATCAAGCGATTGGGATTCATGAATGGTTCAGCCAAATTATACACTTATACTTTTACCCGCTGAGTCAAATTATACACTTATAAGACCCGCTGAGTTCGCATGAATTTTCAAGTTAGTAAGTAAGTGATCCTACGTGAGGGTTAGTTTATAAAATGATTTAAGATTCAACTTATCGTGTTTATTTGATATCTATTATAAGTCTGGTGATGGCAGAATGTCCAAGGCGCTGGCATTCGGCTCAGATTCTGGGGGTTCGAGTCCCACTATTGGCATACATGTTTGTAGCCGTTCGGAATCGGTTTTAAACTGTAGGTCCCGGTCAAATTAGCCCTCGTGTAGCAAAAAGTTGACCGTAGCGCCCCAAACCAAACTTGACAACTAATATATTAATGAACGTACTGAATGACGCATCACAAGAGCTGCGGATATCCGTTCAGAATCTCACATCTGCATAAAAAATAAGACGTCAAATTTATTACAATTACACAGAAAGTTCTTTGCTAAGAATTTTCCACAGAAATAAGACTTTATTTCGTTAAAAAGTATAATTTGTTTTAGTCAAATCTATTTTAACCTAAGAGTTATGGGAAAATTTGTATTCCCTGCAATAATTATTTCTTTTAAAATAAAATGGTCACTTTAAATGGACAAGCCATCTTCTCTTAAACAACAGAAAATTCCATCGAATTCGACGGCTTGTCATACATTTATTTCCACTCTACTGACAAATACTGTAATGCAAATGCTTCATTCTTTGCTTAACAGCGAACTCCTTTCGTTGAAGGTTTGGTTTGGTGTGCTACGGTCATTTTTTGCTTCACGAGGGTTCATTAGACAGGGACCGACTGCTTAAAGCCGATTCCGAGCAGCTACAAACGTCCACACCAAGAGTGAGATTCGAACCGACAGTCTCTGGTGCCGTATGCCAGCACCCTAGCCATTCGGCCACCAGCCGGATGTAGCCATATCCCCATGCTCGAAACTCATGCTCCTCATCTTAGTGTGAGGACATGTTTCCGCGCTCATCATAAGCCACAAGTTACGTATTCAGTTAGATTAAAACTGAATCTAATATACCGGAATGAAAATTGATGTCGTTATTAACCGCTCAGTGGTTTCATGCCTCTGCAGAGTGCTCCGGAATGGCCGTTAGGTTCACACATTAGGTGCTGCCATAATAAAGTGACTAACAAACACCGCCCATTGTTAGGGGTAATGTCCTCAGCCTAAGTACCTAAGGAATTTAAATATACATACTTAACGTAGAATATTTTATGCAATCTATACGATTCATTACCACGTTTTTATTAACTAGCTTTCACCTTTGGCCAGTACAAAAGTTGCAATCGATTTTTAACTAACTTCCCGACTAGCTAGACAATTGAAACTTTTAGAATAGCTAAGAACACGATGACAATGCATTCTTTTAATACTTTTAGCCATCTTTAAACAGATTTGAATTCATTTTCAGTTAATTTTGTTTTGTATGGAAAGAAAGTTCGGAAAAAATCCGCAAGGTGGCGCTTCGATCGAATTCAATGCTTGCACTTTTGCGTAACGGCGTTTGACGATTTTATAAACAGAATTACATGTAAATTTATTTTATTTACAAAAATATTGTGCGAAAAATTAAAAAATATATATAAAAGTTAGCAGTTTATAAAGTCTGTGGATAGTGAAAACGACTAAAAAGTGATTAAAATTAAATAAAAGAAAGTGAAAAAGAATAATTAAGTGAAGGTTTGTGCAATTAGTTTATATGATTCAACATAAAATTTAAAAACGTGGTATATAAAAAGTTCTTTTTATCTTGTAATTATTTTAAATTTTATGCACATGAATATTATGTACACGAAAGACTCGTTTATTACGCCAAAAACTAATTTTTCTAATTTTAAAATGACTATTGACACACAACAATTGAAATTTTAAATAATACGGAACATTTTCAGTAGAAAAGAGGTTCAGAGGTTCTGGACTGATAAATTATTCTGTGCCTCTGGGTTCTGTTAATAAAAGTCGAAATTCCGAAATGGAAATAGATTTTGAGTTGTAATGAATGATATTCATTTCAGTATTCAATCAGTACCAACAATTGAATCCTATTGTTGAAAGGAAATAAAAATTTTCACGAAGAGTTATTAACCAGTTTGAATAAAAAGGAAGTAGTCATTCTTGCCGGTAAGGACTTGTCTGCTAAATAATATATACTTTCCTTTTTCTTTTTTGCCAAATAGGCGGTGTGGGGTCAGTTATTTTATTAATATAATTTTATATCTTAGTAGACTGCATGAGAATCCATTAAAAAAAAATATTTTATGTTCTTGTTTAAGTGCAACTAATCAATCTTCTTACTTCATTTAATACTGGAATGGCTTACCTTTAACATCATTTGAATGGTCACTGGTTGTCAAAAATTAAGGAAAAGTCACAAAAATAGCAATTTACTCAAAAAGTTACGCGTAGAATTTAATGAAACTTATACACATTATACAGAGGCTGTTCACACATTTTTTAGACGATGTATATTGTATTCACAAAACTAAATTACATAAAAATTCTTGTGTTTTAAATGTTCTATTTGACATCCCTTATTCTGAACTATCTTTCGACACCGCAATTTCCATGATAATAATGCCTTTTTGAAGTGTCAGAAGAGGTATTCTATCCCATTCCTCCTGAACAGCTTTCCAGAGTCCTGTAAGGGTTTTGGGACGACGTTTGGATAATGCAGATTTTAAAAGTCCGAAAGTACAAAAATCCATAGGTGATACATCGGGAGATTTAGTAGGGATATTAGTGAAGGGTATGGCCTTGATACCAGATTTTTGTTCCATTTCTTTTAGGAAATTTACAGTGTATTTCGATGCGTGACAGCTAGCTTTGTCCTGATGGAGTCTCACAGATTGATGGCACTGTGGATAAAGCGATGGTATTTCATTCAGAAAAATTGGCGATAAAATATGTTCCTGATAGTATTTGGAGTTAATTTTGACATTTTTTCCACTCTCTTTATTTTTAACTTGCCATTATAAGAAAAACCAGCAACAATCATGAATCCCTTAGAAAAATTTTCTTTCGATTCTTTAAACCATGTACTTTAATTTTTTTCTCCCCTTTTATGATAATAAATGGCTCTTTTTGTTGCAATCATTTAAATACACCCATGATTCATCTATTGTGACAATTGTTTTCCATTTTTCTTTGGATAAGTGTTTCTCATATAGAATTCTGCAGCGTGTCCTGCGTTCAGCGATATGATTTGGAAGAAGACGATGCACATTGCGTTTTTTCGCTTTCTTAAAATTTAAATCAACGTTTATCATTTTGTTTACAGTGGACACCGAACATTTTAATAATTTTGCAACTGTCCTTTGACTAGGGGGATTTTCTCTTAACATTAAACAACGTACCTTTGAAATAGTCGAAGATGTCCGTTTTTTCCTTGGATACTTCTTTTGGAATTTTTGTTCCACTTGAGGTTCCAATTTGACGTTATTTTTAATTTCTTGTTGACGATATTACCTATCGACGCTTTACATATCACAAAACCATGACTCTCACATCGTTTTGGGATAACGGAGTATGCAGATTTCTCTTCGGAAAGAGCATAAATGTAGCTTTTGAACCACCGCTTTGTTAAAAACGCCATTTTGAATAAAACCAAAACTTTCAAGCCGCAGATGATAATTTTGACTTTTAAAAACATAGTACAATTGCAATTATTTTTTTTGCAGCAAACGATATTTTATTACCGCTTACCAAAATCGTCTGAAAAATGTGCGAACAGCCTCTGTACAACACATCGGTAGGTATAAAGTAGCATAAAAACAAATCGCCAGATAATTATGGTGTTATAGAAACTAGCATATGTATACAATGAAAAAATCAGTTGTGTCAGTTTGGTATAGGAAAAGTACCTTTAATATGTACCTTTAATGATCCCTCCCGAGAAGCAATACAGCAGATACAGCGATGTGCGATGCTGTCAATTATGCGGTCTATGAGTTCGGTAAGAAGTGAGAGCCATTGTTCTTTCAAAGCAGTAGAAATCGTGGCTAGGGTCTCAGGAGGAGGATTGAGAGCAGCTATACGTCGTCCTAAAGCGTTTAACATGATCGATAGGATTGAGGTCTGGTGATCGAGCTGGCCACTTCATGCGCTGAATTGTTTCCTGTTCAAGATAAGCATCCACGATGCGAGCCCTGTGCGGTCTCGCGTTATCGTCCTGTAGGACTAAAGCATCACCTATTACCCCGGCATAAAGCCGCACATGAGCATTAAGGATGTCATCTTTATAGGTGTGAGCATTCACATTTCCATGGGGAAAGACATGGAGGTCTGTGCGTCCACCCAAAGGGATACCACCCCAAACTCAGACACTGCCTGATCGTAAGCATCTCTTTCAAGGATGTGTGATGGATGAAAACGAGTTCCAGGTTCTCTCCAAATCAAAATACGACTACTATCGCTTTGGAGGCTAAATCTGGATTATCCGTAAAGAGAACAGTCGGCCATTGATCACGCGTCCAGTGGACATGTTGACGTGCCCACTGCAAACGTCCCCGCCTATGGCGTGACGTGAGCGGGATGCAAATGACTGGTCGCCTCGCAAAAAGACCACCTTCGTGAAGCTTTCTACGCACGGTTGACGTTGATACCAACCTACCAGAGCGAGGATGACGTTGATACCAACCCAACCTGCAGCGAGGGAGGATCTGCAGACGGAGCTTGCTGACGGAGTTGCGGTTCTATTCCTTCGTGGGCATAATGACAAATATCGGTCATCGGAACTCGTCGTAGCGTATGGTCGTCCTTGGCTGCACCTTCTGGATGCCGAATCCATGATTAGAAATTGTTGCCAACGTCTCAACCACAGACGGACTCCCATTTAGTCATCTGGCCACTTCTGTCTGACTTTGTCCTGCCTCTAGTCTCCCAATAGCTCGCCATCGCAGTTCTTCGGTCAAATGATGCCTGGTGGTCATTGTTACAATTTTGCTATGCCAGGTGTCTAATCTAAGCCTCGCAGCGACAATTGTCGGCTTTCTTTGAGACATGCACTTTTATGCTCCTCGCAAATGACGTATTCCGACTATATCGCCACTATTTTGAATAATGTAGTATTATTCAGCACCTTTTACTTAATAACAAATTCAAATTTTAAACAGATTGGACTAGTTTTGAACGTGTTATCCCTCTTTTTGTGATTTTTCCTTAATATTTGATAACTTGTGTACTGTGAATAAATAATCAACACTAAAAAATTTACACTGCTGGCCACCCAAATTGCAACACCAAGAAAGACATATCACAAAAGATATCACGAAAGAGATATCACAACAAAATTTATTTTATAGATAACATGTTGACCAAGTATCAAATGATTAAATTTATAGACTTCTGTGAAGTGTGGTTCCTGCCAAAATCAGTAGCCAGAGTAGCCGCCATTGTTGGAGATCACCGCTGCCACACGCCTCGGCATTCATTCAAAGAGACTTTGGATGAGTTCTTGGGGTACAGCAGACCAAGCAGCTTCCACACGTTGCCAAAGTTGATCTGCTGTGGCAGCTGGGGATGGAATCTGGGTCAATCGTAGAGCAACCATGGACCACATGTGTTCTACCGGCGAAAGATCCGGAGAGCGAGGCGGCCAGGGAACCAATTCAATCTGGCGATTGACGAAGAACCGTTGGACAATGCGTGCCACTTGTGGTCGCGCATTATCCTGTTGAAATATGGCTGTGGGCAATCCCTGAAGGTAAGGAAGGACAACTGGCTCCAACACCTCGGAGATGTAGCGCCGGCTGTTTAAAGTACCGGCAATGCGTACTAGAGGTGTGCGAGAGTGATATCGAATACCGCCCCATACCATAATACCCGGTGCAGGACCAGTGTGGCGGTGCATAACGCAGCTGTTCAGCATCCTCTCTTCATGGTGTCTCCAGACTTGAATGTGACCATCGTGGTGTTGCAGACAGAAGCGTGACTCGTCAGTAAAGACAATTTCATTCCATTCTGCTGTCCACATCCTTCTGTCATCACACCATTGGCGGCGGAGACGTCTGTGGTTCTGCGTCAAGGGTAGACAAAGCAATGGACGTCTTGCGGACAGACCAATGTGCTGTAAACGGCGTCGAATGGTACGCGCAGACACTGGATGATGCGTTACAGACTGCATGTGCTGTGCTATGGTTCGTGATATGACTGAGCGATCCGTCACTGCCATGCGCACAATTTTACTGTCATCACGTGAAGTGGTGACGTGAAGTGGTGAGCTGAGGTGGATGCGATCGAACACGCCAGTCCGTCGTACCCTCCTGCATCCAACAATCACATATCTGCATTACAGTTGTTTGGTTTCGTCCAACACGACTACCGATTTCCCTGAAAGATAATCCACAATCTCGGTAGGCCACTATCCTTCCTCTGTCGAACTCGGATACTTGATCAAAAGATGATCGCTGTTTTCGACGAGGCATAATTGATCGTTTTTTTGAAAAAAACCACAAGAAAAACACAATTGCCGAACTCGAAATCGTCGAAATCTCCAAGCCTTAAATAGCACTTTGAAGTGGGGCCACAGGCGCGCGTGATGTGCGTCTGCGCTGAAATTCTAATCATTTGCATATCTCACCTCCGCTAATGCATGTTGTAAATTTCATGTTATTTGCATGTTTGCTTTAGGGTGTTGCATTTACAGTGGCCAGCAGTGTAGTTCCGTGTATGAATCCTTAAAGTGCATGTAATAATTGACTTCAGTTTAACACAGAACTGTAGAATTCATGACATGCTGAGTAACCTTTCGGAATTAGGTTTTACAAAATGAATAATTGACTTCAAAATGTCAACAGCTTGAACAATAATCTGCACAGAATCTTTAACAAAAAAAGAATAAACGGAATCACATCCAACATAGCTATTTTTGAATTCTTACACGGCATTGCTTAGAATAGAATATACACCACAACAGATTAAACATTTCTTAGCCATTCCTTGCCATTACTCAGAATCGAATGTGCAACAACAACAGAATAAAAAACATTTTAGCTTGAAGTAAAAAATAAGTTACATAGTGGTGCCACCTGTTGACCAGAAACATAGTTAGAATGCAAATTACAAGCAATATGATGAATAAAATGAAACAATTATTATTTAAAAATAAAAATAAAAATAATAAGTCTTTTATGGAGACTGAACAGGAGGAATATCCTGTTATTATATTTTCTGTTCCATATGTAATTTTCAGTTCTTTCATTTCTATTCTATGTTTACTTTTTCAAATTTTAACTTTCATACTGAACATTTACGAGATGATGAAATCTAAATATGTCTTGGGCTGACATTGGACCCGAAAATCCGCCTTGTGTGCAAATACATTGGTGATCCATTGCTTGGTACGATATTTAAAATCCCGCAAAAAGTGCACCTTTTTTCGGCAACATCAACTAATGTGTATTACAATTATTATTATAATAATAAATAATTTTTTAAAATCCAGACTCCAATTCTGTCTTAAGACGTGAATGGATCGCAACAGACGAGGGGCTTGCAGCCAATCCTGTTTGTGAGAGATTTTAGTGATCTGTGGATTTTATTCGACAGCTTTCAACACGTTGGCCATCGGACTGTGGGTGATAGTACCGGCATATGTATCTTATGCAAGCTGAAGTGGATTTATTAGTACCGCGATGTTTACTTCAGACGGATCCCTTCCCATGTGGATATTCATGACAATGGGGATGCGGACAATGTGGCTGACGACGGATACGTCTATCTCTAACCCCGCAATTACACAGACGCGAACGAGGAGAGTCGAATAGGGGGAAAGACGGATAAATGGGTGTGTAAACAGAGCCCTCGCCGATAAACCCACCATTCTCCTCCCCAATCGTGGCGCTCGCTTCGGGAGCGGTTTTTGGGCCCGAGTCAAAGGGACGAGGCCAACGTCCTACACGTTGTGGGTGGGTCAAAGGGGGAATGTCGACCGGATCGCAAAGGGATGAATAGCGACGGGGAGGGAGGTCAAAGGTCAAAGGGGTGAATGTCGGGAAGTTGCACAAATGACAACAAGAGGCGAGAAAGTGAGAACGGTCAGTCGGGTCGGTTAGTCAAGCTTCTGGAGCGTGACGAATGTCACGCGAGGTGACGAAGGGAGGCTGATTTGCGTCTGTGTAACTGTGGCTTAATACTTCTCTTACTTTACACTATTATCTGAAAGAAAGGCCGTAGATAATATCTGATGGCTGACTCCCCCCACCCACCGCTGGTTCAAGAGTTGTCGTCCCGGCATTCCCTTTTCTTTGAATTGTGATAGTAGCTCCCCAGCTGCACTTTCCTGTTAGTAGGCACCTTCTTTTGACAGGGACAGACATGTTTTCTCAATCTGTACCGAGTGCGATGTCTCCGGAGCACATTCTTGAGTGTGTGGGCCTTACTGGAGAGGATCTCATTCATCACATTCATCACAAACCTCCTCCTCATCAATGATTTTGTTCGGCTCAACAACCTTCATAGATCTCATCTGAATGACTCGGATACCACAGGATTAAAAACAACATAATTATTCCTCCGGGTCGGTGTTTTTGTACAATTTATGAATTATTTTGTCGCCTGGTGGCTAAGTGGTTAAGGCATGAGCCTGCCACGCCGGGGCGCGGGTTCGATTCCCGTATAAGACGTAGTTGAATTCTGCAGAACCGGTCAGTCTTCCACCTGCAAAAGGAGCGCCGTCGAGAAAGGGGAACTGCAACCCATCGCCAGTGTCATCGTTTGTTAATAAAATTCTTGTGTGATTTGTGTGTTTCTATTTCCTTGTATTCATATGTAAACCGGACTGGGGTGTAATGTCGTCAGCCCCCAGGGACATTAGCCCCCCCTCCAAAAAAAAGGATTATTTTTGGCTTTTTGATTTATTGTTAAGTCAAAGGTGCTATTGATATTATTTTGACAGACCTGCTTTTCTGCGTCTTTCAAGTTTGCGAAAATTTTCAATAAAACAAATCCTATAGCAATGCCTTAGCAATGTTGAACATGATAATGAATTTCCTCAATCACACCTTCTATGTAACACCTTGTATGTATTTAAAATTTCGAACTATTTTTAAAAAAACATTTTTAGCAATAAAGGTCAATTTATAAAGTTCTATCATTCAGTTTTTCTATTTTGTTTTACTCGTGATCAGCAAAAAATGTCAGAAACCTAATTTCTTTCATCCATTCAACAGGATATTTTGATTTTTAAAAAGTTTGGGCCCCCTACTTCGTAATATATTTAATAATTACAAGATAAAAATAACTTTTAATATACCATGTTTTTAAATTTTCTGTTGAATCCTATAAACTTCACAATTCTATGTATTAATAAATACTTTTTAAAATTTTTTGATGAATTATCCCATCTACTTGAAAGAAAATGAAGTTAATTGGAAGTTGACTCGCGTTTAACTTTTCATTCCCGTCCCGGCGGATAGATGGCTGCACCAGTCTACAAAACAAAATTAACTGAAACTGAATTCAGATATGCTTAAATATGTCTAAAAGTATTAAAATAATACATTATCATCGTGTTATGAGCTATCCTAAAAGTTTTAAATGTCTAGCCAGTCGGGAAGTTAGTTAAAAATCGATTACAAGATTTGTACTGGACAAACACACACACAAACAAGCAAGAAAGCGAATTAATAAAAACATGGTAAAAATAGAGACATATTTAGGGAAATGATTGATTGATCGGTATTTTTTATTAAGAAATAAGTGAATGTGACAGCATTACTTAGAACAAGGGGACCTCAAAACTAGGAAATTTTAAACAATATGTGAGGCAAACCTATTTTTGTCATTAGCATAAAAAGAAAAATCACAGCACAATTCTGAAAAATTTGATTTCGTACAATTCTAGCTCGGGGTTGAAAATCCTGGGTTCATATCCTCGGCCAGGTGGGCCACTGTTATATATCGAAGTCAGTTGTTGCTCTCATGGCAACTTTTCTGACATGGATATTTCCCCCTGCGTTCTTTCCAAACCGAGTTACAGAAGGGTTTACACTATTTGGAAAACCAAAATAATTTACTTGCGTTTAACTCTTCTTTTCCGTCCCGGTCGATATTGGACTGCACCAGTCTACAAAAGAGAATTAACTAAAAAAGAATTCAATTCTGCTTACAGATGGCTAAAAGTATTAAAATAATGCATTGTCATCGTGTTCTGAGCTATTCTAAAAGTTTCAAATGTATAGCTAGTCTGGACGTTAGTTAAAAATCGATTGCTATATTTGTACCGGACAAACACACATAGAAATAAACAAACAAGAAAGTGGGTTAATAAAAACATGGTAAAAATTAATTTGAAGTGCTTGATGTTAAATGTAAAAGCAAAAAACATTTGTTGTTGTTGTGCCCCCTGGTCGGAAGTTCCAGACGAGATCCGTATAGACTTCGGGCTGACAAGTGTGACTCCGTTTTATGATAGCACCACACGAGTCGGAGTCCGATTGGGCTAGGTGTCACCGCCATTTTGACCGAGCAGCGTGACATCTGGGGAGGATCGTACCTTCCCCACCCACTGACCTCTCGGAATGACTTTCCTTTCTATGTATTTAACGTGCCCATAGCAGGCCTAGACACAAAGGTTTCGAACGGCGCTTGTCGGGATTCGATCCGAGCACCCTCAGGACCGAAAGGCTACTCCGGACATTTAATAGAGTATATTCTAGAGTTCAAACATTATTTTCCTCTTTTATTGACCTTTGCATCGCTGAGCATTTGTTGCATGTTTCAGAAAACCGGGAAGTGAGCGAATTTTTCCAATATCATTCCGTAAGTGACTCGGGGTCATCCATCAAGCAGAATTGTATTTAGCGAACGACCTGATTTTCTCTGCGTAATCTCGAAATAACTAAATGTGAGATGAAATGTAATTACTGAAGCACTATCGAAGGGGTATATTTCTGTCAAAAAGACAGAATGCATCCCCTGTGTTCAAGGAAAAGTGAAAAGAAACTCCTATTTTTCCCCTGTTCTATTAGTTAAGTGATAATGGATCTAAGAAAGTGCGTAAAGGTGCATAGACCTGTCGTAATAGACTTATTTAACATCATGCACTCTGGCATGCTTAATTAAGCATCGGGAATATCCCTCTTTAATAATGTACTCTGCACTTATGAAGATTATTTCGTAAGCGTTTAGTTTAATTTCTCGTTAGGAAATCTTATAAAAAAAGTGAAGTATTAACTTTAATGGCCTGTGAGATACATTAAGGGAACTTAGGTAATTTTTATGCTATTTTCTATCTGGATTAGATGTTAAACTCCCGTAGTTAACGATGTATATTAATATTCATAATACTTTAACCAGCACACAAAATTTTGTTAGGATACGAGTCTACGAGTTAATAAGTTTTTATTGGGACCAAATGACTTCTTAATAGCCACAATAAAAGGAAAAGGATGGCTACGCGTTTCGAACTACTTAAATGTTCATCGTCAGGCAAAGGTACGTTCGGTATTATTGTCGCTAGAACAATTCACAAATGGTTTATTGCGTAAAAGAAAGCATTTGTGAATTATTGTTTGGCACATGTATCAAAAACTGAACATAATTTTTTTTAACAAAATTCCAAAGTATCGAGTGTTTTTTTAAGATTACAGGGGTATTTATACAAAGATAAATTTGATTTGAAAAAATCACTAGGAAATGTGGGTAGATAAAAAAAAAAGAAAACTGTTATTTGCCGAACCGCTTACCTACCATTTATCGCGCCCTTTAATTATCGGAAAAGAAAGTATTAGCATAAATATGCGCCTTGCGTTGTTACAGTTTCTTGTAGCCTGTTTTCACGTTTTTTCTTGGCCTCGTGATAATAATCGGAATCCTTGTTATGGGATCTCTCCCAATTATATAAATTGCTTGATACTCATTTTTGTGCGAACCCTCGGTAATTCACGCTAATGGTTCCGTTAACTTTACCCGCTCTATTTAATTAATTATCAGGCAGTTTTATCACGAAATTTTAGCAGTATTCGTTTCAGTTGTTGAGAATTTGAGCATTTGATTGGGGGATTTTTCACAGGCTAGCATCAGGAGATTTCCACCGAAATTTTAAACATAATTTGTGGTATGGTTATATTTTCAGCTTCCGATCTTTGATGAAATAAATATTACCAATAAACGTCGGGTACATCAGTTATTCATGAGGGCGAACTAATGTGGGGAATAAGCATTTTACTGAAGCACGTTTTTGACGAGTTGAGGAAACAAGCACTTAACAAGTCGTTTGTTAAGGAAGTACGGGGCACAAAATTCTCGAATAAAAAAAGTATATTATCGTATCCTTTTCTTATCTATCGTATTTTGTGCTTGCATAAAAACATAGTAGAGGATTTTTAGAATGTAATAGCATAAACTCACATGTTCTCTGCAATAATTACATTGCCGGAAGCAGCGTTTTTATGCTGTGCCGTTTACACGCCGTTGGCATCCAGGGAGAGGAGGACTGCTGATACATGGGCCAGAGAGGTCATAACTTAATAATGATCTTCCAGGTATGGTTTCTTTATGGGATGCGAACTAAACATGAGATGATTCAATAAACAAGTTTTCCGATTTGTGAAATAAATGCCTTCAGAATCACAACGAAAATTATAACAAGCCACTACAAAGGAATGAAAATTCTTCAGGATGCCACTAAAACATTCCCAAATTGTAGAATCTGCCCTCCCCAGATCATATATTTACTTGCCTTGAAATATCAGACTACAGATCACCATTGTCAAAAAAAATTTATGAACTGATTCTACAAATTGATAGAGCTGTGTTTGGCGCTCATGAGTCAATAGAGGATCGTCAATGGACACGACACCCACCGACCAATCGTTTATACGTTACGACTGTACTCCTGTACTTTCAGTTTCTGTACCTAAGGGTGTCATTTTTGAAACTTGTTTGTAAATGCATTTATCTGAAATTCCTCGCAAGGTGTCTTATGTGCAGTATGTAATTTTGTACAGTCCTTTTATTTGATTTTCGTTAAATTTCCTCTACGATTTTTTGATTTGGAGAAAAAAAATATATTTTGCCTCAAGCAAAATTTACTTCAACGAAGAAATTATTTTCTCTTTACTCTCTCAGTGATTAAACGCTTTGCAAATACATTTTTTATAAAGTCAGAAGACGAATTGTTTTAAAACCTGTTCTAGGCACAATAGTGAAAAAAGTATGCAAACAGAACTAGATTTCAAAAGCTAAACAAGCATAAAATAATGAATTTTTATTTTTTTAAAAAATGAACTATTGCAGTATTTTTTGTATGCATAATGATTTTTAAATGAGCAGAAATTTGAGGGAAAAAATCATTGCGAGATGTGAATAAATAAAAATTTTTAAAAATATTTGTGTCTCGGATATCCCTTTTACCGGCTTTACGGTGAGCGTTAAACACCTTCATTCCGTTACACCCGTTTTATTTTGGATCCAAGATCTTGCATTTTCAAGTACAGGATTTCCAACGGTTAAGCTGTTACTTCAACAGGTATAAACACTCGACATGTTCTAAATTTTGCGTTTTTAATACAAAATTTCAGATTATTTGAGAATGCTTTGCATATGTAATGATATTTATACAGAGACATATTTAAAGGAATAAATCATTTCAAAATGTGAGAAAGTAAAAAAGAAATGCGTATAGGATCTTCTGGAAGTCGATTTCAACAGGATGGAGATATCCATACCTATAGCATGTTTCGAAACATTCTGTAGCTGACAGACAGTGCATTCATTAGTCTCTCGATCCCCATCTGACCAGTTACAGAGGGAGAGAGAAAGAGAGAGAGAGAGAGAGGAAGTGATTCAGTTGAAAGAGGCCCCGAATATTCTGTAATAACTCTCGCTAGGACTCCTTGACGTATGTGTGCATCAGTGCGATGCTGGAAGGGATCTGCCAGACGCGTTTCGACGCGGCTCTCTATATTCCTGAACGTATTGGCAAATATATCGGAGGGAACATTCACGTTGGGTGTTTTGTTTCAAATATACCACAGTTCGAAGCCTGTTCCGATGGACTTTCCTCGAAGGAAGAAGTTTGGCGATCCTGCGACCGTAGTGGTCAAAGCCCCTTTAAAATACCCCTGTTGCCGAAGAAGGACTCTTCCCTTTCCGCCATGCTCCTCGCCGATGCGTGACACGTTGTTCCATCTTGCTGGAAGTAACCTTCCATTAACTCAAGATCATCCAGTTGATTACCGAACTGTCCCGGTAAACGTTGCTGTTTGCAAGAATGTGATGCGCAACCGAGACATCGCGCACCACACACACACACACACACTTTTTGATCATGGAGCGATGTTTGGTGAGTGACTAGGGATTTTCAGCGGGGGTTTTGTGAGTTAACGTAACTCGACAAATGGAAGCACGCCTCATCCGAGAACCATGTAATGCGATGTGCCATCTACTGAAGGAACACGTTGTACGTTGTTTCGTTCAGATTTCTAAGTCCTTGCGAGAGTTATTACAGGATACATGGGGCCTCTTTCGAGTGAAAACACCCTATATTTGAGAGTGTACGTTTCTCTCTCAATAGGGAGGAAAAGTAAACCTAAAGACCAATTGAATAAAACATTGAAAGCTATGGAAATTTGTATATTTTTGTATTACATAAGTGACTTAAATATTTTACAATAGTGAAGGAATCAAAGTTGAATCCTTTTTTCTTTCTTCTTAGAATAAGAGTTTCAGATTCTAAGCATACAAAATAAAGCGCTTCGACCCCTTCTGTATGTCCGTTTATGTCTGGTTTCGTTCTATTGAAAAAAAAAGTCTGCAAAGTAACAAGTGTGTGATTTGCGATTAGCTACCCCAATTTTTAATATTCCCAGGAGGTAACAATAATTGCCCCGCCGGAAACCGTCGGCTTTCTTATCACCATAACAACACTTCCAAATGTTAGGCGTGTACAATTGATTTTTGAACGGGTCCCGCAAACATTAGAATCGACCGCTTGGACCTTAGCGACAGATCTTGCAAGGTGTTACATTATTATTTCCAGTTACTGATAAGTTTTTCGTTAAGTGTGTTCTAAAATTGGCATTTTATGGGCGTGTAATGAATTCCTTTTAAACGTTTAGCCGTATAAAAGCAAACTTTATTTTAAAAATTTAATATCTCGTAAAGCATAAAATTCTCCCTTCAGCTGTCATACAACAAACACAGTTGTAACCGAGAGTCCCTGTGATAAATCTAGGTTCTCCGTTCTATAAAAGAACAATGACCGAAGTATGTGAATAACGATTCATTTAGGGCACTGACTCCCACAGTATAAGAAATACTAATCCAAGCCAGTTCTCGATGATCTTCTTGCTGCAATCTTATTCATTAAATCCCTAAAAATCAAGTAAATGGAAATGACTATTACAGAAAGTAACGCAGTACTGAATAAGACATTCACGATTATATATATATATATATATATATATATATATATATATATATATATATATATATATATAACATTAAAAACCCCATACCATTTTAAAATCTAACATTATTCTAAATTCCCTTGGGCGTACGAGCTAATTTTCGCTTTTGATTCTAAGTTCCGATAACCTCGAGAGAAAATATTAAATGGCTTCCTTTTTCAAATAGGAGCGGCGTCCCCAATATTTTAGATAAGCTCTGCGCAGATTATATAAAACCACATGTGACTTATCGACAACAGCAAATCCCTAATCGCTATCCTGATCACATGACAAAGTTTATATAAACCACATGAACGGAAACCTGTACGCTTTTTTGATTTTGTAACTGTCTTGGAAAGACGTATTCTCCGTCTAATAAAATTTAATGCCGTAACTTGCCGCGTCGTTTATTCGAGCCACGACTACTCTTCATTCCCAGTGATGTGCTGGACGCCCATTCTTTCCTTGGGTTGTCCAGTATGTTACAAAGAGACGGCAGGATTCTCACCTGCTGCGACCACATCCCACTGGATTTTCCAAGGCATTTCGGCGTTTTCGTGAGTGCTTCGCAGTTTTTGCCCAGTGCCGGGTGACCGTCTACAGAGAGTATTCGTGGTACGAGTTGTGTGCTTCCGTGTTTATCGCCAATTGTGAAAGAAGAAAAATTTAGTGCGTGTGAAAAATTCGACGTCGGCGCTGTTTTTTTTTCGTAGTGATCATGCTTCAAGTCGTCATGTCTCGTGAATTTTGTGTTTTCCGTGCAAACTTCAATATCGGGAGTATCCGCAATCACCGTTTTCGTTTCAATGTCACCGCGTGTGAATTTTTTGCTTTCGCTTGGTGTTCCAGTGATAACGCAACAGTGGTGCATTAGTGCGCATTTCTGCCTTACGATGGTGAATCAGCTCCATGTGCGTCCTTCGATGGAAAGCCAGCGTGAACAGCCCCATTTCGGTGCTAGTGTGATTGTCAATAAGTGCTTCGGCTTGCTGTGAGATTCATCCTGGATCAGTTTCAACGTGTGGGCGTCCAAGTCCGGTGTTTCTTCAAAAATTGTGTATTTTCCTTTTCAGAAATCTTGTGCCGGATTGTGTATACTTACGATTTGTGTTCCCCATTGATTCGTGTGATCACCATTTAAATTCTTCGCGAGTGTCATCATGTAAAACCCCCACCATTTAAAAATCATCAGTGAAAGTATTAGGTCATCGAAATTGTGTGCATAACAGAAAAATGTGTTCGCGATACAACTTCGTTCCAGCAGTTCAACGCAATAGTGCCTTCTTAAAATGTTACCTAAAGGAAAGGTTCTACAACTTCCGAAAAAGAAAAAAAAATTTCTTTTAAAGTGCTCTTTCATAGTGTTCCAATTGGGATACTGTGTACTGGGACTAACTAAGCCAAGAACTTCACCAAGATAAATTCAGAACCGAGCTACAAATGTTAAAATTATGAAGATATGTAATAGTGAAAATTAATAAGGATAATGGTAAAAAGTGTGAATAACACTTCAATTGGTAAGCTAAAATTTACAAATTATTGTGAAAAATTTTAATATTAATAGATACTGATAAAAATTTATTATAAATGTGTTTCGGTGAAAGTATTTTCAAATTATTGATTTAATTAAGTACCTATGATAAAAAATAAATCGATAAAAAGTAAAACGAAAGTAAGAATCATTGGTTTAAAACGTGTATTTTGTTTTTGATTTTAAAATGTTGCATTTTGATGGAATTTTAAGAGTATATTGTTTCATATTATAAGATATTTGAATTTAAAGAAATTTTTGAGACTTATATGTGATAAATTTATTATAAGTGTGTGTTTTTAGTGTAATTTTATAATATTTCCATGTTCTTTTTTTGATAATGAATATTTTAGTGTTTTAAGATAATTAATGATCCTTGGTTACGTTAAACTGAAATATTAAATGAGTAAAGTAATGTTATGAGTATCTAATTTTGCACGCAGTTCTGAATCGGAGAAAAAAAAAATAACGTAAATCATTT
The DNA here is from genome assembly GCA_907164885.2 of Dolomedes plantarius. Lineage (NCBI taxonomy): Eukaryota > Metazoa > Arthropoda > Arachnida > Araneae > Dolomedidae > Dolomedes > Dolomedes plantarius. The sequence goes on along the minus strand of OU015495.1, from coordinate 22,459,996 downwards.
CCATTTTCGAGCGCCGTTGTATTACATTTCGAAGGTCGCCTCCGCAATAAATTTAAATGCTCAGCATTAGTTTTGTAAACACAATCATGAAAAGAGCCAAACTTGTTTTGATTCATTTGACCTAGAATTTTTGCGACTTTTTAAATTTAAACATATGATGCCTGTGGTTTTGGTTTTGGAAAATATCTGCAGGGATAACATAGTAATTTTCAGACATCAAGAAAATTTTATAATTTAAGTACTTTGACATATTACATTTGATGTTGAAACCTCGTAAATTGTTCTACGAATTTAAGTAAAGGAGATTTCTGGAGGTTCAGTTCGACAGTTAAAAGGCGTTTTACGAATTTCATATAAACGGAACGTCTTTATAACATGACTTAGGGTGCCAAAAAACCACAATTGGAGAATTGAAAAACCATTGTATGTTATATTTGGTTCATCCGCCCCAGAAAATTCTCGAAATAGAAATAATGAAGAATAATAAATAAATAGAAAAGAGAATATTATAATGAGAAATATGTTTTAAGATATTAAATACAAATGATGAATATTTGGGAACTTTACAGCGAGGATTCATACCAAAATGTGATATAAGAAAAGAAAAATTAATTTTGGTTTATCGATTTCATGATTAACTTAATAAAACTGAGATGGGTATTGGTAAAAGAATTTTGATTATTTGTGTCAATTAATAGAATAATAGTTTGAAATTTGAACATTAACATTAAATTATGGCAATTGATAGAGAATATTAAGGTATTATTATTGTTATTATTGGTATTAGGAGTATTTTATTAGTGTGTGTTTAATACTTTCATATGTTGTGTATTTTGGATTCTATTGAATATAAAATTGATAGACCAAACTTTCACACTAAACGAGATTCTGAAATTGTCCATGCTTGCAGATTGAGATATTATAATGCACCAGAGAACTTAAAACTACACCACGAATAATGACAAACATTAGATCCATTTTTCTTTCTTTTCTATGTGATGCTTAACATCATTATATTTCTTTTTTTATTTGATATAATTAATTATGTGTTGTCCTACTAAAGATATATAAAAAAAAAAAAACTGTCTAACTTAAACTTTCTTCTTAAGAATACTATTATATGTGAATTTTTTTTTGGATCTCAATTTAAACACCGACTATGACAACTCTACTTCTTTAACCTTTCAGTAAATTTCCTATTTCTTGAATACACTTTCCTATCACCCACCTCTACAAGCGCGTTGGATGCCGTCCCAACTGTTTAAGATCTTTTTTAATTTTTTTTACTATTTGTTTTTAATTCAACAACTCAGTCACTTAAAGTGCTGAAGACTATTTGCTTGAGTAATGACTAAAACAGGGCTGGGATGGCCACTCCTTTTGTCCTCCCATTTCTATATATTATACTCCCACAGGTATGACAACTGCACCTTTTCCTTTTTCTCCATCTTTGTACTATACAAGATGCTGTTTTTCAACGCAGTCATATTCTGTCGGAGATTTACGGTTAGTTCACTGTACGGCTAAAAAGACTCTTCCTCCTTATTAGTCAGAGAACAATATGGAGAAAGAAAACCCACTTGTTACACAAACATAAACACAACCCTCACTGCTTAGAGGTAGAATTAAAGAATTTGAGACTAAGAGTTGGGGAACACACATACAACAAGGTACCTTCAAAACAAGGAAATGGATCCACATAAACTTATAATAAATGTACAAAAATGAATAGTAGATAAATAATTTGAAAATAAAGTGAAAAGTATTGAGAATAAATAAAGTTAGAATAAATATGAATAAGTATAATTAAAGAATATTGAATAGAATTTTGGAATGAATAAATATTGTCGAAATAAAATGAATATAAGAAATGATGAAATGAGAATAATAAGAAATATAAAAGATATTAAAAAGAGATTTTTGTTAATAATAAGTAATATTGAAATAAAAGAGATAATGGATATTAAGAAAAAATAATGAGATAAATAAAGATACGAAAACTAGATAATGAGTGATATGTTTTGTAATTTTTATGTACAATTGATATATTTGAAGTGTGATTTTATTAAATCTTGTGATTTTTATTGAAAGTGTGATTTTTATTATAAACTGTGATTTTTATTATGTAACTAAAGAACTAACTTTCTTTATATGTAAACAAGTCGAGATAATGTGATGTTTATGTATTCTACGTTTGTGAAGCAGAAATAACACAGCACTAAAAAGACTGTGATTGTTTTTTTTTGTACCCAACTACAAAGGATTTTTTTTTTTTATTTAAGCCAAAATATTGTAAATTTTTTTGGGTATTCTGCACTTGCGAGATGATGGGTCACAGAACCTACCGAACTGTGATTTTTTTTGTACTTTTCTCAAGCAACATACTGTAGATAACATAATAAGGACAGTGAACTATAAGCTACCATGTGTACCTTACAAACTTTTTTGGACTCACCCCAATGTTGTGAGAGTTGAGGAGGAAAGTACAATAACTTCAAATTATTATTGTCATGTTCTATTCCATTTACTTAACATGTTTGTTTGTAGATTTTGATATTTTCATTGTTATATTCTATTATTTGTGTGAGTCGACTCAAAATTAAAACTGATGTAGAGTGAAAATTTGATAATTTTTTTTAAATTTAATTGATTTTTTTTTTTGAGATTTTTTTGTGTGGGGAACGGCCGCCCTGCTCAGCATTGTCTTCATTTGATGATAAGTGCATATTTAAATTTAATTGTTTTTCACAGCAACAATATAAGAAATTTATATAATTTACAATTTTCTATAATTGATCATTAATTACCATAATTTTTTTGTTTTTATTGTGTTCATAAATTAATAAATCATTAGTGTATTTTTGTGTATTCAATATTGAAATGTGCAATGTCTTGTCATGTGATCATCATACTAAATTAACTTAAAACATATGTTCCTTTTCAAACTTTTCCAAATTTGTGGTCGACGCCCATTTTCCTCACATGGTCGGGTGAGTCTGTCCTCCAATGCAGGCATTGTTGGTCAGCCTCTTCTCGGACGGGGGGGATATTCTATAACATTAAAAACCCCATACCATTTTAAAATCTAACATTATTCTAAATTCCCTTGGGCGTACGAGCTAATTTTCGCTTTTAATTCTAAGTTCCGATAACCTCGAGAGAAAATATTAAATGGCTTCTTTTTTCAAATAGGCGCGGCGTCCCCAATATTTTAGATAAGCTCTGCGCAGATTATATAAAACCACATGTGACTTATCGACAACAGCAAATCCCTAATCGCTATCCTGATCACATGACAAAGTTTATATAAACCACATGAACGGAAACCTGTACGCTTTTTTGATTTTGTAACTGTCTTGGAAAGACGTATTCTCCGTCTAATAAAATTTAATGCCGTAACTTGCCGCGTCGTTTATTCGAGCCACGACTACTCTTCATTCCCAGTGATGTGCTGGACGCCCATTCTTTCCTTGGGTTGTCCAGTATGTTACATATATATATATACAGAGGCTGTTCGCAAATTTTTAGACGATTTTGGTAAGCCGTAATAAAAAATCGTTTGCTGTAAAAGAAATAATTGCAATTGTACTATGTTTCAAAGTCAAAATTATCGTCTGCGGCTTGAAAGTTTTGTTTTTATTCAAAATGGCGTTTTTAACAAAGCAGTGGTTCGAAGGCTACATTTATGCTCTTTCCGAAGAGAAATATGCATACTCCGTTATCCAAAAACGATGTGAGAGTCATGGTTTTGTGATATCTAAAGCGTCGATAGGTAATATCGTCAACAAAAAAGGAAAAAACGTCAAATTGGAGCCTCAAGTGGGACAAAAATTCCAAACAAGTATCCAAGGAAAAAACGGACATCTTCGACTATTGCAAAGATACGTTGTTTAATGTTAAAAGAAAATCCCCCTAGTCAAAGGACAGTTGCAAAATCATTAAAATGCTCGGTGTCCACTGTAAACCAAATGATAAACGTTTATTTAAATCTTAAGAAAGCGAAAAAACGCAATGTGCATCGTCTTCTTCCAAATCATATCACTGAAAGCAGGACACGCTGCAGAATCCTATATGAGAAACACTTATCCAAAGAAAAATGGAAAACAATTGTCACAATAGATTAATCATGGGTGTATTTAAATGATTGCAACAAAAAAAGAGCCTTTTATTATCATAAAAGGGGAGAGAAAAATTTAAGTACACGGTTCAAAGAATCGAAAGAAAGTTTTTCTAAGGGATTCATGATTGTTGCTGGTTTTTCTTATAATGGCAAGTTAAAAATAAAGAGAGTGGAAAAAAAGTCAATATTTACTCCAAATTAGTGATGCGACATCGATAACAAAACATCGATGTTTTGAAACATCGATATTCAATATTAAAACATCGATGCTAATAAAACATCGCCCAAAAACCATCGATGTTTTTAAACATCGATGTTTTAGAACATCGATTTTTTAAAACTGGTTTAGTAATCTCTAACATTAATGTTACTTCCGTTAGTCGTGGGGGGGAGGGGGTGATTTAATTTTACTCTCTGATTGGGCAGGCACAAATGACAAAAAATTGGTTGCTTTGGGCTACATTGATGACTCAAAATTCTTGTTGTAAATACCGCCATGTTTTGCCTTCAAATGTCCAGATAAATTCGTAGTATTGCCAGAAATTTTGAGGGACTTAAGGCAAATATTGTATTTCGCCAATTTGTCAGTGGTTTTGTAAAAATATTTCCAAACGGTACTTTTGGGAGGCAACTTACTAATAATATTAACGTCAACTTATATATAACCAGAACAAAACAAAAACTTAAATTTGATGCACTCGTATATATACTATTTGTAAAATAAAACCCCATGGAAGGTTTTGGAATGTCAGGAACATTCCAAGCGCTCTGATTGGTTCATTGGTTGTTAATTGTCATTTGTCTGTTTGCTAAAGAATCATTTCCCCTTTTGTATTCGTCCTTTTCATAATTCAGACTTACATTTACTGAGTGTGAAAATTATGCTACGTGGTAAATTTTTTTTATTACGGTACTTTTTCATTAAAAAAAAAACATCGAGACAACGTAAAACATCGAGCACAAAACATCGATGTTAAAAAAACATCGGCTTCAATAAATCGATGTTTAAAACATCGATGTTTTTATCAAAACATCGATGTTTTGAAAACATCGACATCGATGTCGCATCCCTACTCCAAATACTATCAGGATCATATTTTATCGCCAATTTTTCTGAATGAAATACCATTGCTTTACCCACAGTGCCATCAATCTGTGAGACTCCATCAGGACAAAGCTAGCAGTCACTCATCAAAATCCACTGTAAATTTCCTAAAAGAAATGGAACAAAAAACTGGTATCAAGGCCATACCCTTCACTGATATCCCTACTAAATCTCCCGATGTATCACCTATGAATTTTTGTACTTTCGGACTTTTAAAATCTGCATTATCCAAACGTCGCCCCAAAACCCTTACAGGACTCTGAAAAGCTGTTCAGGAGAAATGGGATAGAATACTTCTTCTGACACTTCAAAAGGCATTATTATCCTGGAAATTGCGGTGTCGAAAGATAGTTGAGAATAAGGGATGTCAAATAGAACATTTAAAACACAAGAATTTTATGTAATTTAGTTTTGTGAATACAATATACATTGTCTAAAAAATGAGTGAACAGCTTCTGTATATACAAGTAATAAAATTCATTATTCGAGTACATGTTCCCATAACGGATTTGCCTGTCTTCCACACTTTTCTTCTCTTACATTATCTCCTTCGAATGCGCTCCAACTCATGTTGCCTGTTGTCATTCAATGATTTCAAGCTTTGTTGGGGAGGATAAATCATTTTTGGAGTATGCGTTATTTCTTTACACACAGAAGAACATTTGGCTGTATGGAGCTACCTGTACCAAAACGAAAGAAATTCACTAAATTACGCAGGCCGAAACCCGATTGTAAACGGCAATACACACCGAAGACCAACTGCGCGCCTGCCTGCTCGCTCCAAGAGTGAATAAGCACTAAATACAATTTCAGCAAAAGTTCCCTCGGGAATTTACTGAGCAACCACCATACTATCTTCCATTGTCTATAGAATGATACTTCCTTTCGCTAAAATAAAATATTCAATTCATACCATAATACAATCAATACAGCAATAATACAATAACCAGCTTTTCCAGACCATAGATTACAAAATGTACAGTAAAATCCAGCTGATACAATTTAGCTCCAAAAATATTTACAACAATCCAGTTACATAATTCAATGTGTACTATATCCGCTTTCACATATTTATAGTCGTGATACTCTTCAATAGCTATATACATAATCCTAACTCACTACTACCAGCTGCCTTACTCAGAAGGAGAAAGTTTATCACCCATGAGTCAACCGTAAACTTGATTCGTCGGCAACTAAGGACCGGACAGACTAAGCCGAACCCATCGTAACTGCGCTGCACGATTCAGCTCGAACCCTACAGCATAACATAACCGCAGCGGCCACTGCCGACGCAAAGTAAACATTTGTAGTAAATATAAACATATAATAGAGTTATAGATATTTACAAAATGTCCAGATATAATGAATCACACTTAAAGCTGCTGCGTACTAACCCTACTGGATTCGCTCACCTCAATGTGAGCCTATGGAGAAAATGTGTCTACTATTGACAGCAACATAAATGCTGTTAATCCAATAAAAATGGGTTTTTTTTTTCAGATAGTCCGAACTTTTCTGCACTGTGATATCATAGGCTTTTCTCTGCGGCTTTTTAAAATTAATAAAATCGTGGTCAAGAAAAACAGAGTCCGAGTTGTAAATGATAAGGCCCGAGGCTCACAATAAACTTAACGATTTTAATAACAATAAAAAAAGAACAAATTATATTTAAAAGATATAGTAGATCAGCTTGACATTTTAGTAATTACAGTAGGACAGTGCGTCAGCGATTTAGCAGCGGCGCTCCAAGGCTAGGTAGCCTTAGCGGGAGCTCTCAATGTACAGCTAGATGTACTAGCTAGATGTTTCAACGAGGCTCTCTCCCTCAAAATCTCGGAGTCTCTGCCTATATCCCGAGGTCCTTTCTTTTGTCGGCGTCCATCCAAATTGCTAGAAATGCGTCTGTTTACCAGAGCGGGGGCCCGTGGATTAGCTGGTGGCAGTACTTCTTATCGTCGAATATTTAGGCAAACTTTACGATCACTCTAGTGTCAAACTCCCTAAGATATTGTTCCAAAAAGTCAGATATACTAGTGGTGTTGTACGATAACGGGGCCTTCGTCTAGTTTTCAACGGTATTCTTTCGGTAACCGATATGCCGTTGGATTAACTTTCAGGCGAGGAATTTTCACACGTGTTACGAAATCGCTGGGAAATTGAAATGGATATTTCGTTAAGCACGCATCTGTGTTCGTGTACCCTGTTGGGTCTTGCGAAAATAATCCCATACTTGCATGACGCTACAGCACCTTTCAACAGGATTCGTTTACAAACTGATGTAAAGTAATTGATGAGAGTTTAAAACACACTCTATCAGATTTTCCCCCCAAATAATTTAAATTTTAAAATATTGTTTGCATTAAAAATAACGAAAAATGCTCCAAGGTGTAAAATTTATTCCATTATTACGGAGTACAATTAAAAAAAATCTTTAAATCCAAGTCGGTATTCCTTGGACATATTTTCTCTATAGAATAACATTGAGGTAACATGGGGTTAATGCGCAGCAGAATTTAAGAACTACCATAGTCCGTACCAGAGATAATTCTCTCAAGTTCGGAGTCATAACAGAGCTTGTTGGCAAATGATCGGTATTAAGGTCTGTAAAATTTCAGCTTTAGATATTCTTTAAAATCATAACAATGATATCCGATTTTAAGATTTCTGATCCTCTAAACGCTATTCCATTCATACTGATAATCTAATTTGTACCATCTATTTCCTCAAACTTTGTTATAGTTTTAATCTTCGCCTCTGCCACTTCCGAATTCTGATCTATCAACTTCATTTTCATTTTTCCTATTTTTCAGTCACACCATAAATAAAAATGTGACGGTCTCTCTCCCTTTAGATTTTGCATTTTTTTAGTCACTGTTTAGTTAACTTTTTTTTTAATTCCTCTATTAATCTATCAATTTCATCTGCGTGTTCAACTCCCAACAGTATACCACTATTTCTAATTTTTTACAAGTAATAATACTAATTTTCCGCTTGCTACGATTAATCATACCTTGAATGTCTTTCTTTATTGTTTCACCCTCTTGTTCATCTTTTGCCCGAATCATCGCCAAGTGACCCCATCGCCACGCTTTCTCGATCTTGATCTTGCACTTCTTTTACTCTCGTAAACTTTCTCTACAACTTCTGCATATGGCGTGTCTTTTATTTTTCAGTATTGAAACCTGTCCAACAGGTATTTTACCAATTCGTTTTGCTTTTCTACAAGTCCCCTTATTTCATACACCCAACCATTTATACCTCTTGGGTCTGCCTTTGCATGAATACCCTAAATTCGCCAATCTAGCAAGTCTGCCTCTCGCCATCTCTCCATACTTATCGCTACATCTTTCAAGCTCATTCCATATACAATGCTCGCTTCCCCCTCTTCTCCGACGTTAGCGGTTGTACCATTGCACTGTACCCCCCAGGGCCAACCACGTGGAGGTGTCGGTAGGAAATTTTAAATGCAAAAATAGCTAGTAATAATTAGAAATAAGTCACAATGAAGCAAGACGATAAACTGTAGGCTATTGTCGCGTGCAGGTTCTATCTAACAAATTTAACTTAACGATGTGGATAGGGCCTCTCAAAACGTAATAAAAATAAAGCTCATCTTCCCAGAAACATTTGCGATATTTATGATGGATATTAAAAGCATGGGAATATTCTTCGGTCTGAAAATCTCGCAGTGCCGTTTACGCTATTTAAACTACAAAATTAAGCATTTAAACATTTGTTAACTCCACATTACTACCAAAAAAAAGTAACTATATGATTTTAATTCTAGCAGGATGGAAGAATTCATTATTAAGACGTATCATTATCATTTAACACGAAAAATTACTCTGAATTTAGTAGAAATAAAACTCTCTCCTGTTACTTGCTATTAAAATGTTGCGGAAGATTTAAGCTAATGGCGATACTGTATACATAAATGAACGCTTACTTTCAAATAATTTGATGACATGTTTATTTCAATGTATTGACGTTACTCATAATTTAAGAATTTGAATAGTTCCTCATTATTTTCAGAATTGATTAATCCAAGCTCAAGAAAAAAAAGTTAACATTTTTTGTTTATAATTGCAATTTTTCAAAAATACGCCAAAATTTTCCTTTTTTCCTCGACATAAGACGACATAACTTAGCTAGAGGCATTTTTCCATAAACAAAATAATAATTTTTACCGTTAAGAATTTCTTTGTTCAGTCGACAGATGGCATCAAAATAATTTCAAAAGAAGCTATCCTTCTAAATTTAAAAACAATATAACTGATAATTTAAAAACCTGTAGATCTGATTAGTCATTATTCATCTTTTCATCACTTTGAAGTCGTTTTCCGCAAAGTCTACCATTTTTAAAATTTTATATTTGTTCCAAAGATGTCAGATAAAAAGCGTCTTTTTGCCAACAAAATAGTTTGCTTTTTCCTTTTGCACGCAAGTTTTAAAAGTACTAAAAAATTTGCCCTTTTTTCCCTTGGTTCGGGGCTATATCGTCAAACTAGATTCTTTTTCCCAGAGACAAAGTGGTTTTACCGTAACCGTATGAAATATCTCTTTTCAGCTGATGGATAGCATCAGAGGAATGTGAAAAGAACCTATTTTTCTAAATTTATACCCGAAAAACACAAATAAACATGATCAAAAAATGTTGTAGTTCTGTTTATTGATAATTTCTGTTTTCATCTCTTTGGAGTGATTTCCAGCAATGTATGGCAATGTTTTAATTTTATATATATTTTCGAGGATGTTTAATTGGTGGATGTGTAATTGGTTGAAGGGTATTGGGAAAGATATATTTTGTTGCATATATCTTTATTCACTAATTAGGCAACATTCATTTATGCTTTCTTCGGTTAATAAAGAGATTCTTCATCTTGTGTAAATCAGAATTTTCATAGCTGCTTAATATCTAGCATTTTAAGCTTTTGAACGGCCAATATGGTAATTTCGTGCAATTGTAGCACGAGTTTCTAACCCTACGGAACTAAGAAAATCAAGTAACCCCAAAGGACTCTAACAGGGGTCCCCAACCCTATGCCCGCGGGCACCATGGCGCCCTCTGATCGTTTTGCGTGTGTCCGCCGCTGTGCGACCACGATAAAAATATTTCAGTTTTCATTAAAATGCTGTGTAAAAGTTTTCTCATTTTTAATGATTAACTACACAAAAGTAGAAATGGCGTCCAACACAGATAAAAGTACAATGTGCAATGCGACCTATCTCTTTTCCCCTCTCGCCAAATCTTTGCAAACCTATAATTTCCCATATCTATAATGAAAGGAACTGGTCCGTTTCTGCCGTCACAACACAAAAATTTGTCTGGAGCTCATCTCGTGAGAGCCAGTAGTGTGGTTTGTGCTGTGAGATAAACGGTCACTCGACTTATCTACTTCATTATTTATTCATACATATATGCTCATATTTTTTGTATAATGTATTTCCTCCTTCGTTGATTTTAAATACTTCCTTAAATTTTACCCCAAAATGAGTGGATCAAGTAAACGACAACGGACCTATAATTTTAATACTGAATGGGAGGATTCATATTGCTTCGTCAATTTAAAAGACGTGTGTATTTGTCTGTTGTGTGGAAATAGCGTCGCGATGCCGAAAATACATAATGTTTAACGTCATTTCCTGAAAATTCTTGCTACTTTTAATACGAACTATCCACTTAAAACTGAAATAAGTAAGAAGAAAATATGTCAGCTGAAATCGAATGTGTCCTCTCAACAGTCTGTTTTTAATAGGCCTCTGTTAAGATCTAGAAATACCACTATTGCTTTAAAAATTTCTCACATACTCGGAGAGAAGAAAAAGCCTTTCCAGTGTGGTGGGTTGTTAAAAGACGCATTTCTTACTGGCGCCTATTGCTTATTTGAGGGATTTTCCAACAAACGTAAGATCATGTCAGCAGTACAAGAATTACAGCTGTCAGATAACACCGTTACAAGAAGAATACAAGCCATTTCAAAGGACGTGCAAATTCAGTTAAAGAGTGACTTGGAAATATGGGAGTTGTTCTCACTACAATTTGACGAATCTACAGACATATTAGACAAAGCACAGTTAGTAGGTATGGTGAGAATGGTATTTAGTGACTTTACTATAAAAGAAGATCTACTAAGAACATTACCCATGAAAGGACAAACAGCAGGTGAGGATATCTATAATATATTTATAACATGTGCAAAGTCGATAGATATGCCTATCCAGAAGCTGTCTGCGATAACCACTGATAGGGCACCAACAATGGTGGGTAATGTCAATGGATTTATTGCCCTCTGCATAAAAGATGAATCATTTCCAAACTTTATGTCGTATCACTGTATTATCCACCAGGAAGTTTTATGTCGTAGAAAACTACCCTTCGGACACGTCATGAAAATAATTACAAAATTAGTCAACTTAATTCGTGCAGTTCCTTTGAAACACCGCCTTTTTAAGGTCCTATTAGAAAATCCTGAAGATCCTGATCTCATTCTGCATACTGAAGTACGTTGGCTCAGTAAAGACAAATTTCTCGCTAGATTTGTAAATTTAATTGAAGAAATAAAAAATTATCTCATTGCCAAAAATCAAAAAAAAATTTTAACTAACAGACCCTCGTTGGCTAGCGGATTTGACTTTTTAAACAGATATAATGGAAAACTGAATTATTTAAACTTAGAGCTGCAGGGAAAGGACAAACATATAGCTACAATGATAGGGTCTATAAACTCGTTTAAAGCTAAACTGGCTTTGTGGACATCACATTTGAAGATGAAGTCCCTTGTGCATTTTCCAAATATGAAAAATATGATAGGCGACGGGGAAATTGACTTATCAACATTTGTTATCTATCTTCAATTATTTCAAGACCAGTTTGAAAAGCGCTTTCAACAGTATAATATCATCGAGCCAGTGGTCACCTATTTTGTTAATCCTTTTACTTACTAAGTAAATGTAACCGAACTAGCTACATACATTTCAGAGCTTGTTCAAGTAAGGACAGAATAACTGGAGAGAGAAATTTTGGATCTTCAGAACGACATTGTCCTAAATTCCATTGTATCAAATGAGAACTTTTGGAATATAGTTGAAAGAAACAAATTTCCATTCTTGAAAAGAGAAGTATATAAAATAAAATAGTTTTTCGGTTCTAGATACTTGTGTGAATAATTGTTTTCGACAATGAACATCATAAAATCAAAGTACAGATCACGACTTTCAGACGAACACCTTGACGATTACGCGCGCGAGCAGGAATATCATCATACTCTCCTAATTACCAAGCAATGGCCAATGAAATGAAATGCCAAAAATCGCATTGACTTTGAGATTTATATTTTTTATAAAGAATTTTTATACGTACTTTGTAGATTTTTTAAGCATTATTTGGTAATCATTTATTTTACACAAGAATATTAACAATAATTTTTATATGTTAAATTATATTTTGAGAATTAAATGCATTTTTGATCATTATGTGTATGTATTATTAACTATGTCCAACTATAAATTCACCTTGGGAAAATAAATGGTGCCCACCGTCCGACCGGTATTCTTGAATGTGCTCTTAGGTACAAAAAGGTTGGGGACCACTGCTATAGAACACAATGTAACACACATTGTGTTACATTGAGTATGTGCACACTATAGTGCGCATAGAAGGAATACAAGGACTCATAATTATTTTTACCACGTTTTATTAACTCGCTTTCTTGTTTGTCCAGTACAAATCTTGCAATCGATTTTTAACTAACTTCCCGACTAGCTAGACATTTGAAACTTTTAGAATAGCTTAGAACACGATTACAATGTATTCTTTTAGTAATTTTAGCCATCTTTAAGCAGAAAAATCCGCAAGGTGGCGCTTCGAACGAATCCCATTCTTGCATTTTTGCGTAACGGCGTTTGACGATTTTGAAAACAGAATACATGTGAATTTACTTTGTTTACAAAAATATTGTGCGAAAAATTAAAAGAAATTATAAAAGTTAGCAGTTTATAAAGTCTGTGTATAGTGGAAACGACTAAAAAGTGATTAAAATTAAATAAAAGAAAGGGAAAAAGAATAATTAAGTGAAGGATTGTACAGTTAAGAGAGAAAATGAAAGAGAAATAAAAATAAATACAAGTGAAAAATAATTAAAATATTAAAATTGTGTTTAGGCGAAAAAAGAGGTCTTTCCAGTAAGTTTGGAGCAGTCAAACTCTTCGATGCACAGTCCTTCCAAGGTTCTAACTCGGCTTAATGCGACGGAAGCCTGTCCATTGGCTAAGAGTTTTTTTCGACGTATAGAACTGCGTGGTTCACGGTACATCTTTGCATTTTGTGTGTAGTGCAGGCCGATCATTTTCTTTCAAGTTCATGGGATAATTCATCAAAAAAATTTTAAAAGTATTTATTAATACATAGAATTGTGAAGTATATATGATTCAACAGAAAATTTAAAAACGTGGTAAAGAAAAAGTTCTTTTTATCTTGTAATTATTACAAACTTTAGATCGCACCTGAAATATCGTTAAATGGAAGCAAATTAGAGCAACAGCCTTCAAAATACGTTTAATTCGCCAAACTCTGGGGTGATTATTAAGAAACATTTTTCCCTGCTTCTACAAATACCAGGACACTCTATTCTTACGAATAAGGAGCATTTGGTCGCCATTACGGGAGTACTGAATAACCCCACACAGATTTTTAGCAATCTCTAGATTTCTGACACTCTAAAATAACCTAGATAAAGATGGGTCAGTTTCTACTGATGCAACAATTTGTAGCAGAGAAATGCTCTATGCTCAGTGCTATTAAGGCATTCTCTCTTCACTTTTCGTTTAATCCATTTCCCGGAACGTCGCAAAGAGCCATTAAAATGAATGAAAGAGAAAGAGAACAAGTGGTTCACTGTAACTGCTGTACAGTCGCGGTAAAAGTAACACTCCCATTCTTTTGAGCTTCATTGTTTTAACCAACACTAAACTTGTGCGTTACGGAATTGAAAAGGAATACTTTCAAGGAATTTTTCACAGCTGCCCTCCCCCCCCGGTCATACTATGTGTCGCAGATGAAATTTTTCTGCATGATGTATCGATAACATCCCTCCCAGTGATATAGTGTGATAATCGCTCGTAATGGATTAATCGCGTCCAGCTGATTAAAATCGCTTTATGTATGTGCTTCTATTAGCATATATTATCCATATATTATACGTAAATGGAGAAAACTGAATGCTGCGTTCACCATCGATCGCATATAAATCCCATTACGTCATTAGCTTAAATATCCTATATGAGATTGCAGCCTTAATATATATATATATATATATAGAGACATGATTTAGCGATATATACTGGCATGTATGCTGGCTATATATTCATAGTTGAATAGGGTCACTTCACATACTTTATTTATATAAGCAGATTCTAACTAAATGAAGCCTGTGATTCTCTAACAGTTGTAATACGCTTGATAACTTACTACAATGGAAATGACACAAGGCTATAGTAGCTATAAAAGTATGATTAAACATTCCTTCAATTTTTACCACGTTTTTATTAATTCGCCTTCTTGTTTGTCCAGTGCAAATCTTGCAATCGAATTTTAACTAACTTCCCGACTAGCTAGACATTTGAAACTTTTAGAATAGCTCAGAACACGATGATAATGCATTCTTTTAATACTTTTAGCCATCTTTAAGCAGAATTGAATTTATTTTTAGTTAATTATGTTGTCCGAAAATTTCATATAATTGCTCTCTTTATTACGCATTTGATCATTTTATTTCCAGTTGATGGGATAATTCATCAAAATTTTTTTTAAAAAGTATTTATTAATACATAGAATTGTCATGTTTATATGATTCAACAGAAATTTTAAAAACGTGGTATATAAAAAGTTCTTTTTATCGCGTAATTATTTTTAAATTTCATCTCTTGACATCTGATTCTATTCAAGCTTCTAAACATCCAGCCCGATTCATGCGCATCCATCTTGTTACCAAAATACTAGCAAAGCGAAAAGTTTTTAAAATTAATTTATATCCAGTTTTTTAACATCGATCTTAAATCGACGTCGTTTATCGACAATGACCAAATAACGTTTGATCCGCCAGCTTGTAAATCTAGGACCCTTGGTTTATCGGCCCATTTGAACAAAAAGAAAAATCTGCTTTTAGGAATTTTTAGCAGCCGAACGACACGATTCGCTTTCGAGAAAATTCTGGTTTCCCATAGAGAAATTTTCCCGCCCTTTTGAAAAGGCTGAGCATTCATTGGACGGAAAAAAATCCCTCACTTTACACATCATAAGCAAACATTTGAGGAATTATTCATTTCAATATATCGTTCAGTAAAATTTCAACTTACCAATTAAAAGCTAAGTTTATCCTGAGTTTCCAAAGAATTTCTCATACGTTAAAATCCTTTTTCTGTTTCGGCTATGCGCAAAATAAGTGGATCATCCCAGCGTTATAGTTCCAGCTTAAATTAAGGGTGATAGATTGCAACGTACGATAAGAGGCAAACCTCTTAAGAGACTCTGTACAGCAGTAACATGATGTTACGTCCACTTCACCACGAATTCGAATAACTAAAGTGGATTTGTAAGGACTCATCTAAGAATTATGTTCTCGTTTGAAACTCCTCGATTGCTGACTCTTTATTCGTTTACTTTTCTGAAGCTTTGCTTTGAGTCTTTCCTGGAGCGATTCACCTTCATCAGTGTTAGTAGACAGAATAATAACAATTTCCGAAAGCAAATTCATTTCAAGCCCGTTTACAACAAACACATAAACTACGTTTTCATTGTGAATTAATCAGTCAGTATTTCACTCAGTACTAATTTACTTCTCCAGATTTCATATTTATAAAAAAAATAAATAAATAATTCCCACCTGATCAGCGTATAAATAGCCAGTGCACGTTGGTTTGAAACATATTTTTAGACCTTTTAGCCCGTCTGCACACGGAGCAACTCAAAAGAAACTGACTCCGCGATGATTACATTGCCATTTACAGTATTTTTACGCTTTAATGTCTACATCGAAAATTCCTCGCAAGGTATCCTCACGAATTTTTTTCCACATTTCTTTTTTCATTTTTCATTGAAATGTGCTGAGGTTTTCTGACTAAAATAAAATTTTTCAGAGTAAAAATTCTGAAAAATATTTTCCTTGTAGCCGAAATTACCATGAACAAAAAATGATTTTCTTAGTCCATTACTTAGTTACCTTACTATTAGTCCATTAAAATGACTCAAAAATTTTGATTAATAATTTTTTTAAATTAAAGAAAAGCTTTGCAAATAGAGCGATTAGTTCGTTAGATAAATGAAAAACTAAACACTTTTGAATTTTGAATTTAAAAAAAATTAAAACCAATTTTTAATTGTTCTTACATTATTTATATGCACATTGATCTTTCAAATAAAGACACATTTGATGAAAAAAGTTCTAAAGTGGATACAGATAAAAAAAAATCTAATTTTGTCCCACCCACCGGCAAATATCAGTTTTTAAAGGAAAATTGATTTCGATCTCAGATTTCATTAACGCACGAGTAACCCTTTCGGTGGGAATAAGTCAGCATTTTAGTAATGCCCATCTTACATCTCCAGATTTCTTCTTCTAAAGCGAAAATAATAAAGATAATAAAGTGTTCACACCGCTAGGAGAACATAAATAACTTGTATACGTGAATAAACTAAAACGGTTTTTAAAGAAAGACCTTGTTTCTTCAAATTGTAAGAAACAAACTTGTCTAAGGCCGGTATTACACTATCAAAGTTCTTTGACAAAGATCTTTTATAAAAGTTATTTCTATCTTTGATAAAAGTTATACGTAAAAGAAATGCTCACCTCAAAATACTCCTATTACAGTATCAAAGTTCTTTGACAAAGATCTTTTATAAAATTTTGGCATTCCTGAGGAATACCTCGCATAATTTAACGACAGTTATCCGACTTTAAATACATGTTTTGTATATTTCATTTTTATTTTGGGGATTTGAACCAACTTTATAACTTCCTTTTAAGTTACTTTTTAAAAAGCCTTCTAGGTCAGCACCTAGAACCTAAGAAGAACCGCCATGCAAAATTTCAGCTTCGTAGGCCTTACGGTTTCAGGCATACAGTGATCACTGTGTTTTATTTTGGGGTATAAACTCCTTTTAATCCGCTTAAAGTTTGAACTTTTAAAAAAAGATTTATGAGTGAACCCCTAGGGTCCAAGAGCAACCTCAATTCAAAATTTTAGCTTCCTAGAACTTATGGTTAAAGAGATACAATTATCAGTCAATCAGTTTTTAATTTGGGGGTAAAATCTCCTTTAAATCCCATTAAAGTTTTAATTGTTCAAAGGATTTCTTAGTGAGCACTTAGGGCATTAGAGAAATCACCATGCAAAATTTCAGCTTCCAAGACCTTATGGTTCCAGAGATAGTGTTGTTATTTTTTTGTAGGGGGGGGTCTAAACCCCTTAAAATTCATGCTTCTAAAAAAGATTTATTGGTGTGCACCTAGGGCTTAAGGGGAACTACCATAAAAGATTTCAGCTTGTTAGGTCCTTTGGTTCTAGAGATACAGTGAGATTTTTTTTTGGGGGGGGAGAGTGCTAAAGCCCTTAAAATTCGAGCTCTTAAAAAAGATTTATTGGTGTGTACCTAGTACTTAACGGGAACCACCATACAAAATTTCAGCTTCCTAGGCCCTATGGTTCCAGAGATGCAATGGGTGTTTTTTAGAGGGGGAGGGGCTTAATCCCCTTTTAATCCCTTAAAATTTGTATTTTTTAAAAGATTTTTTAGTGGGTACGTAGGGTTTAAGGAAAACCCCCATATGAAATTTCAGCTTCCTAGGCCCTATCTAGACCAAAGACACAGTGGGTGTTTTTTAGAAGCGGAGGGGTTTAAGCCCTTTTAACCCCCTTAAAATTTGTATTTTTTAAAAATATTAGCCTGTAGAGCCTGTAGAGCTTAGGAGTACCCACCACGCAAAATTTCAGCATCCTAAGACTTTTGCTTCGAAAGATTTGAGTTTCTTTCAACATACTTATTTTGAATATTTTTCGTGTATTTCTGTTTTGTCATTAGTACGCAATTTTTAATTAGAGCTAAAATTATTTCTTATAGAAATCTTGTTCTTCAACTGCCGCGTTTTCCCTACATTTCTATTTTTTTTAACATGCTATTGCTTGAAATGTTTTTTATTACTCTGGCCACCAAAATCTTTTATGAAACTTTGAGGAAGAGCTTAATTTTTATAAAATTTATCTTTCATCAAAGTTAAGATATTACACTGTCATATTTCTCGTTCAACTTCTTTTATAAAAGATCTTTGTCAAAGAACTTTGATAGTATAATACCGGCCTAAGGGCAATTGATTCCAAACGTGTTACGTCATACACCCGAACGACCTTTTCGGCGGGGAGTAGTTAGCCTTATTTCCAGGGCCCGATTTAGAAAATTATTTACTATAGGCACAACTCGGGATGCCCCCTAATACTGATGTGGGCGTATAATTTCCAAAATTGACACACACAAAAAAATAATCATGAATCATCGTGAAAGTATCATTTTACGAATAATTGGCTATTTGAAGCGTAGAAGCCTAGAACATTATCAAATAACAAAAAGCTAAACAGCATATTAACTTCATCATTAAAACACCAATACAATACAACCAGAAAAACTTATTTATCCCTTATATACACTATAACATACATATGATGAACTCTATATATAACTATACATATGATGAACCAATCAATCAATCAAATTTGAAATGATATATAAAACAATTGCTATTAAAAAAGGTAAAATGAAAAAATTGAATTGGAATTTTTTTCTTTTTTTCCTTTTTAAATTAAAATTTTTTTGGGGGCCCCAACATTCGGGGACCCCTAGGTCTGGGCCTACCGGGCCTAATGGAAAATCAGGGCTAGCTTATTTCAGTAAAGGCTTAGATCTTTCTAACTTGGATCTGCAATTCTCATGTTCTAAAACGAAAACAACGAAGTAATAAAACCTAAAGAATACATAAACAACCTTGGTATACTGACAAACTAAAGCGTCATTTTTTGTTATTTCTTTAAAAAGGAATCAGTAACTTTAACCGTGCCTCTCTAGAGCACCACCTACAGCCATTTCACGTCTAATACATTGCCGTACGTTCATCCCACAAAACCAATCCAAAAGATATTTCGTGTCTTGAAAATCCAGGAAACATCAAAAGCGGATTTATCCGTATAGGTCCACACTTCTCTTGTCAAATCGGAGAGAGGCAAATCTTTCTAGAATCCTGCGAGGGGCAGAATCACGCGGGGTTGATCAAAGGACCCGCGTTTCGCATAATTGATTCGGCACCCCCAGTAAGAACGTTTGATCCCCCTACAACTCCCAGAAGGAACAGATTGAGCCGTGGAGCGGGAAGTATTTTTCTTTTTTCAAGCCCTTTGTGCGTCATATAGTGAGGATTTTAAACCAGTCCCCACCATTTTTTTTCCAATCAAGGTGGAAGGAAAATGCAGCTACGGAGTTTTGTAGAGAAACTTTCACATAGTCTAAAGATGCAATTTTTTTATGGAAAAAAATGGCTCGTCAGACGGAAATGACATTTCAGCATGCAAATGAGAAAGGTGCATTTGTGTATAGAGTATGTCTGGGGTGACTTGTTCCAATCACAAGAAATTTTTCAAATCTTGCAACGAGCCTAGGAATTTTTTTCTTAACTTAAAGGAAATCCTGAAAGTTTCCGGGTCGTTTAAATATACCTGGCAGTTTCGCGTTCTCCACAGCTAGTTGGAATTTTTTTTTTTCATTTCTAATAAAGAATACATGAAAGAAATTCGAATAGCCTTCCGGGATAAAAACAAATGCAATTTCTTGAGAATTAAAAACAGGCATGAAGGTACATTATAAGAGATGGATTTTTCTACAATGTGAGAAGTGCCTGCTGATCAATACTGAAGTTTTATTATCGGCATGTTCTCTCCCCAAAGTCAGTATTTATTAAACTTTGCCCCTAACGAATCCAGGGGTTATTCTTCGTGATTTTGAATACCTTTATCATGTAACAGTTTTATCATTTCCAGGCAGTTTCGTTTTGTTACATTTTATTTTTTATTAATTCAAGATTGACTTGCTGAACAAGTGCGACAAATCCGCTGAATCCCCACATAGGGTATGGAAATTAATATTCCCCATTTGTTCCGAAAATGTGGGTCTTAGAGCAAGTACGTGAGTTCACCAAATACCAGGTCCACATCAATTCAACAGCAGATTTCAGACTAAAAAGCATTTGTGATACTACCTGTTGCCTGTATTGTCAACTGTTGAAGCACATGCACTATTACTACTCAAATTGTATGAATATGGTCCTTTATTGCAATTTTATGGGCTGAGGACTTGTAATCAACATTAGTATACGTTCTTAGACTATTTGCCCCACTCAATCCATCAAGACAAAGGTTTCTCGAGGGGTTTAAACTGTTAGTATCATTTATATCATTACAACATATGTTATATAATCCCTAATTGCATAATTCATTTCAAAGGACGTACAAACTGATGTCTAAAACTGACCAACTAAATATATAAACTGGTGTATTCAACATCAGTGTACATATTTAATTGATTTGCTCCAGTTATGAAAAATAGAGTCACATATACTTTGGACCGTTGGCAGCACTTGCACCGTTATAACGCACATCGCATACATATGGTCCGTAACAGCACTATTCTTTGCACAGGGTTTGTATTCGACATCAGTCTATAAATTGAGTTGATTTGTCCCGTTATGAATTCTAAGTCCTATACTTTCAACCTTTGTAGCAGTAACACCATAACTGTATACTTTATATACACATGGTCCCTCATTGAACTAAATTTACTCCGGGACTTGTATTCAACATCAGTCTATTCTGAATCGATTTACTTCCGTTATCAATCCCTAGGCCATATATTTTGATATATTTTCAAATGGCAATAACACACCGTTACTCCGTTGATTATCGGAAGAATGTCTTGAATTGCAGTTTTCTCTGTTTAGAACTCGTAATCAACATTAATATATAATCTTGGTTGATTTGCGTCAGTTACGAAACCCGACGTTGATCCTGCCACTTACATAATTATGAAAAGCTCTTCTTTCGGAGTAATGTTTCCATGATTTTGCTAAATTCTTGAAGTTTATTTTATGTATATATATTCGTATTTACGCGCGTAACTATGCTCGTATGTCTATGCGACTGCATGATGTTGTGTTGTTGCTTTCCCTTGGTGTAGGAAAACCTACACCAAGTGCAAAGGATCTAGATCCTCAAATCCTGGATCCTTGGCGAAGGGTAGTAAGCAGCTTCACTTTAAGGCGAGGTACCACTAGGGCTGAAGTCTGACTTGTCCTCTAAGAACATCGGATCCGTCATTTTGAACAGAGTCAAGTGACGAGACCGGAACACTTGACCCCGCACCTCCAGAGGTAAAGTTCAGAACTTTGAGGACATTCTAGCCACGACCTATTTTACGTGCCCCGGCCACCATTAGTGAACACGGCGGTGGATTTGCAGCGACGAGCATCGACCCAGGGACGTTCAGATCACTGGCCCGCTGCTCTTGCCAACTGGGCCACCGCACCCGTGCATGATGTTGTAAATTCATGTATTGTTATCACGATAAGGAAATTTTATCCGTCAAATTACAAAACAATGAAGCAGAATAATTTGTAAATTGTAAGCAAAACGAAGGCAGGCAAGTATGCGAATGAATATAATATGTAAAAAGTATGAAGGAATGGCAAACATATTTTGTAACCCGCTCAATACAAATTGAATACGTCCGGAACCTAAATATCATATTTCTCACCTGCAAGCCAAAGGGCTAAATGTAACAGGTATACTCATGCTGTAATCTGGGTAACGCTCAATGTGCTACAACTTTTGCCACGCTTATCGTACCTACTTCAACTACAGCAATAATATAAGAAAAGCTGTTGAAGACATGCTCAACACAAAGAGACTGGAGCTGATTTACCACCTGTCATACACTCCAACTTCAAATCCTGATTTGACCTTGGCCCCTGATGGCAGTGCTCGAAATGCAGAAAGAGAAGTTTTGATCGACCCTGGATCTCTCGTCGCCGAATATTCATTTCTACTTTTGTGCTAGCCAAACTGAAAGAGTTTTTAGGACGGCTTTCAAACAGAAATCTTTGGTGATTTTTCTCGACCTGTTGTTTCATGGATGTGTAGGTGCAGCTTTTTAAGGCATAAGTACCAAATGCCTGGCATTGGCATATAAATAAACTTACTAGCGATTTGTAATAATTATTTCTTTTAAATATGTTTCGATATAAAGGTAAAAAACAAAAAATATTTGAACAGTTTAAAAATATTTATTAAAAAACATATATTTTGTTTTCGACTTAGTCGTATATCTACCGAATCAATGATCTGTTTTATGCAGCATTTTCACTTCTTAACATAGGAAATACTTCAAAATAATTTAAGTTTTTGACTTAATTGCCGCTTCCGTGATATAGTGGTTAGCGTCGTGCTCTTCCACGCGGTGGGCTTGGGTTGAAATCCCATATAAGGCTTGATCGTTGCTAAAGGGTGCTCCCGTAGTAGCCAGCGAAAAAACTTAAGAACAAAAGACGAATGTCTCTCAATAAGTACCTCCGCATAAGAAAAAAAAAGGTTTTTGACTTAAAGAATGAATTTTATCCTAAGGCAAGAATCATGCAAAAAGTTTAATGAAACCAGAAAAAAGGAGTGAAGGAAATTTAGCAGCGATATCTTGCGTGGGGAATCCTTTTAAAAATGGCAATTTCAAAAAAATCCCTTTCTGAAATAAATAAACTTCAAATGCAGATAAGAAGTGGCGATAAATAGGTAGTACAGCATAAAAATGCTGTACCGTCAGTTAAATGCTGCACCTGCTAATGTTTCAATTGCTAATAGTCACCGTAGAAAAATGCGGTTTGAGTTTTGATTTGAAAGCTCTATAGTATTAAGTCTAGAAGATAATTATTTGTTTTTTAGGTTCAGTATTGTGTTCCGGAACACCTTAAATCACGCAGCATTACAGTTCGCTGTAGAATAACAAACAGAATGTCCAGTATTATTTTTAGTTATAAACAAGAATTGGTGGTATTGCTTAGGAGCATCCGCTAAACCGTGTTTGCCGGCGGTAAACGGCAGAAACGGCAAAACATCCGACTCACCTTACTCCAAAAATAAAAGCAAGAAAGTATTAGAAAACGAAGCTCGCAAAATCGAACTGGGCGACATCATGAAGAATGTACCAGTTCCCATAAGGTCACTGTGGAAGCGAAGATATCCTGATAAAAGCCATATCTAACACATTCATACGGGAAATAAAGCTATTAAGGCTCTTTCTGTTAATTAAATATATCAATAATAATAAGAATTTAATTTTAATTTAAATAAACAAATTTTTAAGAGAATTTTGTACAGATATTGATAGTTGCGTTCTAAATACCTGTCACAAGAAACGTTGCTTATTTCTGAAAAACCGGTCGGAGATCTTACCCCTCTTTTACTACTGCCGATGGATTGTAAGAAAATTGAAATTAGAGAAATTGTTACTTGCCATTCAAAACACCTGATGTTTCTTTTTTTAAATTAATAAATTGATTTAACAGTTCTATTAATTTGTTTAGAAAATATAGGAAAGTGAGATAAGAGAAACTTTAAAACAATTGTACCGAGAACAGAATTAGTACATTATACATTATACCAAAATAAACAAATAATATAAACAAATACCCTGAAAAAAAACATTTTTTTCCAACCCTGGGTCAAAGCTTTACCCGTGAAATCAATATCGCGACATTAGGGACGTTTTTTGTCATCAGTATTCGTCCCTAACTAGGTTTCGAACGAAGTTATTGGACCCTCTTCAAACTCCTAACATTCCGCACTTTAGGTAATTGCATTGCAGTTTTATTTCAGCGTGATTTATAAAAAAATACCGTGATTCTTTACCCTACAAAGTAAAAAAACTGCACCGATTCGTCTGTTTTTCTTATTATTATTGCAAGTATCCGTACATATAACTCGATAAACAATTCAGGCCTATTTATTTATGCTTCAGATATTTCCTTGCCCTTAGAGAAGAGAGGGAGAGTAAAAGCATAAAAAACCTTTATCATTCTAAATTGAGGAAATAAAATTCCCAGGAAAAAAAGGTGTTTCGGAGGATCAGAGGTGCTTAATAGAGAGCGGGGCTGCGAAAATCCAATTTAGCCCCACAGTCCGATAGCAAGGCGTTCCCTGGCGGCCACTAGCGGAAGTGGAGAGAACTTGTTAAATGAGGAAGGTGGTTTGTTACCCTCGTTTGTGTGTGACTCACTCCTCAGGGAATAATCGTGATTGAGTTTGTCGGGATTTTTTCCTCGCTTTCGGTTTATATTTGTTTGGAAAGTCTAAGAAAAAGTAACGCGAAGATATAGATGCTTTTTGTTTATAGCCCCGTTAAATCCCTAATGACGTGCACTGAAATATAAGACGTAAGACCATCATTTGAGGATTGTGTGGCTACCCTTTAAACTTAGATTCTGCTTCATTAGGATCAGTCGTAAGTCAGTGGTCAGAGCACTTGGCTTCGCTAGTCGCCAGAATTCCTGCGGGTGAGAAGACAGGTAAAGTTACTTCGAAACTCCGTAGAAAATGATCCTTTCTGATTGAGTATAAGCATGCTGAATCTATGGAATCGAAATTTCGGGATAGACTGGCAAAAGAACGAGGTACGTAATCTAGGGCAGCATCTACCGACAAATGATGGCTTAAGGGGAGATACCACCTTTAAAACTTTAAAAAAATCGATTTTTGGTTTTTTTGGACATTTCTGAACAATATTAATCAAAAATCTGCGCAAAAAAATTCGCCTTATTTCTCGAGTTATGAGAGTTTATGTAAAGCTCACTCTGTTGCCATGGCCATGTATATTCCAACTCTAACTTCAGTTTTCTCAAATATGTAAATTTTTAGATTACGCGCACTGTTACCCCCCAAACTATGTGTGCTAGAAACACAAAATTTTTATCAGATTTGTATTTTAAGCTTCTTCACATACTAAAATCAAAAGAATAAAAATAAATTTGTAAAAAAAAAATTTACACTTGAAATTTAAAAAAAAAATTGCTAAATTTTAATTTTTTTTTAATTTTATGTAAATTTTTCAATTTAAACTATATTTTTTGTATTTTTTTTTACATTAAACTTGAGTATATTATTAATTTAATTTGACCAAAAATTGGTTCTGTATGCATATTTCTTAATTTTATGATGCGCGAAACATCCAATGATTTTTTTTTCCTTTTTAGTAATGTGTACATTTAAAAATAAAATCTAAAAATTATTAATGGATTTACGAGTTCTATTTTTGTATATAATATAACTTTAGAATTGTAATTTTGATATAAAATAAAAAATTATATATATATATATATTAATATTACTGGAGTTTCCGTAGCTCGAATTTGATCATGTTTACGGTCATTTCAGTGCAGTCAAAGGTAGTGTTCCCCCTTAAATTGCAAAGCTAAAGCGAGCTGCTTCATCGAACTAAAAATTAGCACACTTAATCGAAAATGAAGACCACTGAAACGTGAATGATACCCAAAATCAAGAAAAAGTGTGTAGGAACGTTTCAAACATATCCTTCATCACGGCATATTTATTTAGAAAGTTATGACAGCTCGAGGATTTGCTTTGTTGCTAAGCGACCTGTTTGATTCTCAATAACATACATTAAAAAGAAAAATGTTCATTCATCATGAAGTGAAGGCATCGTCATTTTGTTTATGGAGGCTCTAATTCGCCAGATGGCGCCCAGCATAGCTTCGAGGCTTTCTGGTTGGAATCCCCCCCCCCCCCCCATCCGCGATTGGAGACCGCTGGCAGCAACCACACCGCCTTCACTAGCCCAAGGAAGCACCTGGGCGTCCCGATACCAGGTTCAGCGGAGAAGCCAACAGGAAGCGGGAACTTTCAGGTCGGCGGACAGAGCGCATAGGCATTGGCTAAAAGAAAAACACACAAAAAATCGCGATACAAAAAAATTTGAATTAAGGTCGGAAAAAGGAATGCTCCACAGGCACATAATTAAAATGCGAAAGGTGTAAAAAAGAGAGGCTAGATTAGAGAAAAAAAATCATGTAATTGGATTTTGGTTATAGAGGCAATGACTACCTAGGATAGACAGATATCTGGTCAATTAAGTGCAAAATAAATTATCTGCTCTTGGAGGTAAATTATCAACTTATGGACCCTTATTTAGCAATTGACGCTCTTGGCTCCGTTAGTCGCCAAAATTCTTGTGAACTGAACCCGGGTTTTCCTCGGGTTCAGTAAGGTGCCCAGTTCTACAAGGAATGAAAAATAATCGTGTCCAACCGAATAAAAGACACGGGTTCGAAAATTCAGGCGAGACTGTTAGTGAACAAAATGCATAAACTAGGGGTGCCTCTCCATCAGTAGGCTAAGGAGACAGTGTCCAGGATGCGTTCCCAATTTAAAAATTCACCAATCTAATCTAACTTTAAGGCCACAATCTAACTTTAAGGCCCTAAAACGGGAATGGTACCAAAAGTTAAAAATACAAGTCATTGAAATGTTGGGTCGTCAAATCTTTTTCTTTTCGCTTACAGTAAATTTGGTTGAAACGTCTAAGGCAGAGTAGCTTGAAGACATGTTTTGTTAAGAAACTAATAAAATTCCAAATAACATGCGTTAAAACATGATACAATCGTTCATCCCTTAATGAATACTCTTTAACTTTTAAACCCTTGCATCCCGGTTGAGTAGTACCCGTTATAAGTCAGTTGTCAAAACATTTCGATACCAAAACCTCTCAACTACTATTTTTTGCTTTTTTCAATTTTTGCGCGAATACGATAACCCGCAGCTGCTTCCATCTATTCACTCATAAGAAAACTCAATAAACAGTGTTAAATGCATTCTAAAGGCATTTTAATGAACAGCTGTGACTTAATTGTGACTTAATTGAGTTATTTGTGACTTATTTATCTACAGCTGGGACTTATTTGTTAAAATGTTTTTTTTTTGGCCGTCCTGTAAAATTAGCAATTTTTTAGTTGAGAGGTTTTGATGTTTAGGGTTATCGATTTGGCTTCGCTAGTCACTAGAATTCCTGTAGGTGAGTAAACAGATTCAGTTGCTTCTACCCTCTCTGGTAACTGATAGTTTCTGATCGAGTCGATTATATCGGATGTAGTCTTAGCTGAAAATGATATAAAATACAAAACATTTTCATTTAAAAATGTATTTCGTATCACTTATTTACACATATGTGTGTTGTATTAAATATCTACTATTATGCTTTATTTTCACGTTTTATTAATTTAAGGTTAAATGTCAGTTTCTTTGAATCTTTGCTTAAGGTTTAATTCCGTTTCGATTCACATATAAGGGGAAAAAAATTCGCTGCTCGAGAAACAGCGATACCCAAAGAGTCAGTGATGAACAGTCATACGATGTTTCGGTCAAACATTAGAATTCGGAGTATGTACTCCTAGAAAATGAGACTATTTCCCTCGCGCTTATCAATGATAACTGTTATTTGTAACCTTAGGCCGAGTCTTTAAAAAATTGTAGGTTCCATTTTTGACTTACCTGTAGTCGAAAAATTAGTAAGTTTAGAAAAAGGAGGAAAAACTGCGGTTCTTAAAATCAGTAGCATGCTAACTGTTTCTTTCAACTTACAGACTTCAGCATCGAGTGCGCGAATGTACAATTCAATAACAAACTAAAGTTAATTTCTACTCAATATTATTACCGCGATTTTTTTAACTCGCTTTCATGTTTGTGTGTTTGCCAGTACAAATCTTGCAATCGATTTTTAACTAACTTCCCGACTAGATAGACATTTGAAACTTTTAGAATAGCTCAGAACACGATTACAATGCATTATTTTAATACTTTTAGCCATCTTTAAGCAGATTTGAATTCATTTTTACCACGTTTTTATTAACTCGCTTTCTTGTTTGTGTGTTTGTCCAGTACAAATCTTGCAATCGATTTTTAACTAACTTGTCGACTAGCTAGACATTTGAAACTTTTAGAATAGCTCAGAACACGATGACAATGCATTCTTTTAATACTTTTAGCCGAAAAAATCCGCAAGATGGCGCTTCGATCGAATTCAGTGCTTGCTCTTTTGCGTAACGGCGTTGGACGATTTTGTAAACAGATTACTTGCGCATTTAGTTTGTTTACAAAAATATTGTGCGAAAAATTATTTAAAAAAAATTATAAAAGTTAGCAGTTTATAAAATCTGTGGATAGTGGAAACGACTAAAAAGTGATTAAAATTAAATAAAAGAAAGTGAAAAAGAATAATTAAGTGAAAGTTTGTGCTATTAAGAGAGAAAAGGATAGAAAATTGTCATGTTTATACGATTCAACAGAAAATTTAAAAACGTGGTATATAAAAAGTTCTTTTTATCTTGTAATTATTTCACTATTAGAAAGTAAGGATAAAACCAGCAAATAGACGTGGTTTGAAAAATATGCTCCTACTTGGACTGTACACCCTTTAACACACTAATGTTAATCTGAAATCCCACTTTATTAAAATAATATTACCGTGATTAAGATTTCTATATTACTGCTGTTTCCTTACTTTAGTGCTTGTTATACAAATATTGTGACTTGCTATTTAAATATTCCTCGACTTATGACCGAGATAATGGTCTAAGTTGATTTGGTCGAGTTTCAAATAATTTTTTTTTGTATATGTACATACATATATATTTTTTACTTTCATACATACATACGTAATTTAAGATGCAGTGTACTTTATTTAGAAGGCATAAATTATTCTTCGCCATCACTACTTACTATGTTAGTACAATCCACTGGTTCATATTTGCGACTGAAGATACGGTGCAAGTTTTTTAAACAAAGTTATCCAAGGTAGGTTTTTAATAGTCATGTAATACATATAGGTATGTACTGTACATTCAAGGAACAATGTTTTTGAGAAAAAGATAAAAATAAGTAAAAATAAATTAATAATAATTACAAGATAAAAACAACTTTTCATATACCACGTTTTTAAATTTTCTGTTGAATCATATAAACTTGACAATACTATGTATTAATAAATATTTTAAAAAATGTTTTGATGAATTATCCCATCAACTTGAAAGAAAATGATCGGCCTTCACTGTGCAAAATGCAAAGATGTACCGTGAACCACGCAGTTCTGTACCTCGGAAAATAACTCGTCGCCAAGGGACAGTCTTACGTCCATTAAGCCGAGTTAGAACCTTGGAAGGACTGCGCATCAAAGAGTTTTACTGCTCCAAACTTACTGGAAAGACCTCTTATTTCGCCAAATCACAATTTTAATATTTTAATTATTTTTCACTTGTATTTATTTGCTCTCTTAATTGCACAAGCCTTCACTCAATTATTCTTTTTCCATCTTTCTTTTATTTAATTTCAATCACTTTTAAATCGTTTCCACTATCCACAGACTTTATAAACTGCTAACTTTTATAATCTTTTAATATTTTTCGCACAATATTTTTGTAAACAAACTAAATTCACATGCATTCTGTTTTCAAAATCGTCAAACGTCGTTACACAAAAGTGCACGCATGGAATTCGATGGAAGCGCCACCTTGCGGAACACTTAAAGATGGTAATCGAAGCGCCACCTATCTTTTTCTGCTTAAAGATGGCTAAAAGTATCAAAAGAATGCATTGTCATCGTGTTCTGAGCTATTCTAAAATCTTCAAATGTCTAGCTAGTCGGGAAGTTAGTTAAAAATCGATTGCAAGATTTGTACTGGACAAACAAGAGAGTTAATAAAAACGTGGTAAAAATTTCGGTCGCAAGTGTGAGCGGTCGTAAGTCGAGTGGTCGTAAATCGAGGAATACCTGTACTAAGCTTGCGCCATTCATCCTAATTAGAATCAGACGCGCAAATTTTGCACTTCGCATTTCGAGAATACAATGAAGTGTTCATTGCAGAATGGGTACCAGAATAATTTAGAGACTTGGAAAATGAACTCAGTAAGAAAACATAAAATAATAACCTAAAACTTTACGAACCCTTACTGGCATAAATAAATCCAGAGAAACAAAATGGAGGTAGGCACTCTTAACTCAGTAATGAAATGAAATCACCCTCAAGATATTTTCAAGAAATATCTTGAGGTAAATTCTTGTAAATTTCCCCTACAGTGTCTTTCCCGAGAGAAAAAAAATTAAACTTTTTACCACTTCATTTATTTTTCTAATAAACCCTCTGTTACAATGCAAGTCAGAAAAAGAAATTAATTTCACCCATTTCACTTTTAAATTAATAACTTTAACGAATAATTTATCTTTTGACAGTTGTCTTTCATAGATAATAATGAACCCCAGATTCTGGTTTTTTATTGAGGTTTACAAGCCAAACGTCCAGCATAAAAGACGTTTAAGAAAAAATACAGTACCATCACACGCGCGAACGAAGTGAAAAAAATGGAAATGAGAAAAAAAGCGAAATTTTTACATAATTCAATTTTTCATAGAATGCATGCATTAACTTATTAAATTTTTCCGAAATCAATACTTTTTAATTAAAACTACACCACCGTTTCAGAGTTAACGTGGATAAATAATCTCTGAGAAGTATAGTTCGTTCTGGGAAAAAAATTAATCAAACTGCTTTCTTCTGCACCAGAGGAAATGCGGTAATTAATAAAAAATAAAAGAAATTAATCACAGAGCAATGTCTGAATGTGATTTGAAGATGGAGACAGCAAGAAAAATGTATGTTTTTATTGCCTTGAAATACCAAAAGTGAATTAATATTCCCTGGAATTCTCAAATTTTCCTCGTTCTTGGCAATAAAATACAGACCGGCATTTTCTCCAGTGTGTACCGACATTATCTGTCGTCAATATGTATTCTATTGGCATATGGTTTGTAAAACTGCACAAAGTTATTTTTGCAATAAGAGATTTAATTCAATGAGATATTTTTTTCTTATTTACATTTTATTCGTATATTAGCTTGTGCGGATTTTATCAGTTGTTTGCTGACCATTTTTTTAGTTAAGCTAACTGTTCTTCGTTTACATTCTTTCGACACCAATACTTCCATAAACATTGCATTTTATGTTCGAAACGGAAAGATAAGGAGTGGTGA
This sequence comes from Dolomedes plantarius, assembly GCA_907164885.2. Taxonomy (NCBI): domain Eukaryota; kingdom Metazoa; phylum Arthropoda; class Arachnida; order Araneae; family Dolomedidae; genus Dolomedes; species Dolomedes plantarius. The sequence goes on along the minus strand of OU015495.1, from coordinate 22,428,601 downwards.
GAATTATTCGAATTTAACAATATTATATTTAGTGGTGTGAACTTCAAACAGGAGTATATTCAGAAGAATATACGCATTTTCTATATTCTTGTTCCTTCTTTATAACTGCATGCTCAGTTTGAACAGCATATAAACTTATGGAACTGTTGTTTGTAATGAGGAACTGTAAATAAAAAACCTCCTTCTTATTACACTACTCTAACAATCCTTTAATTATTTAGGTTAATGGTGAATGGAATCATTTATAAACCAAGAACTTATATAAGGTACTTATATATACAGGCCCGGTTACAGACGCGGTAGCATGTGTGTGTACACATGTAGATGTAGAAAATGTGGCTCTTTAATTAACGCTAAAAAACGGCATCAGTTTGATTCTTGGACCTCGTTTAAAGAAAGTAATGCCCTAAAATATCACTTGTCTTTAAAATTATAATTGTTATCCTCGTTTCACGAATAAAACATCTGTATCATTTAAAGTAATTGAATATCATTTAAAGTAATTGAAAATTTGATCTTTATTCCGTGACAAAGCTTTTGAAAAGATATCATTTACTAATATGTATAGACTTTATTAATAAATTTTCATAATTTGATTTTAAAAATACCATTATCATATAAGTTGTGAATTGGCAATAATGCATATCAGTACACTTGCATTGTACGAATCAATCGACATATTCCACTACGTGTAATCTCGCTACACTTCTGCTATTTATCTCTAGACGAGAAAGAAACAGACGTGAAAACGGAATCCAAAATCTTTCTTGTCAGAAAAGCGAAATCCCGAGGAAACCAATTAATGTGACTAATTTTAGTAGTCTCCTTCAAGCTGTTAAAACTAAGCATCCTATTTACATAAATGGGTGGCAAAACGCTCCGCTGCCCTGCAGCCCTACTCCAATTCTTTATTTATGTTTCCATGGCAAAAACTCATTTCCCGGGTAAAATGCCATCAAACCCGAATCCTCTCTTAATACCTTTATTTGCATCCATCTATCGGCAAGAATAATTCACGGCAGCATCACACGCCACTAAATGCCTCGCGCCAAGTGCTCGAATATTATAATTCCCACCTTTAATACCGATTATACGTCACTGTAAATGATAGAAGGAAACAGCCAAGTAATGTCTCCATGAATCTCTGTTATATATCTGTACATAGGATAATATCCTCCGGACTGCAGATTTAATGCGGAGCCCAAACTCGATAATTGGACGACTGTTTATCGAGCTAGAATAGTTATATTAATAAATGCCCCTCGCAGGCAAAACAAATCCATAGCTAAACACATTTATTATTTGCTCAAACAGTGTGTCTTTGTTTTTCAGTTCTCTCTTTTTTTGTCTTCATGGGTTTTATAATAGATTCATAACGCGTTTCTTACCGATTATCGATTATTACATTTGTGTGTGCATTTCAGTGTATCTAAAATAGAGCTGTCGAGATAATAGAATTTCTCTCCGTTCGAATTTAATAAACATGCGAAAACGGATTCCATGCATAGACAAATACGATCCTCGAATAAATTGAATAAGATATTTCAAATATATATTCTGTTTAGAATAAAGTTACCCGACAATCGCTACCTACCTTTCTTTTATTTTAATAACTGAGACAACGGAGAACACATCTGCTTGAAAATGCATTTTAAATTGAAAATGTTAAAAAAAATCCTATTTCAGAAAATTATCTTTATCTAATACTTAATCTACCCTCTTTAAAATAATATAAAATATCTCATTCACGTGAGCCTGGCTGGGTTTAAATATTTTTAAGTGTTTCTCAGGGAACCTTACGATGCCGACAAACTTCCAAAACATTTCAACTGAAATAAATAGTTATTCATTCTTTGAAACGAGTCCGTAAGAAATGCTCATATTGCTACCCGATATATATCTAAAAATATGGTAACGAAAAATGTTTTTGAATGTAAAAGATTTTCAAGTTAATTTTGGACGTAACAAATTTTATATTATAAATACTGGTTTCTTTTTCATTAAATTTTACCAGGAAATAATATAATATGTAGGTATCATATTAACTTGAATTTTACATACGTCCAATGGGTTCCTTTAATTTGTGTATGTTTACATAAGGTATCAAAATATCGTTTTTCTTTATCTTGTATTCAAATAACGGGATTAAATGGTCATTGAGATTTTTTTCTAATTCTGATAAATTTGTAAAACCAAAATTATATATTTTAGAGAAAAAGATTTCGAAAGTCTTGTACTGTCAAACCCCGTTATAGAGAAACCCGGTATATAAAGAACGAAAATTTTGGTTCAGCCGTTTTCGTATTGTACGTTATTCAATTAGTATTGTGTCAGTTTAATGAAATCGATTTTAGTCGATTTAATTCATTAATGATCATTTTTAATAGATTTTATCATTCCTTTAATACATGATTATTGAATGCACATTGCAACAAATGAGTTATACATTTTGTGAACTCTAGCATTTTTCTTAACGGTTCGGATATAGAGAACAACCGGATAAAGCGAAAAAAACCTTTGGTCCTTTGAAGTTCGTTATAACGGGGTTCAACTGTATTGGTACGAAGTATGCTATTTTCCCTTTGAAATGCCTTGCATTCTGCCTAGAGTTTGTGGGTTCGACTCCCCCTATTGGCATGGATTATTATAACCCTTCGGGGTAAACTTTAAGATCAAGGCCCTGTCAAATTATTAGCCCATGTGTGGCAACCAACCAGCCTTTTAAAAACACTTCTCACTTAGTTCTTTCCAAAATTATAAAATACATAATCGTTTTTATACGATTTCAAAAAAAAAACAGTGCCTCATTTACACTGACATATAAAAAGATCTTGTGTAATTACAGTATGGTATACAGGAATTCGTAAATAAGACAAAATCTAATAAATTTCGAGTGTGAACAGTCGTTTCATACCCAAGGATAATTAGTTTCCAAATGCAAAAATGAATTTTGCGATCACAAATGAAATGTCAAAGGGAGGCCATACTAAAAGAGTTCAAAATCTTGAAAATAAAATTTGGAAAAAAAAATTATTACCGCAAAAGGTATTTTCGACGACACTTTTCTCCATTAAAAACAATATTATGCAACCCCCTTGGATTCCGTAGGTTAGGAACAAGGAGAATCGTTTATACAGTAAATATTTTTTTTTAATTAGCCATCCATACTATCTATGGGGATGCTGGGGGTTTAGTGGTTGCTTGGTTCTTTATTCTTGTCGATACTTCACTTTAAGTACACAATAACTTCTGATCTCGGGTTCGCACATAATCTGCTTTATTTTACAGAATATTTACACGCATGCATTTGAGTACAGTGCGGTGCTAATCCTTGCTCCCGCGTTTCGCTTCGAATGTGCATCGCATCTGAATGTCCGAATGGAGTTACAAAACTATAGAGTGGCAGCTCTATCTAGCATAACAATTTCCCACACTATCTGTATGTCTGTGTATAGTTCATAAAACAATACAAAATGCTTCAAGACTAAGCACATAGACTATTTGTATTCGTACTACACAGAAAGTTATATTGCCGTATTGACGCAATTTACTACCTCTTATTTATGAGAATTATCTTTCCTACAATAACATTAATATAGAAAATAACAAAAATTAATCTAAGAAGAAACAATAGTACACCCATACATCGCTTTATGGCCTAGATACGTCCCGGAAAAGTTAGTCGTAAAGCGAAAAGCCGTATAACGAATCAATTATTTTGATACAAACCCATACAAATTTAATTGGATCTGTTCCAATTTTTTTATAAACTAGCCACTGCGCGACCAGCATGGTCGCTTTTAGTTTTATATTTTCTTTTGCAAAGCAACTCAACTGAAAGTAGTATATCTAAGGAATGTTACCATTACCTGTCATCAAAAATATATGTTGTTTAGGAGTATTCTGAATAGGGCTGATTCTAAAACATCGTGATTAAAAAATGTGAATTTCCATTACTTCAGAACAGAGTTAAAGATAAGACTGAGAAACCCAACACCAATGATTTTATAAATTACTTCCCTCTCTGTATGTACTATTTTTCAAAATTAAGATATCTACACTTTTTCATTACATCAAATACGAAATTGTTGGGAAAAAAATTTTCACTTAAAAAAAATGGAGTAAAAATTCAGCAAGTACTAAAATATAGCGTGGGTTACATCACTCTCTGTATGTACTATTGTTCCCAATTCAGATATCCACACTTAATCATATCAAATAATAAATTGTTGGGAAAATTTCTTCAGTTATAAAATGGAGTAAAAATTCAGAAAGTGCTGAAAAAAAATGTAGAAAATTAACTATTACTGGCTTGTGGGTTCGACTCCCCCACTATCGGTTCCTATGCCTGCGACTGGTAAGCCTAACCTCGCCTCATTTATGCTCTATCTTAATTATTTCTTCTTCGCTTTCTTTCTTGAGACTGTTCCCAATTTTCACTTGATCGTGCAGCTCGCTTTTGAGCATTCCTGATTTCAGTGCGTAAATCCATGTTGACACGCTGTTGCAAATTGCGGATTTCCCGCTAATGTTTACATTTGGTAGTTGCAACCGTTGCCATTCGGAGTGTAGAAATATCGTCGATTTTTGTGCCGCATACCTACGCAATATATATATATATATATATATATATATATATATATATATATATATATATATATATATATATATATATATATATATATATATATATATATATATATATATATATATATATATATAATACATTTTTAGTTCATAAAGAATTTTATTCTTTTTATTTCCCATAAAATGGTTACATACAAATAAAAGTACAAAACAATGTAATAATAAACAGAAATTAAAAAAATAAACATATGAACAAAACACAAAATAAATCGTATGCAGATATGCATACATATAACAAAAACATAAATTAAAATGTTTAAAAACTGTTTCAATGTGTATGACGAACATTAACATGAAGAATCACTAAGCTATAATATGCTGCCATCGTCACTTTCCGCTGTTGCGGCCGTATAACGAAACATGTGGGCCGTCAATCGAAACAGTGCCATAATTAAAAAAAGGCCGTTATAACGAAATGCCGTATAAAAAGCTATAGGTGTATATCTTTCTCACAGCCATAATTAATATAAATGACGACTATGTTTATATAAACTTCTTTAATAGAAAATCATATTACAAGAAAGTTTTGCCCATATTTTCAGTCATTGTGCCGTAATAAGTCAAATTTAGAATATGTCTTTCATTGTAAAAATCTTTCCGAAACTATTATTTATACATAAAATTTGTCGTAATTACTTATCAGTTATCAATTTTGTAAATAAGGCTTTTTTCATAAGCAAAGTTTTTTTGTAACTGATATTGTGTATTCATATTTAATGAAAATTATAAATCATGCAATATTCTGGTGAGGATGTCTTGGGGAAAAATTATTGATCTACTACTAAAATTAATAATTAGTTATTAAAAATGAAAAAAAGATCAATTTTGTTATGAAAAGTGGAAGTAAATTTTTTGTGAGTAACGTTTAATACAGTAGATATGTTATTAAAACTTAAAACTATTCAAACCCTTAGTAATCCCTTTATTGGAAATTGCATGCTGTTGAAATTAATTATTACTTATCAAAAAGGAAATAAATAAAGATGAAATTAGTAATCAATTTTGCTTTTTCGCTAAGCAATGCTCTTTTGAAAGTAATGTTACATATTCCTAAGTAATCAAAATTATGAATTATTTAAGACCCCAGTAATGTATGAATTGAAAATACTGCATGGTTTAAACGAAATTTATGTATTGAAATTTAAAATAAATACATAAAAATAAAATCATTGTAAATATAATTAATCACTGTTAAATTTATACACAGAAAATTACATCTAAGCCCGTCTGCACACGGAACAACTCAAAAGAAGCTGATAACTGACTCAAATCACAAACCAGTCCGTGATGAGTCGCAACCTATGTAATTGAATGGAGCCACGCACTGGTTACAAACCCGTCGGACGGGTTTGTAACCAGTGGCGCCGTGTGCGTGGATCCATTCAATTATATAGGTTGCGACTCATCACGGACTGGTTTGTGATTTGAGTCAGTTATCAGTTTCTTTTGAGTTGCTCCGTGTGCAGACGGCCTAAGAGATACTAATTTTAGATTTTATTAGCATAAAGTGATTTATCTTTATTTACGCACATATAAATAGAGACGAATTTACGGTTATACAAAACAACGAATTATATGCGCAGAAAGTGTACAGAAAAGCAGCGGTGTCTAAAGAGACAATTGAAATACTGTGTCCCGGCCCGACACAGATGTGTCTAATGACGAATCCCCTCTTTCCTTCTCCTAATTGAGTGGTGCGAAAACTCTGGAATTGGAGGAATCTCGGAAAGTAAAATTACATTATACACTCGAACCTCGTTATAACGAACTTCAAGGGACCAAAGGTATTGTTCGCTATATCCGAACCGTTAAGAAAAATGTTAGAGTTCACAAAATGTATAACTCATTTGTTGCCATGTGTATTCAATAATGATGTATTGAAAACAGGATAAAATCTATTAAAAATGATCATTAATGAATTATATTAACTAAAATCGATTACATTAAACTGACACAATACTAATTAAATTACCTAAAAATAGAGACAAATGGAAATCAATTCATTTTACATTTAATTGTTGCTCACTGTTTTGAGACAGAAATAATCGGTAATCTTCTGCTGACGTGATGACGATTTCAAAAATATTTTATGAATTTCTGTGTCCAATACATTCAATGACTTCAACACTCTTTCTTCCACTGTTTGTGTAGACAAAAACTTACGAATTGCACGCATTGCTGCTGTAGTATCTGAGATGGTGGGAATTTTTCATTTATGTGATCCTTTTCATCAGCATCAGATGTAGATTCTTCAATTTCAGAATGATTCATTGTAATTTCTTCCACAATATCTTCATCAGTCAGATATTCACATTCATTATCACATGTTTCGAACAACTGCATGTCACAATCTGAAAATGATGAAATTTAGGGCTTTTCTATCCACATCGCGATAGTTAAATAATCATCATCTTCTTCAACATTCGCTGTATCTTCAACATTCTTAAAAAGTTTAAAAATAAAAAAAAATTCAGTAGTCGACTGAAAAAAAGGTTCGTTATAGCCGATTCTTAAGATTTCGGAGGTACGCTATAAAAGGATAAATTAGCATTAAATACAATAGGAAAACGGCGGGACCAAAACTTTTCGTTCCTTATATCCGCGAGTTCGTTATATACCGGGTTCGCTATAACAGGGTTCGACTGTATTGAATTATTTAATTGCAAAAATTGGCTACAGATAATATGCTTTTTTTACAAATTGTGCTCTTATTTTAATTCGAATTTCTGTTAATTTTTACGTGAATGAAATACAAATACATATTAATATTTAAATATGAAGTTTAAGTCACATGAGATTTGCGAAAAGCAAGCGTAAAATGAAATCAAGCCATTTTTTTATTGTTCTTATGCAAAATAAATGTATACCCAAAGTCTACAGTTCGTTGATTTTTGAAATAATTTACCAAAATTTGCTTATTTCTTTTTCCTGGTTTTTTGGAAACATTTTCCTAATTTTCAAAAAAAAATTTCTACTACCAAAAATTTTCGCTAGGAGTCGAGTGATTTTTTCATTTCAAAGAAAGTGGATCCCGGTCGAATAAAGATTGCGCAACACTGACCTGCAGGTGTTGCGGCCATTGAACGCAACGAAAATTCAATACGTTTATTACTATTCGACTTGAGCTTTAAACTAAAGCTGAATAAATAAAGGAGCATCCAGTTGGCTCACCAAATATAACTTCACTTCAGCGGACGTCGGGAAAAATGAAATTGACAGTATGGGAAGGATTTCCTTACAGCACTGCGATAATCCTGTGGTTAAGACGCTGGCTAAGAGACCAACAAGAGTAGTCTCGATTCTATCTTGCAATTGACTATCTACTCTAGAGAGACGCCTTGGAAAGAATAATAGTAGACCAACAGGAAGCGTCGAAAGAAGTATTCTTCAGTAAAATTATGTTGCTTCCCCTTTATACACATAAAACGATTTTAACTATTTTTGAACTTTCCATAGCGCCAATTCCACCGCCTTCATAATGCATTATATTAATTAGTTTGAAACTAGTTACCATTTTAAATTTTCATTCTGCATTTTAAGAAGCTGTGTTTTCCTGTTTTAGCATTTCTGTAGTTTTATGCTAGGACTAGCTAAAATCCCGTGCTTAGCTACGGAGTACATTCAAATTAAATACAACGATCAATGTATGCAATTAATGACATAAATATGTATATTTATAAAAAAATCGTAACGGATATTTTTATTGACAAAATAATGTAGAAGAAAATATTCAAATTAAATCTAACAGAACATACTAAGGAATATAGTACTGTTAATATAGTACAGTTTGAGAAAAAATTCTTTTACTGTGATTTAATATTTTTTGGGGATAATGTAAAATCGTCTGCCGCGTTAGCAAGAAAAAAAAAATATTTTTTGTCCATTTCGTTGTTATGCACGTGACGCAAAATTAGTTCAAAGTATCATAAAAGGAACAGAAACCACGTGATCAGCATTTAATAAATTAAATTCTAAAAATTAATCTTTAAAAATCCACCAAAAATCAGAAAATGAAGGTGAAGATTCAAAAAAGATTTCCTTTTAAAGGAATTTTTATGGTCTTTCTCGTGATATAAATTTTATAACCCTCAAATTATTATTTTAAATGTAAACTTTTAAAAAAGTTACAAAAACAGATTAAAAATTTAAGTTTAAAAAAATCTAAAGTGAATTTTTCAAAAAAATTTCTTAGTACACCCCTACACTATAAGAAGAATCGACATGCAAAATTTCAGCACATTAGGTCCAGCGGTTTGGTCTGTGCGTTGTCTGTGAGTCAGTCAGTTACGGAACTGTTTTATATTTATAAATTATTCAGTGCATCGGCAAGAAAGTGAGGCATGAAATCCACAAAATAGGAGATTTACTCATATCGTCATGACAGTCAAGTGCCGAGGAAGATAGTTTCAAATACTTTTGCAAGCAGAAGCGCTGTTACAACATTCTATGTCAAACCTATCCCCCCGTATATTTCAGTAATCAGCACCTAACTAGGACTTTTATTTACTGATGCGAATTTATTCTCCGAGCAGCGGCGATAGTCCACGTTTTCATTTCGTTTGCTCAGGGGAGGGGGACCTTTAGAGTAGGGGCCTTCAACCCACCGAAACATTTCGATCTTGCAAAACGAAACTTTGATATATTTAAAAAAAAAAAAAAAAAAACCACCTTAGAACCGGAAATTCTGTCACACAAAAAAGATCAAGAATGCAGGGGTAAAAGTAGACCACGACACATAGGCTTATGAAAATAAACTAGTAATAGTATTCAGAATCTTAAGACGAAATCAACGCAAGAAGCAGAATGCCAAGTACCTCACGTGCGTCTCGTCTGCCTGCATTCATTCTGTTTCATGCAATATAAAGTACAAAATACATTGATTCAACTCCTATTTTTTGTTGTTTGTAGAAAATCTATATAAATAAAAGAAAAACTTTGTCGGTCGGGGAACAACTCCGGGTAGACCGTTTCCGGTATGGCATCCGTTATGAAATTTGGCCATGTTTGAAAACGTCGAAATCGATGGGGTTTTTTTCATAAGAGTATATAAATTTTACATATTTAGAAAGAACTTTAAAAGCTGATATTTTTTTCTACGTACACCTATTCTGTTACTTTAATAGTTTTAGAGATATTTCAATTCTAAATGCATACAAAACGTAACCGCCATGTTTTACGACGTAAACACAGCGTGATTCTCACTAAAAAATGAATCACTGAAAAGAAATGTTTCATCGTGTGTCTAATTTTAAATTAATTTTCTATTTTTCATAATTTTAATTCAAACTTTTTAATAATAAATAGATCATTTGAAGATGTACTGATTTTTTGGCAATTCAAAGTGAAAAAAATTTTTAATTCAAGTGAACTGTGATTCGAGTGTCAAGTAATTCGATAGCTGGGCTAAACCCGGCTGGCTATAAATAAAAACATTATTTAATTACTAATGGGTATAAAGGTACTAAATACTTTGTACCTTTACTTTTACTTTTTTACACACTTTTTTAAACACACTACTTATACACACTACAATACTTATACACACTACAATACTTTTTTAAACACACCATACGCACACAACTTCAGTGACGTGTATTGTAGAAATGAATCCTTCATCATCATGCTATCATAAGCAAATCAAGCAATCATCTCAAAGGCTGAAGTTCGTTTCGAAATAATACATTTTTGCCTCTGCCAGTACTTCTTATTTCACAGATGTGTGTCCCGCGGAACTTTGCGAATTTATTGGTGTGGTCCGCGAACGTGAAACGTTGAAGAACCCTACTTTAGAGTTACCTCTCTCGTGTGTTAGTAATTCGCTCCATGCTTACGTAGTTTTTCCTAAATAACATCTTGGGCGAACTTTCTTCAATTTACGAGGGTGAAATGCCATGTTTGTTTAGGAATAAAGCTGATAGAATAGGAGCGCTGACTTAAATAACCAGTTAGAAAACAAAATAACACTTGAATACATTATAAATAAAACTTAAACATATTACAATAGATTATTGTTATGAATTTTCATGAAGGTGTCTCAATACAATATACTTTTTGTCTTCCTTAAAGCGGGGAAAATGTTCGGATGTATTTTCAAAGTTCAGATGTTAACCAAAATTGTCATCAAAAGCGGTCTTTTTGAAACGCAAAGAAGTTAATTCTTAAAAAGACAAGGAAACGTAAATAGGGAAACCTGAAGTTTAAATTACTCTAACGGTTTAAAACAATTAGCCATTTGAGAAAGTGACACAAAATTCTCCAATGAAAGTATTTTTTATTTCCTTTCCTTGAAAGATACAATAGAGCTTTTAGAATCAAATAATGCTGTTTCTAAGATTATTACATTACCATATAGGACATTTTTATTGCTGTACTGTCTGAACATACGTTTGCCTTTAGTCTCTTAATTGCGGATTGGCCCATTTCATGATATGCTTTCTATAAAAGTATATCTCCGAAATTTTTTGAAAGGTATATTCTATTACATTTTGCACAGGGTTCCTTGTTTCGATTTGAATTAAATTGTTTTTCCATTTGGGGGGAAATTTCTAAATGTATTTAGCAAAACAAAATTTATTCCAATTGAAAGATATTTTTCTCTATATAGCAGTTAAAATTTTTATGATAAACATTTTAATCCGGAGGACGAATTGTTTCGAAACTTTTTCTATGTACAAAAGTGAAAAGATCATGTCAATAGTACTTCTGTTTTGACATATGTATCAAAAACAAAACATACTTTAGATTAAAAAATTTTAATCATTTTAAAACGATTAGAATTGTTCTAGTATTTCTCACAAGCGTATCGATAGTTTTATAAATACATATTTAAGAGCAAAATATTATTAATTTTTCATGCATAAAAATGGAAAGAAATGTCACTTCAGCGCTTCGACTCCCTTAGACTCTCTTCAATATAAACCTACATATTGTTAGAATACTCCTCTTGCTTCAATTCGTTCATGGCCTATGCGATACGACATACCAAAGGTAGTCTGTGTAGTTATCCACAACGATGAAAAATAACAATTTGGATGAGTTGGATTTGGAAGCCATGATCAGAAATCTATAATGACTGCTATGCACTCACTCTTTTTAACCCATTAAAGCCGACTTCGTTTTCTTTATCCATTTTTGTTACTTCTCTCATATTTGTATGTTTTAAGTCTATTAATGTGTATTATACTAAAATTATATTTGTAGTTGCACTTTATCTATGATTTTTTACTGGTACGTTTTCGTACCAATCGGCGTACGTGTGTAGTACACATCGAGAATAAAAGCTAATATTAAATTTATTTATTAATGAAAATAATAACAAAATCGGGAATACCACAATTAAATGCAAAGCACGTTAGATGATTTTCTCACAGAATAGAACAATAAAATGTCTATTGAGTGCAAACATGATATTTCTTATGGCACTGAGGATGCAGTGGCATATTACACTTTTCGCACTTGTAGCAGCTTCTACCGGAACAGTTCTTGCAACGGGCATGTTTTTGATCTGATCTGATTCACCAGTATTCTTGTCAAATCTTAGTTGTGAGGCCGCTTTATGACTAAAAGAAATTGGCTTACCTGGCCCTCTAGGCAATGTTCCATAAGTGCCTAACAGTTCTTGTGCGCATTGTCGTACGAACTCAAGAAGTGGGATTTCATCAATATCATTTTTCATTTTATATAATTTCCATCCATTTATAACACTGGCACTAAGTACAAATGAAAACAATGGCCACCACCACTTTTTAGAACGAATTCTTACGCGATAATTTGCCACAGCTTGATCAACAAGGTCGACACCACCCATATGCTTATTATAAATTTTTAGCTGTTGTGGCATGGAAACATTAATTTTCTTTTTATCTGCGGCAATCCATCGAGTAGCAGATGCAATAGGTTTTGTAGAAACTTTGTTACTTTTAACAATAACAACTTTATTGTCATTCCATTTGACGATACTGATATCTTCATGACATATATATTCATATGGCCCCCTTGCCGACTTTTTCAAGATTTCTTTGGATGATAAAGGAGCATTTTTCAGCCTGTTTTCTCTCAATGTCCTGGTTCCTGTTATGCCTCTTTTCGATAGCTCTTTCAGCAAGGGAATGCTGGTAAATAAGTTGTCCATGACAACATGTGTCTCAGGTAGGTTCTCGCATTTGTCTAGTAACCCAAGAACAACATCGGCACCTTGACCTGAATCAGATTTTGATAATTTTGTAGATGCTCCACAATAAGGTTCAGCATGCAATAAATGACCATTAGAAGAACACAGAGTACAAAGTTTGAAGCCAAAACGTATTGGCTTACCTCTTATGAATTGTTTTAGTCCGTGGTGCCCGAAATATGGAATTATAGACTCATCTACACTCAAAATTTTATACCAACAGCATAAAAGCATGACTTTCAAGGGCAACAATTTATAAAATAAACTTTTATAACAATGATTTAAAGTCAAAATATTATTTCAAAAAATTCTAATTCAAACTTGAAAGATTTTTAATTTTAATTCAAACGTGAAAGATTTCCGATTTTAATTCAAACTTGACTATACATTAGCCGGTTGGTACGGTTCGTACCAACGATATATAAGCTTTTATATTTTATAATACAAAGCAAAACATGACTTTCGAGTGGCATTAATTTATAAAATGCACTTTTATAATAGTTTTTAATAGTCAATATATAATTTTGAGATAAATCCAAAACTCTAAACTTATTATTTTCTATGTGATGTCAGAGGCATCTTGTTTCACGACGCTTTCACCTGAGCATAACGTCAAATAACAACAAGAACTTGAGAGCAAATGGCAGAAAATCTATTTTTCCCGTTATCAGTGAACTATTCTTGAAGCACATGAACAATATTGGACAACTAGACACATTTAGTGCAGAGAAAAAAAATTATTCTTAAGCTGGTATGTTTTCGTACCAATAGGCATTAATGGGTTAAACATGGCTGTAGCATTCTTTTTCAATCGAAACTTCCAAAGCTTTAAGTTTGCAGTTCAGAGAAGCCTTTTTAAATCCTTTGATGGCATCGGGAATTGACGGAATCTTAAACAGGGTTGATTCTGATAATGATTTACCAGTCAAAGACATGAAGGGCAGTTTGTTAATGAAACTACCGTTTACATAGCAGGATCCGATTTTTAACGCTCTGCTTGCATATTCTGATACTTACTCGCATGTCTTGTGTGTAGGCTTTAGGGTTTCTTTTTATATTTCTTCACTGAAAATCTCCGAGCGATTGCGTACTCTTTTGAATGTTAAATGGATATTTGACTTTGAAGGACTTAATTAGTAACTTAAACTAAAGTGCTTCAACTTCGCTCTAAATGTTTATTCGAGATTAGTTGTCTATTGTAACATTCAGGTGAAAAATGTGATAAAACGTGAAACGTATTTAAATGTATTATCGGCGTTTACGTGCGGTATTAGTCGATAACAAAGAATTTCGGTGCTTGTGTTACGCTACAGGAAAATTTTCCCTGTGTATTTTTCTTGTCACCGATTAGCAAAGGTATAGTTTTGGATTATTTTCTCTGCATATGCAAGAGAGCATTTAAAAACTGATACCGTCAGCTGTGATACCACCCCTTAAACGCCGGCAGTGGAGTTCACCGGACATCTAGTAAAATTAAATAAACGTGCACAAATACATAATTGTTAGCCAAACTCTTTTTTGTCAAGCGAAATCCTGATCATTAATATCGCACTAAAATATGCTTATAATATTAAAATTGTTGAGTTTGTTTATCTGCAATTTCATGATGTAATAACCAAATCCCAAACATTCGAATTTCAAAGGGTACACCTCAAATGAAAAATAAATAAATAAATAAATAAAAAGCAAAATAAATTTCGTTGAAATCGAATGAGGACTTTCAGAATTACATTCAGAATTAGAAGAGATATTATTTAAGCTTTATTTTCAATTAGCTACCGTTTGGAAATTTCTTTTACGTTTGAGCTAATTTCTGGCAAATATCTGATAAATCGATGTTATGGATTTATCCCACTTAAAAGAAAAATAAAATTCAAATGATGTCAGATTTGGCGAGAGATATCCTCCAAAAGTGATTAAAATATAACTGGTGGAAGTATTGTCTTTTTTAACAGTAGAACCAGTCAACGTGACCGGTTATAACATTGGTTGAAATAGTATAGAGAATTTGCACTTCTACCCTAACTTTGGGTATGTATATCTTGAAGTGGCACTCTAAATAATTTCATTGAAACACAGTTCTTACATAACAACAATGTTTATTCAAATATTTGCTCATATAACTTTCTTTTTCAACCTAGATGATGCATACTACTAGTACGATATATATACAGCATTTATGCAAGGGAAATACAATTCAATATATTCACTTGTATAACTACTCATTCACGAAAAATACACCTTGCAATACTCACAGATACTTTGAAAGTCAACTAGCAATGCTGCCTTGTAAACTTTAGGCCACAGAACGCTAAATAACTTTCGTCTAACACGAACTCGCGTAGGTTAGCATCAACCTAGCTAAAACGCCTCGAGCGGCTGCTCACAAACTCCTTTCACTTCCTTTCGCTTCCTTCGACCCTTCCTAATTCCTTTCACTTCCTTTCGCTTCCTTCGACCTTTCCTAGCTCCTTCCTCTCACCTCCTCAACACTTCGTCGACCCTTCTTCAATCTAGCTGCTTGGTATTTATACCAATCGCGTATGCCGCAATTAGCATATCTTGAGTGGCTTCTTTAGATTTATTGACTTAAAAGTTATATCATTGTGAATCGAATCTTATGTAAACCTTACAATATGCATACCTCAATTGTCTGTAGTGCTTGTGTTGAGACGTTCTTCAGTGAGTCAGTACTGAGTTTAGGAAAAGAGCGGTTCATCTAAATTTCACAGTTCAAATCTGTCAGATGAAAGGAAAGTTTTTAATTTTCTGCAAAATTGCTTTTAATTTCAGAAAACTAACACCGTTCATTAAAATGAACGGTGTTAGTTTGGTAACATAGTTCTGAACCCAAGAAGCTACAAGGAAATAAAGGTTCGAGTTTTTCCAGGCTTCTGCGATTCCAGTAGTATACGAGCGGTCTGAAAATAACCATTATAAAATTTGGTAATGAAGGTAAAATATGACCTTTATATTTCTATGAAAATCAGTCAGCAAAACAATTTTATTATGAAAAGTTCTCTCTTTTGTCCATAAGAAGGAGTATTCAATTTTAAAATGTTCGCTTCCCCACTAATATACTTTAAGATTTGCATAAAAATTACTTTAAAAAACTGTAGGTATTAAATAGTTTATTCAGTTTCAATTTTTTTAAATCCTAAATTTACAACATTACTTGTTAACGACTTCAGCTTTACACTGGTATGTATTGTAGTTCTGGAATCTGAAATGACTACCCTTTTGAAAAGAAATCAAAACAAGCTCCAAGAATTGCTTCATCACAGAGGAAGAAAATTTTTAAAAAAACAAGATGTACACCATAAGAAAAATAAAATGGAAATTGTGATATCGTTTCTTGATTGCGATCGATAGAGAAACCGATATCGAGCAACCTGTTGCCGATCCCTGAATCGCATTACTTCATATTAATGAAAAGTATGGAAAAATTAAAATCATACAAAATAACAGGTCAGAAAAGGAGTGATAATCTGTGCATCTATCCGAAAAATTTCTGGTTCGATTTAGAGTTTGGTTACGTTATTGATAAGTATTCCAGAGTGTTAAAGGGGTTATGTCACAATCAAGGACTTAACACTATTTACTCAACAAAAATAAATTTATAAAAATTTACTTTAAAAAAATAATTACAAATTAAACTTAAAAACAACTGCCTTTACTAAAAGCCTTTTTTCTTTTCAATCCTGGTTTTCTCAAAACTACGATTTTGGAGTTGACACTCTTTTCACTGCAAATACAGATATAAGATACAGAATGCTTGGAGTCAAACACCAGTCATTGTTCGAAAAGAGTCTACTTATTTTGTAGAAAGAATATTTATCATATTTATTTATCTTACACTTTTTATATGAGTTACACTGTTTTATATCCATGTTTTACTCCGCGTCATATGTCACGAATAACTTGAGTGAATTGTTTGAGTTCTACATTTATCGCAAATATTTTTTTTTATTTATTCAAAGGTTAAACTTTTACTCTAGGCTTATTTACACCGACTTCTGAATATTTCAATTTTTCAATTTCGGCGGGAGAAAGATTAGGCGAGAAAAATAATGGAATAATAGCTCATTTGAGCTTTCAAGAAGGAAAGCAAGTGAAATGCTTATTCTGAGAAATGAGATGAAATGCTTACGAGATTAATTTGCCATTAATAATCAAAAAATGGTGAATAGTGCTACATATTGTTTGTCGGAAGTTCTTCTATTTTAATGTGCCAAACGGTTAAAAGTGTCCAACTGCTGTAAGGCATATGGCCATGAAAATTTAAATGTCTTATTTTAAAGAAAAGTTATGTTTTTTTAATGAATCTAATTGTATTATTGTTGAAATTTTTTGAACATCGTACACCCTGAATATTTTCAACGTATTATTTTCAAAGTTTATATTTTGCGGAAGTATTTGTCCTTTAATTTTCATTATGCGTCAGATTGCACAGGGGATGAATCTCCTTGCACAATAAACCAAAAGTAGTTTGAATGCATTAATTTTGAGGTTTGGGTTTTGTAGAGAGTTGACAGTTCATTTAGTGGATTTAGATAGGATATATTTTGAGTAGTGATCTATTAATTATTAGTAGGTACTGATACTCTGAGTTTCATATTTTGTGGAAAGTTTTTGATTTCTTCTGTGTAAGATAAGTCATTTCAGTAAAATGTTCCTATACGTCCTGTGCCACAAAAAATTTGACAGTACGGTAAAACCTCGTTTATACGGACTAACGGGGACCATAAACAATCCGGACAATCGAAAATCCGGATAGTCCGAGTAATATGGGTCATAAGCAAAATAAAATTCTTAACTAAGCAGACCGTTTATTACTATAGAATGCTATGTTTTGTAACAAAATGACATAGTATTGTTTACAAGACATAAAAAACACAAAAATAACTTTTCGCATCATTTCTTAATAAAGAATTGGTAAGTCTAGTGAAGCTTTCTTAAACTCAACAAAAAGCATTGCATTACCATAATTTAGTGTACAATCTATTCAGGAACTGTAGAGAGAATTTGCAACTTCTACCCTAATTTTGGGTATGTATATCTTGAAGTGGCACTTTAAATAATTTCTTTCAAACACAATTCTTACATAACAACAATATTTATTCAAATATTTGCAATTGTAAATTTTGCTTTTCAACATAAAGCGAGTCCACTACTAGTACGAGATATATAATATTTATGCAAGGGAAATACAATTCAATATATTTTCTGGTATAACTATTCATGCAATGACAATACAACTTGAGATACTCACAAATACTTCGGAAAGTCGACCAGCAATGCTGCCTCGTAAACTTTGGGCCAAACAAGAACTCTCGTATGTTTGAAGCAACCTAGCTATGCCTTCAGCGGCTGCTCGCAAAACTCAACTATTATTAAACCAGACTCTAAGCCTAGCTCCAGCTCGATACTTCGTTTTGTCAGCTTCACCTCTCCTTTCACTTCCTCAACACTTCGTCGACCCTTCTTTAATCTAGCTGCTTGGTATTTATACCAACCGCGTATGCCGCAATTAGCATATCTTAAGCGGCTTCTTTAACTGTATTCAGTTAAAAGTTCGATTATTGTGAATCGAATCTTATGTAAACCTTACAACTGTACAATCACTGTTTAGTTGAATCAAACTAAAAAGAGAATATTTGGCGCACTTGTAGTGACGTTTTTGCTATCATAGTTAAAAATTATTATCTAATGTGAACGTTCAATAAAAATAATGTCTACAAATCTGATCCGAATTATCCCAAGAACCGGATAAACGAGGTTTTACTGTACTAAAATTTGACAGGTTTTATGTTTATAGAGGGGTGTTATATTAGGTTGGCCAAAAAGTTCGTTCGGCTTTTAGGTACAAACAAAAGACGCATTCTGGATTTTGACGCCCACATAGTATAGTGGTTGGCATTCTGAGCCGCTTGGGTTCCAATCCCGGATAAGGCTTGGTCGTTTCCGTGTCGCCTCACTCATAGGGAGAAATGCTGGCTTACCTATAGGGCGTAGGCAGTAAAACTTCGCGGATCTTCAAGAAATACCTACAAGTGCCTGCCGCATTGAAAAAAAAACCCTTCTGGATTTTCCGCAATAGCTTTTTTGTACAACATGTTCACCGTTTTGTCCCACTACTTCCTGCAATCATTCGGGCAACTTCATCATTCAATCTTCCCGAAACTGGTACTGCCCAATTTTTATTCTTGTTTTAGTTTCGTACCTTTGTTCAAATAATAAAGTGTAATATGCCGAAAATGTTGCTCATTTTCTACTATTTTCAATATTAAAATAGCCACACAAAAATTCATCTACTTTGTTAAGTTTTTGGTTTTAAATGCACGCTGATAGGACAGCTGTCACGACACAATCTAACAAAATTGTTTCGACTGACGTTAAACAGAACTGGGCCTACTAAAGCCATCTCACTAAAAATCGAACGCTCATTTTGTCCGACCTAATACCTAAATGTTAAACTAAGTATGGTACTTATAATACTCAGATCCTTAGAATTACATGCCATTAATTATTAAACAATATTTTGAGGTTTAGAGTTAGGCGAAAGTTTTCGTATTTTCCTTAATTTATGTTCTCCTAACCGTTCAAAATACCCTTTTAAATAAGCGTTAAAATTTAAGCAAGCCCTCCGAATGCATTTTTGGATCAATATACTTTTTAAATTGCTCCATGAACAGCTTATGTGACTGATTCTCGCCCGATAAGTAACTTAATTTTCGCACCTCTCTATTTTTTCTCCTTCATCCAATTAAAAACTTGATGGCAACCTAGCGACAGATCCGAAACTTTCGAATTTTGAAAAGCGCTGTGCAAAAATGAGAAATTTCTATTTACCTCTCGCTTAATTTGTCCCATGTCAATTAACTTGTTTTCAGCTTGGCTTAATCCATCTGTCGTATTCACACGTTGTTGTCTAATTTGCAACTTTAAATAGGCTCAGCCTCAAGTGGGAAATATCCTCTTAATTAAAATTTATAAACGACTCGAGCCACAATATGTTTCTATATTGTAGTTCCTTCAATCAATCAATTGATATATATATATATATATATATATATATATATATATATATATATATATATATATACATATATATACTAGATGAAAACCCGCACTTCGTTACGGAGTATATTCAAATTAAATACAACGGTCAATGTATGCAATTAATGCCAATATATATATATATATATATATGCACCGAAGAGTCATTACATTATGATCACCTTTCACCCTCAAAACCGCCAACACCCGGCGTGGCATTGACTCGACAAGGCGCTGATAGGTAATCTGAGGTACATTGTACCAAGCGCTCACCAACTGGTCCTGCAATTCCTACTCATTGCGAGGTAGTAGCGTGGCAGCACGAATTCGGTTTGCAAGGTGGAACCACAAATGTTCTATTGGATTAATGTCAGGTGAATTTGGAGACCAAGACATGACTTGACAGTCACTAGAATGTTCCTCGAACCACTCCCTGACGATTCGACCCTTATGACATGGTACATTATCCTGTTGGTAAACGCCATCACCAGCCAGAACCACTGTTGCCGTGATTGGGTGCACCTGGTCTGCAACAATGTTCACGTAGTGCAAAGACGTCAGGGATCGTTCTATGGAGATTATGGGTCATAATGTGCCCCAAGAAACCATCACCCACACCATAATACCGCCTCCACCAGCTTGTCTCCGTCCAACTGTGCATCCGGGAGCCAGGATTTCCGCTTGAAATCGGCGTATTTGCACGCGCCCGTCGATTTGATGGACCAGAAAACGATTCGTCGGACCATGCAACTTTCTTCCATTCTTCTGTGGTCCATTTCCAATGTTCCTTGGCCCATTGCATGCACTGCTGGCGATGACGTGCCGTCAGAGCAGGGACGTGTTTCGGCCGCCGGCTTCGTAGGTCCATACGCAGTAGAGCGCGCTGCACACCGCTGGTCGGACACTGCTGGCGACACACCGCTGGCCGGAGACTTTTCGTTTCACCATCCATACACCACTTTCGATATGTGCTCACAACGACTGCACGTGAACAGCCAACAAAACGGGCAGTTTCTGATATCGACGTTCCCAGGCGCCGAGCCATAACGATTTGACCTTTATCGAAGTCTGATAAATCAGCTGCTTTTCCCATTATGTCGCTAATCACTCTATGTTTGGACAGACCATCGGACCATCGGAAGTGTTTAACTGTGTTTCCTAGGCCAGTGCCTTCTAACACAGATATTTCTTGATTGTGCCATCGGAGAGCAGAAGTATCACAGAAAATAAAAAGAAAGTTCGATGAGAATCAATAAAAGTTCAGGAAACTGCAACACTAGAAGTGAAGCAGTGGATCCTCTGGTCAGAACTTTGGATGGTGAAAGGAACAGTTCTGATTGGATGTCTCCTGGATCTTCAAGTAATTCACTGATGTGGGTGGAGTTTACGGCTGTCTGTAAGCTGGAAATCAATTGGCTAGTGTAGCGAGAATAGAGAAAAGAGATTGGATAGAAAGATAAGGTCTGGGATCCGTGAGTTCAATAACTACAAAAAGAGCAAAGCCAAAAGGATTTGCTCAGGGACAGATAATTAAGTTAATAGAAAGTTTAAGGATAGGAAATAGATATTTATTTTATTTTATAAAATTTTATTGTTGTTTTTGCCTTGGCAAGCCAAGTATTGTTTTTATATTTTTTTATATTTTTATTTAAATGACGAGGACAAACAAAAAATTAAGACGGAAGACTCGGGATGGCTCGAGGCCTTTTCCTGTTAGTGGGGTCAGCGTGATCATAGTTTGCAAGATTAGAAAGGAGTTCACTGTCAATAGAATTGTGAAAGTTTATAGCTTGATTTTTGAGGTAATTTCGAATAGTAGGGATATTTAATTCCCTGTAAATACAAGTATTTCTGAAATACCAATCCGCATTAACGATTTGTCGAATGGTACTGCTCTGAGCAGATGCGAGTTTTTTAATATGGGTGTCTGCACAATATGACCACGCTGGCCCTCCATAAGTTAAGATAGGACGAAGATAGGAGTTGTAAATGAGCATTTTATTGACTAAGCTTAATTTGCTATTCCGAGAAATTAGTGGGTAAATTAATCTTCTGGCTGCTCTGAATTTGTCCCTGACATGTAAGATATGTTGTTTCCAAGTGATGTTTTTATCTAAAACTATACCGAGGTATTTGACAGTATCAGACCAGGGGATTTTTGTGTTACCTATTTGTATTTGGTGACTGTTGAATGTCTTTTTACGTTTAGATGTAAACATGACGGCGACGCATTTTTCAGAATTAATTTTAATTTTCCATTTGTCGAGCCAATTTTGAATGGAGGACATGTGGGTGTTGATGTATTTTACAGCGTATTTAAAATTTTTGTTAGTAGCATAAAGGGCAGTGTCGTCGGCGAAAATAGCAATGTTTGTGTTAATATTTTGAGGGATATCGTTGACAAATAGATTAAAAAGAATTGGGGATAAAACTCCTCCTTGTGGTACGCCTGAATTAATTTTAAATTTACTGGAGAGATGGCCATTAATTCTTACTTGAAAGGTACGATTTTTGAGATACGGGATGAGAATGTGGATGATTTGGGGTGGGAAGTTATAATTAATGAGTTTGTGGATGAGACCGTCGATCCAAAGTTTATCAAAAGCTAGTGAGATATCAAGAAAGAGAGCTGCTGTGGAGGATTTATTTTTCTTAGCACTGGCGAGGTTTTCGGCTAGACGATAGACTTGATGAGGGGCTGAAAGAGATTTTCTGAAGCCAAATTGGTACGGGATAATGATTTGGTTATCGTCGAGATGCTCATTAATTTTCTTAGCGATGAATTTTTCAGTTAATTTACTAAGGGAATTAAGAAGGCTGATAGGGCGGTAGCTGGAGGGAGAGGAATGAGGTTTATTAGGTTTTAAGATTGGTACAATTATTGAGTTCTTCCAGCTGTGGGGAAAGTGTTCAAATTTAAAAATAGAGATGATAAGAATGGTAATTTTGAATATATATTTAAAAGGGAGGTTTTTGAGCATCGTATTATTAATGTTATCTTCTCCGGGAGACTTTCTATTGGGAAGTTTTTTAATGTATTCTTTAATATCGGCTGGGACAATAAAGGGGGTGGAGCTTTCGTGAGGGGTGTTAAGAAAAAGATTAATACTATTTTTGACTATGTTTTCAGTGCTAGAGTGAGAGATTTGATTAAGGGTGAAGTTTTTAGCGAAGTTTTTGCCTATTACTTGGGATTTTTCCATATCAGTGAGAACGTTTTCGTTAGTTTCGGGGTCAATAAGAGGGGGAATGGAACGGAATTGATTTTTGAAACGCCTGGCGGCTCTCCAAATGGAATTGTCAGTAGTGTCCAGTGATTCTAAGTAATTATTCCAATTAGTATTAGATTGATCCCGAAGGTAAAATCTGAGGTCTTCTTGAGTTTTGTTCATAATAGTTTTGTTAGCATTTGTTCTATTGTGCTGCCATGTTTTGCGTGCTTTGTTTTTGTTGTTTATGAGAATTTTAAGGTGTTGGTCATGGATGGTTTTAACACGAGGGGGGATTAATTTAGTACTTTTAATTAAACTTTCGTTGATGTCGGTAGTAATGCTAGAGACTAGGTTTTCCAGATCGTTGATGTTATTGACAATGGGGGGAATGTATTTAATATTATTTAGTTCATTTTTGAAATTATCCCAGTTAATTTGCTTAGTATGATTTATGATGAGAGGGTTAGTGTCAAGAGGGATACGAATTTCGACTGGGTTATGGTCAGAAGTTAGTTCACAATGGGAAGTTATGGAGAAGTCATGAGGGAAACCTTTAACAAGGGCGAAATCAATGATACTTTCAGAGTTATAGGAGAAGTGGGTCGGGGATGTGGGGGCGATAATGTCAAAATTTGTTTTGCTAGTAAAGTTATAAATTAAGTTTCCATAAACATTATTAATTTTACAATTCCATAATTTATGTTGAGCATTTAGGTCACCAAAGATAAGGGTATTAAGATTGAGGGAGTTTAAAGCGTTAAGGTCTTCATTAACATGATTATAATTTTGCATAGGAGGAATATAGGTTGAGATGATGGTATAGAAAGGTAGGTTATTTAATTTAATGTTGATAGCGGTGGCGTTAATACATTTAAGGGGGGGGGAGAATGATTAAGTGATGAGGGAGGGTATTTTTAATCAAGATAGCAGTACCTCTCATGGGGTGGGTTGGATTAATATAATCATTTCTGTAGGTAGTGTAATTGTAGACTTTGAGATTATCCGCTGGTCTGAGGTGTGTTTCCTGAATTAAAATGATATCGGGGTTGCGCTCATTTACAAACTCCTTGAACTCACGGATTTTAGCACTAATACCATTTGCGTTCCATGCGAAAACAGACAGAGAAAGGGGGGCCATTAACCGGTGTTTTGAACACACTTAAAGAGCGCGTGGAAGAAGCTATAAAGCTTTTCCTCCGCGGTTACATTTAATTTTATATTTTCTCTAGCAATACGTAAGTTATTTAATATTGAAGTAAAGTCTGTTATATTTAGTTCTTTCGTTATTTCGTTTATAATTGTATTAATTTCCTGAAATTGTTTTAGTAGGGAAAATCCATTAGGTGAGGGAGAGTTGTCATTCGAGGTTGTAGGGAGATTATAATTGATTTGGTCGTTAGATTGGGTTGGGGGTGAAAATTCGGACATATTGATATTAGTTTTAGTCATTTGTGCAAAGGAGATATTTGGAGTTACAAGTTTAGTTGATTTTAGGGCTTCTTTGGCTTCCTTTTCTGCTTGTTTCTTAGCGGCTATATTATGGGGGAATTTAGAGCAGCCTCTCCAGTTAGCTGGGTCGTTTCCTTGGCAGTTGCAGCATTTTGCTGCTTCTACCTGTTTACTTTCAGGTTTAGTATTTTTGCATTCGCTGGTGAGGTGATTTCCAGCACATTTCACGCATCTTGGGTCCATTAGACAGAATTTACTATGGTGGTGGAAGTGTTGACATTTAAAACATTGGGCTGTCTTGTATGGGGAATTGTAGTATTCGACTGAAATTTTAATGTAGAAAAGGGAATTTAGTTCAAATATAGTTTTAGCCTGGTCAGTTGGGGTGAGTTGAACTTGAAATAGGGGGAGAAAGGAGCCGTCTTTTCTAGTTAGCTGGGCTACTTTTATGACAGTAAAACCAAGTTCAGTTAATTTTTCTTGAATTTCGTCGGTAGTAAATTCCTTTGGCAACCCGCGAATGACAACTTTTATAGGGCGGACAATACCTAGTGGGAGAATGAAACCTTTGATTTTATTTTCTTCTAAGTACTTTGTTATAGATCTATGATCTTCTTCAGTGGATGGGTCTAATCTAATAAATTCTCCGCCTATTTTCGCATGGAACTTTCTTATATCATTAGGTCCAGCAATTGCTGTTAGAATTTGTCTGTAATTTTCAGTTTTGACTATGGTTATATGTTTGATTTTTGGTTTGGCTATGGTGATTCTTGGGCTATTTTCATTATTTTCATTTAAGTTAGTTTCTTTAAGAGAATTATATTTATTTTTAGTTGCAGTAGCTAAACCTTCAATAGCTATTGGTTTTTTGGCCGTTAATCTGGCAGCTGGTACAATGAATCCATCGTTAGAGCTTGAAGTGCTGGCAACGCCAGTGGAATTTGCTGGGTGTGTTAGTTTTGCGCGCTTTGACTTGTTAATAAGAGAAGGAAGGTTAGAGTTTGGGTTAATGATAGCATACATTTTGCCAATATGATCTCCGAGCTTACCTAACTTGAAGACTTCGAAGACATAGGGGTGTACAAGTTCCAGGCTTTCATAAAGTTCCGGGCTAATGGCTCCTTCGATTAATCTCTGGAGGATCAGTCGATATTTCTCATTCAGTTCGGTTAAGTCAGGCATTGGGGTGGTTTTATCGGGATCCAACATAGGAGGACTTTCGTCCACGCTTATCTCCATTCCGTCAGTAGTCGCCATGCACAGAAGAAAAAAGACGTCTGCCATTTGGACAGACAATGCATGGGCCCTTTATATACTCAACTTCAGCCGCGTACGCGCCGTGGTTTTGTTTCTGGGCGAGCTCATTGTTACGGAAGGATGCTGGTCATAATGTAATGGCTCTTCGGTGTATATATATATATATATACTAGCTTTATATACCCGGCGTTGCACGGGTGAACCCTTAATAAAGCTTACTTGTATGATATGTATATTTGTATTTTATGGCAATCTATACCCCTCTCCACTGGTCATCATCCCATCAGCATATTATAATAACCCCCCCCACATGCTAATGTCAGCATTAAAATGTTTCGTTCAATTTCGATAACCCACTGGATCCCGGCCCTTCGAGGAGTTTGAGGGCTTCCCCGTAAACCCTTATGAAAATCGCCGGTTTCATAAACAAAGAATTATCTGACGTTGCCCAGGATAATAAAAATGAATGGAGTTAACCTGAGCTCTAGATGTATACGTACTAACAACCGAAATATATACAATTCACACACACACACACACCTTTCCACACTTCATTTAATTAAGGTTGATCTCTCTCTTTTCTCCTACCACCAATTTGGTGTTCAAAATGGTGATATATAGGAAATATAAATTATTGGATTGTTTCTAGCAATTTTTTCAAAATCTAAAGCGAATGTCGAAAAATCGTGACATTGATCGTGTTTGTTACATTTAATCGTGTTTCTTACATTTTAAATCAAGAATCTTATGGATATCTGTTTCCTTCTTTGAGATATGACGGAATATGTAAAAAACGCGTAAAAACACGTTTAGCCCCCCCTAACCCCCTTGGGGGCCGAATTTTGAAATATCCTTAAATTGGTTTTTAGGTATTCGTATTCCTTACATTTTAAAGCACGAATCTTATGGATATCTGTTTCTTTCTTTGATATATGAAGGAATACGTGAAAAACACGTTAAGCCCCCCTCCCCGTCCCCTGGGGCCAAATTTTAAAAAAACCTGAAATTGAATTTAAGGTATTTGTGTTCCTTATATTTTAAAGTAAGAATCTTATGGACATCAATTTCCTTCTTTGAGATACGAAAGAATATGTAAAAAACACGTTTTGCCCCCCTCCCCCCTTTGGGGGGCGATTTTTGAAAAATCGCTTCTTAAATGACGCCTTCAGCACAAAAGTAATAAGCTCTTGAAATTTGATATCTGTATCTCCAATAGTTTTTGCTGGGTGTTGATTCCTTTATATATATATAGATAAAACACGTAAGAACACGTTTAGCCCCCCCCTCTCCCCCTTGGGAGACGAATTTTGAAAATTCCTGAAATTGGTTTTTAGGTATTTATGTTTCTTACATTTTAAAGCAAGAATCTTATGGATATCAATTTTCTTCTTTGAGATATGAGGGAATATGGGAAAATACGTTTTGCCCCCTCCTCCCCATGGGGGCCGAATTTCGAAAAATCCTGAAATTGGTTTTTAGGTATTTATGTTCCTTACATTTTAAAGCAAGAATCTTATGGATATCTGTTTTCTTCTTCGAGATATGAAGGAAAATGTGATAAAACACGTAAAAACACGTTTTTCCCCCCTCCCCCCCTTGGGGGCCTCATTTTGAAAAATCCTGAAATTGATTTTTAGGTATTCATGTTACTTACATTTTAAAGCAAGAATGTTATGGATATCAATATCCTTCTTTGAGATATGAAGGAATATGTAAAAAACACGTTTTGCCCCCCTTCCCCCCTTGGGGGGCGAATTTTGAAAAATCGCTTCTTAAATGACGCCTTCAGCACAAAAGTAATAAGCTCCTAAAATTTGATATCTGTATCTCCAATAGTTTTCGCTGGGCGTTGATACGTGTATGTATATATAAGTCAGGACTTCTTCCTTTATAGATATAGATATATATATATATATATACACACTGATCTAAGAAATTAAGAGAATTTGCAGACTTGGTCAATTATCTCTAGAACTACTGTACCGATTGTAACGACATTTGATATGTACATACATTGATACAATACAGAACAAATAACCATTCAATAATTGTAATACACACGCATGATCGTGCGTAACACTCGTTGGAGTCGGAAGGTATGAAACAGCGGTTGCAGAATAAACAAAAAAAAATGGGTTAATAGATGGATTAATTGGTCCCCTCTTACAGATATACAGGTCTCGCAGCGTGATTTCATACTTGAAATAAGGCAGTTTATCATTTCCCGTGGCAATTGGTCCCACTCGTTCAGCAACGCTATTTTCATTCTCTGGATGGTTCTCAGAGGGGGTTGCGAGTTGCAATTACTCTCCCCAGAGCGTCCCAGACATGCTCTATAGGGTTAAGGTCTGGAGATCTGGCTGGCCAATCCATCCGGCGAATATCCTCACTCTCTAGAAATTCGTCGACCAGAAGAGCTCTGTGTGGCCTCGCGTTATCGTCCAAAAAATGAACTCAGGGCCAACTGCACCCCTGAAAAGTCGAACATAAGCCAATATGATCTCATCCCTATACTTCCCACCAGTCAAAGACCCCATGTCTGACACATGGAGTGATGTGCGGGCGTTTAGCTTGGCGTAGACAAAACGAACCTTGGACCAGACTGCATTGGGGTAATGTTCTCTTCCCAAACGAATCGCGATTCCCCCTGGACACTGATTCTCGGAGTACCATCATCTGGGGAGAACCTGGGACCCGATACGTACCCTCCAATTTCCGCGGAATCGACCATTATGGCGGAGGAGGTTTAATGGTCTGGGCACGCATCATGTTGGATGGCCGCACACCTCTCCATGTCTTTGAAAGAGGCACTGTCACTGGTCTGAGTTATAGGGATGAGGTCTTGGAGCCGTATGTTCGCCTTTTCAGGGGTGCAGTTGGCCCTGAGTTTATTTTAATGGATGATAACGCAAGGCCACATAGAGCTCTTCTGGTCGATGAATTTTTAGAGAGTGGGGATATTCGCCGGATGGATTGGCCAGCCAGATATCCAGACCTTAACCCTATAGAGCATGTCTGGGACGCTCTGGGGAGAGCAATTGCAACTCGCAACCCCCCTCTGAGAACCATCCAGGGAATGAAAACAGCGTTGCTGAACGAGTGGAACCAATTGCCACAGGAAATGATAAACTGCCTTATTTCAAGTATGAAATAACGCTGCAAGACCTGTATACCTGTAAGAGGGGACCATACCCCTTATTAACCCATCTATTAACCCATTTTTTTTGTTTATTCTGCAACCTCTGTTTCATACCTTCCGACTCCAACGAGTGTTGCTCACGATCATGCCTGTGTATTCCAATTATTGAATGGTTATTTCTTTTGTATTGTATCAATGTATGTACATATCAAAGTTCATTAAAATCGGAAGAGTAGTTCTAGAGATAATCGACCAGGTCTGCAAATTCTCCTAATTTCTTACACCAGTGTATTATATATATATATGTGTGATATGGGGAGAACGGCCGCCGGTCATTGCACTGAAGATGCCGCAACCCCATACCACGGTGAAGAAACTTTGGTTACGCTGGATTACTAGAACGAAACTCCGGCCGAAAGAATTAGACAATGACACCAGATTACGTGGACGACATATTTATTTAATTACATATTTATTTAATTATCATGCGACTCCGCCGGGATGAATGCGGCAAGGGAAAGTACAGGAGTGCGTGCTAATTTTGGACGCTAGAACTTATATAAACTTCATTCCATCACGTGGCAAAAGGGCGTGATTTAATAGTTGATTGGTTTAAAGTTGGTGTTGATGTGCAGAACTGATCTAAATTTGTAGGGACGCCGCGCCGCGTTTATTTTCGTTAAAAAGTCAGCCATCTTTAATAATATCGCCCGGGGTTTTACAAAGGCTATTACTATGAGGTTTCTATATAAGTTTTACTGGGACGATCATATTGGAATTTGGAATTATTTTTCGGAATTTAACACGAATGCCCAAAGGGAATTAAATAACTTAAGAGATTAAAAAGGGGTATGTAATTTTGAATACTAAATTGAAGAATTAATAGTTTTTAAATGTTAAGAGTATTGAATTAAGAAATTACTAGCTTTTTAATATTTTATATATATATATATATATATATATATATATATATATATATATATATATATATATATATATATATATATATATATATATATATATAATAAATACGACGATGAATGAATACAAATGATGTAAACAAAATACATTTATAAAAAATCGTAAGGGATATTTTATAGAAAAATAATGTAGAAGAGAATCTTCAGATTAAGTCTAATAGGACATACTAAAGAATATAGTACAGTTAATACAGTATAGTTTGAGGAAAATATATTTTACTGTATTTTAATATTGTGTTAGATAATGTCCAATCGTCTGCCGCATTTTCAAGAAAAGGAAAATATTTTTTTGTCTATTTCATTGTTATGATGTAACGATAAATTTATTTAAAGTAACAGAAAAGAAATCGCGTGATCAGAATTTAATAAATTAAATTCTAAAAATTAATCTTTAAAAATTCACCAAAAATCAGAAAAGGGAGGTAAAGATTCGAAAAAGAT
Source organism: Dolomedes plantarius (assembly GCA_907164885.2). Lineage (NCBI taxonomy): Eukaryota > Metazoa > Arthropoda > Arachnida > Araneae > Dolomedidae > Dolomedes > Dolomedes plantarius. Next base: position 22,398,247 of record OU015495.1, on the reverse strand, counting down.
TTCATTTTAAAGGAATTTTTATGATCTTTCTTGTGATATAAATTTTATAACCCTCGAATTATTATTTTAAATGGAAACTTAAAAAAAGTTACTAAAGCATCTTAAAAATTTAATTTTAAAAAATCTAACAAGAATTTTTCAAAAATCTTTCTTAGTGCACCCCTACACTATAAGAAGAATCGCCATGCAAAATTTCAGCCCTTTAGGTCTAGCGGTTGGGTCTGTGCGTTGTATGTCAGTGAGTCAATAAGTCAGTCAGTCAGTCAGTTACGGAACTGCTTTATATATATATATATATATATATGTGTGTGTGTGTGTGAGTCAGTCAGTCTACCCTCCAGGGCATGCTTTACACAAGTCCTTGTATGAAGGTTAGTGGTATTTTCTTCCACTCGGCTTGGAGAAGATATGCAAGTTCCTTCACCTATTTTGGACGATTATTGCACCCCTTAATTCGGGGAGACAACTCGTCCCAGAGAATCACGATAGGGTACAGGTCTGAGCCCTGGGTAGGCCAGTCCATTCGGTTAACCCCATTGTCACCATACCAATCCATGGTGGACCTCGCAACATGACAGCTAGCGTTGTCGCCCTGGAAGTAACATGGGTCCAACCCGTAAAATTGCCACAACTTAGGAAGCCCACTGCCATCTAAAACAGTGCATTAGGCGTCGTCGTTGAGCTTACCATGAATTGGGACCAAGGGTCCCTGTCCTACTAGGAGAAACACCCCCAGACCATAATTCTACCCCCGCCGAACTTTACTGTGGGCACAATGTACTCTGGTAGGAGGCGTTCACAAAGCAGACGCCAGATCCAGACCCTGCCATCTGAAAGGTAGAGGGGGGAACCTTGATTCGTCGCTCCAGAGAACCCATTTCCACTGATCTACTGTCCACTTTCGACGTCCTTTGCACCACATTAACCGAGAAGTGCTGTTGGACTTTGTGATCAAAGTCTTATGGGCGGTAGCACGACCATAAAAACCAAGCAGATGTGCTTCCTTATGGATGGTGTTTATCGAAAAAACACTCCCGGATTTCTGTTGAAACTTCTGGAGTATGTGGGCCATGCGGTTCTTCCGAATTTCTCTGGACGGCACCCGTCGGTCTCTATTTCCCAGTTTCGTGGGTCTGCCGACTCGGGGCACATTCCGACAATCACCGCTCACTTTCCACTTCTGAATCACATAGGCCACTGTTGATTTGGGGTAATTCAGCTCGCTAGATATGTCCCTGAAGGATCGTCCATTTCTGTGATACAAGACGATTACACCTTTCTCGAAATCAGATAACTCTGCACTTCGTGGCATCTTGTATGCAACTAATGGCAATGCTGTTTCCTACACGATATTTAACGGCGGAGGGCTTGACGTATATCAAATATCGTCATTTGCTTGGGTGTCCAAATACTTATTAGTAGATAGAGTATAGCTAACATCCGCGTTCTTTCAGTTTACGGCTGGATGTTGCTTGGCCTTATGGCAGCACAGGGAGTCACATGGTAAACAGAAAATGCTGGTGTGAGCGTCGGTTCGATGAACTTAAAGATTGAATCAGGGATTGGGTGGACGTCATTATCCCTTCTATCTTTCTTATAAGTATGTAAATAACTTCTTCTCCTTTATATTTCGTGTAATATATTGAACTGGTCGATAACCATAATGTGCTGGAAGGAATAAAAGTATTATTGAGTTTAATTGAATCAGTTGATTTGGAGTTTTTGTCCAATGCCCGACTACCCAGCGGAATGTCCGGCTGTTTTCCCGGATATCGTCGATAAGTCTCGTCTATAGATGCGGTATTTCATATATGCAATAGATTTACATGTTTTATTGAACAATCTAAAACGTAGAAACATATTGTGACTCGAGTGGTGTTGTAAATTTTAAAAAAAGGATATTGCATGCATGAAGAGCTCAGAACTATCGTTCTCGAAGGCATTTAGATCGGCAATAAATTTACAATTTCCTACATCAAATTTAATAAAGCAAAACCATTTTCTTAATTTTTTAAAAAATTTAGCTCTTTTTTTAACGCATTTAAAATTGCATAAAGCATTGCAAGATCAAAGCAAACAAGAGAAAACTGACAGTTGAAAAGGTTTTCTGGAAAAAAAAAATCCAGAATTCAATACTTGCGAATGTGCGGTTCTTTCACAATTCTACAGTTCTGTGATTCGCATTCGATGTTCAGTGTTTCAAATAAATTTCATTGCAGCAGAGTGGCATGTGAGTTATATAACCTAATATTTTTATGAATTGTTTTTAAAGTAGGGGACAATAAATGCACGTCACTAAATCACATAGAGAGATAACAAGGCTTAAATGTAAAGATTATTTCAAAATTCAATAAATGCTACTGTAAGTTAATATCTAGTCCTTTATATGTATGTTATAAAGTGCAGTAAATACTCCATATCCCACATTGAATCATGCGTATCTATCTTAAAAACTCATCACCACTGATATTTCAAGGTAAGGAGAATTTAAGCGTAAATGGAAGTTCCGTTCAGTTTTAAACACTAAAATGTAGTAATAAGGCTATGTTTTAAAACAAAATATTTTCGTGTCGTCAGGTATTTCAAATTTAAAGTAAGTCTCCTAGAAATTATAACATTTTACAACACTTGAAATATTTTACTTCAACTCCTGTGCATTTTTCGCTATAATATTGCAAAAATGCGTTTAAAGCAATAAGAACAACATTGAAAGGAATCCGTTCTTGTCTTAAACTGTAATAGAATCGTATAAGAACAAAATATTATTCAATTACAACTTGTTTCTAATAAAAATAATGAAATGACGTATTATCCGACATTTTAAAGCACAATAATAGGTTATTGCTCGTGGAAGTTATATGCTGCTTCTATTCATCCGCGACGCATTTTTTTAAGTGTAGATTCGCTCATTACCTTTGAAACACAGTTTAGTAACAGTGAGTTTAAACCATTATTTAAAAATCAAATTGCTCTAATGTTACCTTTGATATGGCAGTCTTTGGATCCCAAAACCTTCATTACCGCAATTTTAACTCTCTTTCGAAAGATCCTCAAGTGCCTTTCAGATTTTTAAAGCGTTTTGAAGTCAGTGTATACATAAAAGATCGTGAACGTAGATCATTTGGATAATCATATCTTTGGTCGAAGGGAGAGAACTTTAATTAAGCTGCCGTGTTCACAGAGTCTCCAGATTTTTAAGCTCGGTCGCTCTAGCAGTTATAATAACGAGTTATTTGAGGTTTTTAACCGATAGACGGTAATAATTATCTCATCATCAAAAGGAAATAACAATTATCTCATTTAAAGAGCGAACATACCCATTATCAATTTATCGATTATTAAAGAAAAGTGTGTCCCGCCCCCCCTCCCCAGTTGGGGTGTCGAATATTTTTTTTCGTCCGAGTTTCAAAACAATTTATAAACAATATTTCTTCTGGAGTTGACGTGCCTGTTATCAAGTTTATTGGAAAAGGCTTTTCCTGTGAGATTAATGCCAATTTGATAAGATTCTTTTTTATGATATTAAAAGAAGAAAATCAACACGCTAATTAATAATAAGTCATTGAAGCACAATAAAGAAATATTGTTTATACTTCAATAGGAATTTTACTGTTCAAATTGGATGTCACATGTGTATACCTGGCCCATATTTAGTCGCTGTGGGAGACAGTCGCTGTTTAAGATTCGTCTCTTTTAGCCTATTTCGGAAATTTTATTTTATGCATTTCACGTCTAAAAGCTATTCGTAGGTGTGTATGTGGAAAGAGTGTCAAAACCGCCGATGCCAGGTTCTTTTTTAGGAAAATGAAGTTGACAAACTAAAGGGGGTGTGCGGCACAAAATTCTTTGAAAAAACAAAAACATATTTTTATATTCTATCTTTCGAACATTTTAGCTTAAAATAATACACGCTGCATTTTTCTTCCATGCTCACAACGCCAGATGTAACATTTGCAAGTAGTACTCTCTATACGTGCCTAACTGTACAACTGTACTTCCTGTAATACAGATGCACGTATAAACAGTATGTTTATATTTCTATACGTCTGTAAGTACAGACGGTACATTTGTACATGCAGTGCATCCGTGTACACAGTAATGTATAATTCTGTAATTAAATACATTGCATCTGTACAGGCAGTTCTGGGAGTACTAACATTACATCCGTACAGGAAATACATCTGTAAATAAAGGCTCTACATCCGTATAGACAATACATATGAACATCTCCACTTCTGCAACCACAGATGTACAGCATACAATAACACAAGCTCTGTGTTTCTCTGTGTTTGTATGTTCACAAAGCCAGGTACAACATTAGCTTCACTACTGTTTTTATGTGCCTAACTGAACATCTGAACTTATAGATATGCAGATGTACAGCTCAGCTCAGATAATCTGTGCATCTATAATTCTGTACATCTCTAAGTATAGACTATAAATTTTCAAGGGCAATAATCAGTAAGTATGGACTACACACGCGTATACCCAATACATCTGTACATCTGGAAGTACAGACATTTCATCTGGACAGACAGTACATCATTACCTTGTGTACTATTCGTAATGCTACAGGTCATATTTAATTGCATATGGGGAGCACATTCCTTTCATCCAGGAAACCTGGTATGAAAAACTACAGCGATGATTTTCAGAACACAGACAAATTTTAAGATATCACAAAATAAAATAATATATACTTATAAAATGTGCATGGAACAGAATTATTGTTGTTTACAAATTATGAAATAAGAAAACAGTTTTTTTAGAGTTAAAATAGTATAATAAATAAAATAATTACAAAAGTTGAGTTCCATGTTACAGGTCCTTTCTATTCTGGTCAATACAGCGAAGACTTCATACGCAAGGCATCAAATTTCCCACTGATTACCAATGAGGATGTGACGTCGTCCTACAGCACTCTCTTTTGCCCCACCTGCATGCAAAGAATTCCTTCAGCTCGAAATTTTTGGACGACCCAAAAAAGAAAAAATTTGTATTACCCGATAAAAACTTTGTTGTTCTCTGAATACATTTTAACCTTTACAGAGATTGGAAACGCAGCTCTTATTAGAGAAATTTCTGAGGACTCCGAGAAGAAAGAAAAAAAAAACAGAATTGATTTCGGTTTAGATTTATTTTCTCCTTGTCGCGCTCTTATTTGACTCCCTTCTTTAAACATATTTTTGCTTACGAAATCATTTCGAAAAATGTTCCGATTCCCCGGTATCTCGCAGTAAATACTCAATTTGGCACCTGTCTTTATTCTCACCACTTCTTCGTTTGTTGCCTGTCTCTTCAATTCCAGCCGTTCATTTTCGCCAGAAAAAAAAAAAAAAAAACACGAGAGCAGGGCGAGAATGCTTTTATTTTTTGTGTGTTCGGTGGGGAGAGGAAACGGTTTCAAGCCGGCACTATAAAACGTTTATTTCTTTTTCCCTATCTAGCGCAGGTAAAATGTGTGCTGCGATTTAATTCTGCAGTAGCTTTCTCTTTCTTTTATTGCATTGCTGGCCGGGGGTATCTCACCTCGGAGTGCTTTCCCGCTTTTCATTTTCTTCAGAGAAACACCCCGAAGGGAAACGCTTTCCTTTTTTTATCGGCCTTAATTTTCCAAAGATGTTAAGCGGAAAGGTCAGGGTATATAGACACGCATACACGAAAGGTAATTTTAGAATTTAATTAGGCGGGCGAAATTGCGATTCTGGTTATTTTGAGTACGGAATTATAACTAGCTTTCTTAATTAGCGGAGTTATATAATAATTAAATATATTTAATTACGTTTCGGGTGCATGACGTTATTACGAAACGTTATGATTATTACAGTTTGAATTGGGTAATTAAAAAGGAAATTAACTGGATGAATAATCACTCACTGGTATTAGGTAGTATATATTTTATTGCGTTTCCAGGATACATTATTTTGAAGCCTAATTAATAATTTCAGTTAAAATATGTATATTAACTATCTATATTTTGTCGTGTTTCATTGTATATTATTTTGAAACCCAACAAGCAATTTCAGTTAAAAAGTATATTATTATAACTAAAACTATATATATATATATATATATATATATATATAAATATATATACATATATATATATATATATATATATATATATATATATATATATATATATATATATATATATATATACCGGGTGCGTCATAAATTCGTGCAAACTTCCAAAAATTCATAATAAAAGAAATAATGCTCGGAAAATTTTTCTGTTTGAGCCAATATGATCAGAGGGATTTTGGATTTTTTTTCATGTAAAAAAAAAAAGTTTCCAAAAGTAACCGAGAGAGGCCGCTCACACATCCTATTGAGACGTTTTATGCAAATCAGGCTATCAATAAAACACCTGGTTGGAAATGGATCCGTCATTCGAAGCCGGCAGCATCCTTTCTTTACCAGATCGAGTGTTGGTTGTTCAACTTTTCCACAAGAATGATGAATCCCCAACTGTTGCATTGCGAAAGTTTCACACGGCGAAAGGACTGAAGGCGCGAAAAAGGCCTATTTCATTGAATGGGATACTGAATTTAGTACGACGTTTTGAGGAAGCGGGGAGTTTGGAGGATCGTCCACGAAATGGCAGACCATCCTTGAGCGCGGACCGCGTCCATGTTGTACAAAGTTCCATGGAAAATTTGGCAGCCGAGACATCAAAGTAGCAGTGCTCGTGAAGCTGGGAGAAGAACGGGGATTCCGGAACAGTCAATTCGACGTATTCTGCACGGAATGTTGAATCTGTACCCGTACAAAATCCATGCACTTCACCAGTTATTACAGGCAGATACAGATGCAAGACAAATCTTTGCTACATGGGCTCTGGTACAAATGGAAAGTAACCCACAATGGTTGCTGAATATCATGTGGACGGATGAAGCCCACTTTTCACTGCATGGTGACGTTAATACGCAAAACAGTCGTATCTGGGTGACTTCAAACCCTCGTGAGTATCTGAACCGGCCACTACATTCTCCTCGTGTGACTGTTTGGTGCGGTTTCACCGCGTCTTTTATTCTGGGCCCTTTCTTTTTTGAAGAGCCTTGTCCTGTATTCGGGTGGAAAACCTGTACAGTCACTGCAGCACGGTATCTTACGCTTTTACGTGACCATATTAAGCCTGCATTGCAGGAAAGACATGCGTTACCTGTTGTCACATTCATGCAAGATGGTGCGCCGCCCCACATTTTACGTGATGTCAAGACGTTCCTGTTGGAATCTTTCACTGGAGCCGAGTGAAGTCAAGGTTGTAAGGTTCAGTGGCCCTCACGATCACCAGACTTAAACCTGACGGATTTTTGGCTGTGGGGATACTTAAAGTCTCGTGTGTACCGGGCTTCCCCAACCACTTTGGTGGAACTGAAAAATGCCATTCGACAGACAGTCACTGCCATCGATGGCGACATGCTACACTCCGCTGTAATGGGCGTAGTGACGCGCCTCACTTGCCTATTACCTTGTGCTGGTGGTATTGTTGAACATCTATTACTTTAAAATAAATGCACAGTCTCATGTTATTGTGATATGTTTGATTTTCTGTTTGTGTTTGCCTGATTTGCATAAAACGTCTCAGTCTGACGTGTGAGCGTCCTCTTTTGGTTACTTTTGGAAACTTTTTTTTTTTTTACATGGAAAAAAATCCAAAATCCCTCTTATCATATTGGCGCAAACAGAAAAATCTTCCGAGCATTATTTCTTTTATTATGAATTTTTGAAGTTTGCACGAATTTATGACGCACCCGGTATATATATATATATATATATATGTAATAAATTAAATATTATGCCCTCCATTCTATCATTTAAATTCCCTTTCCTAATTCCAATCAAAATTTATCGCTACAAACTCATAGCAACAGAGCATCCCATGAATCGCATGTCTTGCATTTATACACGTGTATACGTCTGGACAGAGGCGTGGGTTCACATCGAGAGCCCCAGAATTTCCTGACAGTTCAAAATAACAGGCACATGTGCCTCGCTTCTAGCGCGTAAGGTTGAAAGGTAATATCTTCGCTCCCGAGACGTCGTCTGAGATGGACGGATGTTCTTTCGCTCCAATAAATTCTTCGGTCAGACTGCTTCAAAATTTTAATTCCTTTCAGGCTGAGTCTAGCTCCAGCCATGTAAATATGAGCTCGTTTTTCTTTTCAGGTTGCATATTAAGAACGAAATGTAATGGATATATTACATATATATATATATATATATATATATTTATTTATTTATTTTATATATATATATATATATATATATATATATATATATATATATATATATATGTATGTATATACGTTTGGTTGTACATAATTATTATGAAGAATTTCACTCAATGAAGTTTTGCAAGACTCGAAACTAAATTAACTGAATTATTAATGAATAAGAAGGCAATGATTTTGGTTTCCATGGACGCATATTTTACCAAAAATAACTTTTTATGTAATACTAGCTGGAAACCCGCACTTACCTACCTAGTACATTCAAATTAAATACAACAGTCAATGTATACAATTGATGTAATTAATATATATATATATATATATATATATATATATATATATATATATATATATATATATATATATATATATATATATATATATATATATTTATTTATTTATAAAAAAAATCGTAAGGGATATTTTTATAGACCAAATAATGTAGAAGAAAATATTCAAATTAAATCTAATAGGACATACTAACGAATATAGTACAGTTAATATAGTACAGTTTGAGGAACATATCTTTTACTGTATTTTAATATTTTTTTTGGATAGTGTCGAATCGTCTGTCGCAAGGAAAAATAATATTTTGTTTGTCTATTTCGTTGTTATACACATGACGATAAATTTATTTAAAGTACCAGAAAAAGAAATCACGTGATCAGCACTTAATAAATTAAATTCTAAAAATGAATCTTTAAAAATTCACCAAAAATCAGGGAATGGAGGTAAGGACTCAAAAAAGATTTCATTTTAAAGGAAATTTTATGATCTTTCCCGTGATATAAATGTTTTAACCCTCAAATTATTATTTTAAATGCAAACTTTAAAAAAAACTATTAACATCTTAAAAATTTAATTTGAAAAAATCTAAGAATATTTTTTTTTAAATATTCCTTAGTGCACCCCTACGGTATTTGAAGAATCGCCATGCAAAATTTCAGCCCTTTAGGTCCAGCGGTTTGGTCTGTGCGTTGTATGTCAGTCAGTCAGTCAGTTACGGAACTGTTTTATATATCGCTGTTTCGGAAGAACAATAACGCAAGTGCAAAATGAAGATACATTGAGTTAAATGCGTTGATGAATTTCAATTGCGCCATTGTTATTCTGGAACAGCGATATATAGACAAGACATTGTGAGACTGAGAGAAACGGAATTCGAAATTTTAAAGTTCCGTACAATATTATCGTAGCATTGTTCAAAAAACATCGAATTCCGGTCGGGAGAGTCCGAGTCCCTCTTTCAGTCTGTCGTAACAGAACTCGACTGAAATGCTACGAAAAATACGACAAATATTCGATGAGGAAAAAAGAATCAGCATTTAGAGAATATGCAAATAGGTAGATAAAAGGTTAAAAATAAATATGTACAGACTAACATCATGTGTCGTTGTCATAAAAAAGTGGGATACACGTGATCAACGAAGATTTTAAAAAATGCACGTCGACTGCTTTTGAAAACTAAGCCGCTATGGGCGTAAGGTCTTATGAACTTTCTGAGAAACAAATTTCGAAACATGGTAAATCTGAATAGAATGTGGGGATAATTTATGAGCAGTAGTTCTCATCCTGGGAGGCGCTGCCCCCTGGAGAAACGTGGCTGATATTCGTGGGCAAACAGTGAGCAAAAAATATGTGTAGAACGTATTTTCCTCACGTAGAGGGTAGAATATCTACCTTGAGTTCTGGAGACCAAGGATCAGTTCCTCGACCTGACATACGGTTATTTTCAAGGTATTTTTGACTTCCAATCCATTTCTAGGAATCCCCATTTTTTTAAATGTTTTACAATGGCTCCGACACACTTTCCTTCGACGCATTAAAAAGAAAACTGTTGAATGTTAAAGTGAACGTGTACGTAGATTTTTAATTTCGACTGGAGAGATACTCAAACGTTATAACAGACTTCGAGTAGCTGATGTATACGGAGAGAAGACACGTCGGAAAAACCTATCACCTTTAGATTCAAGTTAGGATAGCTTCTTGTGTTTAGAGTTAAATATGAGCTAGAGGTTGACTAAAAAGATGGTATACAAGCTTTATGCCATCTGAACAAGGAGCTAGTCAAAGGAAACTGAACTGGTTAGTGATTGAAATTACTTACTAATCCGCACACGGACTTACTCAGAAGTGATTCAAATCAATAGTTTGCTACCTCTCATGGAAGGAAGAACATCATTTTTCTGGGCTACCATCGATAATGATTGTAGTGATTGTTCCAGTGATGGACCAGTGTTGCTTTATTACTATTATCGTTACAGAAGAAATAGAGCACGAAAAAAATTTTGGGGTCATCCATATATTGAAAGAAATTTTAACCAGCGATTATTTGTTGCTGCAAAAACAACAAGTAATTGGTGGTTAAGGGGGTCCGAAAAACATTTAAAAAAAATTTTTATTTATTAAGTTATAATTTTAATTTTTTTTTATGGTTAACCATACAATTTGTAAACAAAATCACATCATAAAATTTCCCATAAAGTTTCTGAAAAATTTTTAAATTTTAAATTTTAAAAAATGGGGTAATTTACAATCGCTATAACTCCAAATATTATTTGTTGAATTTCAAAATTTTTATTCAATTAAACAAAAAAAATGTAAGTTTTAATTTTGATTCAGCGTGTTTTTTTTAAAATATTGATTTAAAAAAAAATATTTAGTGGAAAAAAATTTTTTAAAAATTGATGTACCTTATTTTTAAAAAATCATATTTTCAAAAGCAAATACTTTTTTTCAAATTTGCTGAATCAAAATTAAAGTAATATAACTGAAAAAGACATGTTCGAAATTTTAACCATTTTTCTTTAAAGGTTTTTTACTTGCAACAATTTAAAGACGAGAAATGGTGAAAAAACCCATCATGCAGAAAACGCATTTACAGGTTTAAACAAAGACTGGCTGCTATTAGAATGTCGCAAAAAAAAAGTAATAATAATAATAATATCTCCTGTTCTAATTAAGATAGAAACATGATTTAAACGTTATTTTAAGCGGAAAAGAACACAAAATTGTTAATGCAATAGAACTTTTTTCGAAAATTTGAAGAATTTTGTATCCTGGACCCCTTAAATCAAAATCTGAGATTGATTACATATAATCGGTGGCATCAAATAATCGGAAATTTATCTATTTTTAAAAAATTGTCAAAATGGACTGTGTAATAACACGCACAACGAAAGAGAAACTGGTAACTGAAGTTCCTAGTGACTCAACACGTTGAGTTGCCTGTGACTGATTACTAACGCGTTACTGACGGGTTAGTAACCTGTAGCACCGCCTGCGTGGCTCCATTCAGTTACATAGGTTGTGACTCATCGCGGACTGGTTTGTGATTGGAGTCAGTGATCAGTTTCTTTTGAGTAGCTTCGTGAGTAGACGGCCTTAGTGATGGAGCAACTTGCATGTATAATTCTTGCTTTGTAAATCAAGGAGAATAGGTGAAGAAACATATCTTTTGATCCTAAACCCTTACATGTAGTGTTGAACGTCCATTCTCGATAGGAAACTGATACTGTATAACCACTCAGTTTTTAGAGAACAGTTAAAAATGAGTGAAAAAAGTACAAAAGTTATTATACCCCTTTCTGTTGTTTTCGAGAAAATTCATCAAACACTATTCTTTCGGTATTTTTCCAACAACAATTTTAGTATTAGGCTTTGTTCCAAATTGATTCCGAAGCGCAGCCAGTGGAGCCTCCCCCTAGAACCATCTCGAAATCCCCCTGTTTCTCCCTAACACCAACTTTAGATCACCCTAGACCTTCCTAAAAGAAATTCTGGTTCCTAATAGGCATCCTGCTTGAGAGATAAATTGAAATAAATAGAAAATACACACTTACATAATGAAATAGAGGTTTATTTACATTTGACATATGTATGTAACTTATAATCTAATAAAAAAAACACGTCTCGATTGAAAAAAATATTTAAAAAAATGTTCCCCCCACAAAATGCCCCTAAAAAAATGGTGGTCCCTGAAAACACTCCTTTTCATCTAACTTCCCCCAAATTTAGGGGGGAAACCCCAAGTTGGCAACACTGAGCGCAGCGTAGCACTCCTCTTTTGGCGCCGACATTACTGAAATAACCTGTGACTGTTTTGGCATGTCATGTGGTCTTCGCGTTCAGGTCTGTGACTGGTTAAAATTTTAATCGCTGACTCTCCGGAAGCAATGTGCAAAAGTTCACACTTGTTAGCTTCTGTGTTAAATAAATGAAGAGCAAACCTAACCTACTTTTGAATTACCAATCAGTAACCTTACTGCTGTACCACCTGTTTCATACAATTTCATTAAATTGCTCCTCAGCTCGCATCTTCTTTTCACATTGACAAAAAGGCTTCGAAAACCCGGGCTGACAAAAATAAGCATTTTGTGTCTCATCTCGTTTTAAACTGATTTTAAAAAAAAAATGGATGCTCAACGGAAAACTGTTCTATTTATACAAAAAATAAGATTCGAATGCTTACATTCCAATGTGGTAAAGAAAGCGGTCAAAAAACAGGTCATAACTGCACAGGAATCGATTTGACTTACAATCTCGCTAATATGCTTTTAAAAATTGTTATATTCTTTACACGTTAGTGAATCTAGTCACTTAGTTTAACTAAATTATACGATTTATGGCTTATGTTATTTAAAAGTCTCGAAATAGTTCAATTTAGTATTCGCCATCATATTAACGCATTATAATGCGTACACCTGAAAAGTTTCCCCAAGGAGTGATTTTATTTAAGTTAATTGTATGTTTATTATATGCAATGAAATTTACCGTTTGAAGTGTTTTATGCGTGCATTGATTTAATTTTATTTTATAGTACCTTTTTTAAATGATTATTCTCTTACAGTAGTCGCTTTTTTTTAAGTAAAACATTTCGTCGAAACACAGGGTCAAATAATACCAACTATGAGAATATTCCTTCAGAACTCTTTTATAAGTACTTTTTTTTCATCATCAGTACCAGTTTTAATCTATATTAAAATACATATTGAATGCATTTATATGAAAATTATTATAATCTATATATATAAAACAGTTCCTTAACTCTGACTAACTGACTGACTGATTGACTGAATAACATACAACGCACAGACCAAACCGCTGAACCTAAAGGTCTGAAATTTTGCATGGCGATTCTTCTAATAGTGTAGGGGAGAACTAAGAAAGATTTTTGAAAAATTCTTCTTAGATTTTTAAAATTAAATTTATAGGCTGTTTTATAACTTTTTAAAGTTTGAATTTAAAATAATAATCGGAGGGTTATAAAATTTAAATCACGAGAAAGATCATAAAAATACCTTTAAAAGGAAATCTTTTTGGAATCTTTACCTCCATTTTCTGATTTTTCGTGAATTTTTAAAGATTCATTTTTAGAATTTAATGTATTAAATGCTGATCACGTGGTTTCTTTTCTTTTTGTGATACTTTAAACTAATTTATCGTCACGTGCATAAGAACGAAATAGAGAAAAAAATATTTTTTCCTGCAAATGCGGCAGACGATTGGACATTATCCAAAAAAATATTAAAATGTAGCAAAAGATAAGTTCCTCAAACTGTACTACTTTAACTGTACTATATTCTTTAGTATTTTCTATTAGATTTAATTTGAATATTTACTTCTACATTATTTTGTCTGTAAAAATATCCCTTACGATTTTTTTATAAATATATTTTTTTGTTTCTTTTATTTCAATTGCATACATTGATCGTTGTATTTATTATATATATATATATATATATATATATATATATATATATATATATATATAGTTGGCATTAATTGCACACATTGACAGTTGAATTTAATTTGAATGTACTCCGTAGCAAAGTGCGGGTATTCAGCTAGTACTTTTATATTTTTCCTTAAGAATAGTTCAATAATTTATTGCCATCTAAAGCAGTATGACGCCAAAAAAAAACACCCATAATGCACTCGCATGCATTACGAATATCTCTTTGACAGCTCCAATAATCATAATTTATCTTTCATAAGTGCCTGTTATTATATATTTTTATTTATTAAAATGCATATTAACTAAGTTATATCCATCATAACACGAATTTTCCAGATAGAATACTAGAAAAATTAGATGCCATTTAAAGGCACATGACGTCAAAAGCACTAACTACTCATCGACTTTGATGATGTTTGGTAGGGGAAAAAATTTTCCATGTCTGTCTTACGATTTACATTTTCATTCTCGTCTCTTTTTTTTTTACTCAGAAAACGTATTAAAGCTAAATCACTACCCGTAAAATAATTCAGCTGAGAAGACACGTAAATTTTTCATTAAAACTATCTCAAAACAGTAATCTAACGCTATAATGCAAGAAAAAATCGGTTATAAATATTAAAAATCAAAAATACGACCAGAGCTCAAACAGAAGTGTCTTTTAAAAAAAGTAATATGAACAGAGATAAAAAAAGTTAAAATTACACATAATAGAATAACAATTGTAGCATTAAATTGAGCTATACTTAGTAAAATTTCATACATAGATGCGATTTTTTCAGAGGTTTTAATAAATTTTTCAGATGCAAAATTTTAAGAAAATAACGGATTGCAAAATTAATTGTATGGAATTTTAATATCTGAAATTAAACGCACGTGAACGTATTTCTAGCTCTTCTAGAAACTTTAAAAAAATTGAGACTTTTAGAATTTACTTCCACAAATAATCAGCAATAAAAACATTAAAAAACTTAAGGAGTTACGTATAATGCTAATTTGGAAACGTATTACACGAAATAGATAATTTGTGTCATAATCATATTTAATTGCATTAAATACTCTAGTATCAGTCGACTAGCAAACACACCAGTTTATTTTCATTTAATACTCATAAAAAATTATAATCTCTCAATGTCTGAGTATTTGAACGTAAGGAGATCACTGAAAGCTGTTTATTAACCAATAAATAGACACGAAGAGCTTAATTAAGTAAGAGATTTCACACTACAACCAGTAATGTTTAAAAAAAAAGAGGAAAGAAATTTGAATTTTCACTACACAAATAATAATTCCTCGCGCATATTACGCAAATAAGTTTTTGAGAAAAAAATATTTGCTAAAAATTAATTTTTTTTAAATGTTCAATAACATTCGATAATGAAACAAATCGAGAAGAAAAGGTTTATTTGAAACGACATTCAAGTTGAGATAAACAGTCCCCAGTAATTGCCAAAAGTTACGGTGCCATTTCTGTCCTCATTCACATTTGCATAAAAAAGTAAGTTTTTCTGAATGAAGGCAAACCACTCTTCGATATTTGCACTAATATTTAATTCGAAAAAAAAATATTCTTTTATTTAATTGTGCTGTTGAGCGTGTCACTACAAAGAGTTTAAAATGATTTTTTTTTCACATCTGAAAGATTTTTGAAACGGTCTTCAATGTGAATTTTGATTTCCTTTGTACCTTAAGTTAATTCAATGAAAGTGAACTTAGCGTTCCCTTTAATTATAGTCTTTCTTTAGAACACACATTGTTTTTACGATTACGAAAAAAAGTCATTCTTTATGTTCCTGTAGCAGTATTGAAATTTTTTTTAAATTTTTAATCTAAAATAAAAGCAAAAGAGTTAATTTTCTGCTGTGTGAAGGATAAACGAAGCATACTTCAAAACTCTTTATATTTTAAGAAGCGAGTTACGTTTGCAGCTCGTGTTAATACCGTTTATACAAGACAAGGACAATCCGCCAATTGTTTAAAAGGCTTGACTGTTTGTTGTCAAGGGGTAACGTAACTTGTGCAAAAATTTTAACATTTTAATTTAGGCCAAGATTTTTGTGGTTAAGAAATCAAACCGTATCAACTCATTTCAATTAAATACCATTAATACGATTAATTAAATGCCATTAATAGAGAGCGCCTAAGTGATATGAAATTATCGAAATTTATTTTTAAAGTAATGACTCGGCAACAAAATATTTATTAAAGTTTTATTCGGTCGTGCATCTAACGTATAGGCAGAGATTCCAATCAGCAATTGCATTAAAAAACACTTCTATACAATCTTAATTTCTTAAAACTTGTGAGGTATTGAATCAAAATAACCCCCCCCCCCTGGTTTAAATAAATCGCTGTTTGAAGAAGAAGTAGCGCCATATGCAAATGAGCGGTGCTTTTCTACTAGAAGGGAAATCCTCGTGGGTAGCGTACACGTGCGACAGTGAGAGATAAACACTACGAGGCGAGGTCGGACGGAGTCGAGCGACGAACGAAAAACAATTGGAGTGAAGATCGCTTTGCCGTACAGAAGCCGGACATTATCAAGTTTACCGAAGGCGTTTTGAAGTTAGCTACCATTTCAGCGACCTGGCGATACAGTGAAGACGGAAACTTGAAGAGAAATTTTTAATTTTTTTAAAATTTCAACCATTGTTTTTTTTCAATGTTATGCAGACTTGCATCTGTGTATTAATGAATATACACATTTTTTAAAGTTTTTAAATTAAGTTATATAATACATCTTTAAAATGACAAACTTTGAAAATCCAATCCTTAGTTCCTCATAGAATTTATTTTTAATTTTTAAAAATTCAAAAAAGTTTTGATAAATTAAACTGTAGTTAAAATTTTTATAATAGGAATGACATAATAATTGTTCATTTAAATTATGCGTGTTTAAATTACACGTGTATAAAATTTCATGCTATTCTAGCCAACTGTCATCGTGATAATATCGTGTGCGCAATGACATAAGATTGGAAAAAAAAACCATGTTGTTGTTTCCAATCCCCTTGGTGTAGGCTTTTCTACACCAAGTCCAAAGGCCCTAGGCCCTCACATCCTAGGTCCTTGGCGAAGGGTAGTAAGTAGCTTCACTTTAAGGGCGAGGTACCAATAGGGCTGAAGTCTGACTTGACCTCGAAGAACATGGATCCCGTAATTTTGAACCGAGTCAACTGACGAGACCGAAACACTTGACCCCGCACCTCCAGAGGTAAATTTGAGAGCTTGGAGGATATTGTAGCCACAACCTATTTTACGTGTCCCGGCCAGCATTAGACCTCTTTTAGACGAGGCGGTTAGTTGATTCATCTAGTTGAATGGGCGGCTGTCAAGGTCACGTTAGCGAAACTTGTGCATGCTGGCAAACCGCCTGGGCAGACGAGTTGACTGCGGTTGAAGAGGTTCGGGCGATTCCTCCCATTTGTTATGAGGCTACAGCCGCCCGTTCAACTAGTTGAATCAACTAACCGCCTTGTCTGAAATAGGCCTTAGTGAACACGGCGGTGGATTTGCAGCGACGAGCATCGAACCAGGTACGTTAAAAAAAACCATGGTTGAACTTTTAAAAAATTAAAAATATTCTCTTCAAGCTCGAAAACATTGAGAGCCATATTTTTAAAGACGAAACGGTGTTTAACTCAGTAAAATTTTCATATTTCTGAATAAATGATTTTCATAACTACTGATGACTGAAATGTTGGGTATGTTTGTTATTAAGCTTGGCTATTGAGCCATTCGCTCGACAGTTGACCTTATTTTTATTAATAACTGAACGTGCAAATGCAGTCACTTCAACACTCTGACTGACCGCTGGTCGTACAACATCTGTAGGAAAATTTAGACTATCTTATTAAAAACGCATGCACCGCACCCCTGTCCTTGACATTTTGTGGTCTCCATACATATCTTCATTTAACTGTCAGCTTGTTTTCTATGCATTATTTTCTGATTCTGTTTGTGTATAACAATTTCTTAAGCCCAGTCACTTATTAATGTTAGTTTAGGAAGTATAAAAACATATTAAGTTGTAACATGCACTGGATTAGTTATTTCAATAAGACACGAAGTCTGTTTTAAGGATGGTACCCACAACCTTTTAACATATTACACAAACGCACCTGTTCGGATGTGTGTTTGTTTGTTTTAGTTATTTTCTGATCGCCTAAGTCCGATAATCAAAGCTTGCTTCTGACCAAAAGAACTAAAGTTTGACTATGCAAGGTAAAACAAAATATAGTGTGCAATGCAAAGCGTTAGAATAATTATTTAATATATTTTCTAATAATACATGTACGTTCTTAGTATAGCTACATACGATGAAACTCAATACGAATTTGTAAATTACGTATCACAATGCATTGATTTCAACTTGATAATAGTTTGGAGTTCAAAAGTTAAAAAACAAAAACTAAAATTCTCCAGTTATGGGATTTCCTGGTAACTCCTAATAGTAAAATGAAGTTTTTAAGAATACGATATAGTGACGTTCAAGAAAATTTAATTGTAAGATTATCTGTTAATAATGTTTCTTCTTTAAAAGATTCGCAGTCATTCCTCCTTTCCTTAGCAGGCATGTAAAAACAACGAGCAAATCACTTTGAAACAGAAATTAAACAAAATTTTCACCAACGAAAAAGGGACTTTTAAAACTCTGGAAAAGTTATAGCACTCGTTATTTTATCACAAAAGGGAGCACATTTTTGAACTATTGCTTAATCTCCTAAAGCCGCGAAAGAAACTAAAAACACGGAGCAGCTTTAAGATATAAGTGAGCTATTAATTTTAATTACATGCAGAGCAGAAATAGAGACTTTAATACTTTAAATGTTAGGAGTCTCGAGAAAATTGTGGAAACGCATGTAAAAAAGAGACTGTATTTGAATAACGAAACATCATACTCTAGTGCAGGTGGGGTTAAAAATTGTTTATGCTTATGTTAATTGCGTAATGCATTTATATCGATGTGATCAACACATGAAAAAAGTGACAACCAGCCAGTATGCTAACATAGTGGTGCGCAAACTTTGTCGACTGTCTTTAAATAAAAAATCACAAGACCCCAATGAAAAAATTTTGGCAGAAGCAAAATCAAAATTTCAATAAGAATAAAAATGAAGAACTAAGCAAATTTTGACAAACTATTTTAAAAATTCAAAATTGAAAAGGCACAGATAGGAAGATGAAAATGGAGGCAATGAAAGTATAACCTTTTGCTGATGAAGTTTTTAATGTACGACTATTTGATACCTCATTTAACAATATCATAACACATAGTTTTAAACATATAAAAAATATAAATAAAAATATTAAAAATATGAAAATTGTAGAAAATTTAAAGTAGATTTTTAATCAAATAATTCAGTAGTTTATAAATTGACTTTAGACTATCCGTGACCCCTTCCATTATTTTAGCGACCCCCAGTTTGAGCATCACTGTGCAACAAGTAAACTATCCCGGCACTAAGCGGAACTTTCGTTTTCAATTTCCACAAAGAATTCATAACATCCCATTCATAACAACACAACATGCGCTACTTCTGAAGATTTTTGAGTGTGAGTATTTTTCTTATTTATTTCATAATTAATGTCAGAAATTTTTTTAAGGATTTTATAAGGACCACTGAAAATTGGAGACAGTTTCCCAGTATTTGGATGTTTAAATTCTTCATAAATGAGTGACTCATCAGGTGTAAATTGTACATCCACAAATCTAGCATCGTAAGGTATTTTTTAGTTGAGTTATAGCGGTTAAAGCCACCCACACTATCAATTGCAATCAAGTCAAATGACTTGTCAACCGGAGGCATTGATTGTAAAAGGCCAAATCTTTTTTGTCGAGGTTTTTATTTACTTGACTTGTATGACAATGTTTAATAAAATTACTAATATTAGAAGTTATATTTTACCAATAATAAACAGGGGTCAGCAAATTAATTGTCTTTTGAATTCCAGGATGGCCAAATTTTTCATGAGCATTTTTGAGTAATTTCAGTCTTAAAGAAAAAGGTACTACAATTTTGGTAAACCAGTTTTATACGAAGGCATAAAACATTATTAATTTCGACAAACTTTCCAGTTAAATTGTCATTTTTTTGAGCCTCGGTAATTTTACTCAACTGCAAGAGATGTAATACCTTACTTACAATAACATCATTGATTTCAACATTACTTACAATAACATCATTGTGTACACTGTTATCTGGTACATCGCGAGAGAGCATATCTGCTTCGATGTTTGTGGTGCCCTTTGTATATTTAATATCATACTCATACATACTTAACTGTAAAGACCAGCGGAACAATCTTCCTTTTAAGTTTTTAACAATTTTGAGCCAAATTAAAGCCGCATGGTCCGTATGTATGGTAAATTTTTGTCCGAAAATATAATGATGAAACTTATTTAAAGAATCCACAATAGAGAGACATTCCAGCTCAGTAATACAATAATTTTTTTCATAATCCTTTAATGAGCGGGAGTGAAACACGACAGGGCATAGGACACCAGAAGCATCTGTTTGTTTTAAAACCGCTCCTACACCAGTGTGACTGGCATCAACAAAAATATGACATTCAGCTTTTGGATTAAAAATTTCAACACAGGTTTACAAATTAAGGCTCTATTTAACATTTCAAACGCTTCTTGGCATTTCTCATTCCATTGCCAATGTGTATTTTTTTAACAAGTTATTCAGTGCCTGACTAATAGTGGCATATTTATCAATAAATTTATGATAACATTAATTGAACCGAGAAATCTTTGTAAAGATTTCACATTATTGGGTAGTTTTAAATTTTTAATAACGTCAATGTTGCTGTTATCCGGAGTGATTAGTAATTTCGTATCCTAAAAATTGATTTTTTTTTTTGTAAAAAGGAACATTTAGAAAATTTTAAATTAAGTTTTCCTGTCTACAGATATCAAAAATTTGTTGAATGTGTTCAATATGATTAGAATAGCTATCTGAAAAATTAAAATATCATCAAAATAATTTGCAGCAAATGTAATTTTATATTTAGTTAAAATTCTACGAATTGTTTGTTCTCTGAAAAATGCTGGGTGCATTGCGCCAACCAAAAGATAAACGTACCCATTCATATAATCCATTATGTGTTGCTAAAGCGAGTTTTTCTGTGTCATCTGGGTGAATAGGGATATACTAGTAACCTGAAGCCATGTCCAATTTTGAAAAATATGTACTTTGAGCTAGTTTATCAACTAATGTCTCGACCAGAGGTAATGGTTTGGCATACGACTTAATCACCTGATTTAATTTCCTGAAATCAATACATAACCTATTCTTTTTGTTTTCATCTTTTTTATAAACGAGTGCTACTGGTGTCGAATATGGCGATGAACTTTCTTTTATGATATTGGCTTTTAATAACTCTTCAATTTGAGTATCAATTTCTTCTTGTTGTTTTGCTGAAGTTTTATATGCGCATAACGACACTGGTAAATCAGAAGTCAATATCACTCTTTTGGGCTCTATTCGTACTGATCCCACGTCATATTTATTTTTCGCAAATATGTCTTTATATTCTTCTAAAAGTTCTTTTATTTCGGAACTTCCTACATTTTCACTCATTTTCGTTTTTTCCTCGACTGTACTCTGATAATGTGTGCACCCATTACTAGAATCCGTGTCGGAAACATTCGAAAATGTTAAAACGTTTTTATTTTTATCCGTTTTCTTTACTTCCTTTTTCTCTTTAACGTTACTAACATTTAGCTCAACATGATTTTCGCGCATGATATGCAGAGACAAATCGCTGCATTCAGAACTAGAGAAAGTGATCAGTTTTCTCCCATCCTGCTCAACAATTTGGTTCGCACAATTAATTACCAAATGAAAATCAACACAACTCTTTAAACCCAAGAGGGCATAAAGTAAATCGGTGTCAAGTATGAAAAACTCTGCCGATTTAACAATATTACCAATTTTAAGGTAGAGATTGCATGTTTTGTTAAACTGTATTAGCCCTTTTGTTTGTTTCACATTTATCACTTTATTTTCTCTAATGGGAACATTTAATTTTTCATCAGTTTTACTTGGAATTATATTCACCGTAGATCCAGTATCAATATTTAACCATTTCTTATTATTTGAACTCGAGTTATCTTCATTTTTTGTTTTTCTTTTATTATGTACGTACGTTTTGTTTTTTATGTATCCGGATACTATTAATTGTCATTTTTCGGGTTGTGGTTTAGGCGCTGCAATTTCAGACGTAGGTGGTATATTGATGCAAGAGAATCCCCAATGATAAGAATTCATGATCCCTATTTTTGCGCAAAACTTACAGGGGTTGGGGGGGGGGGAAATCTTGCACCGCATGCGTCGTTTGAGTCTTTGTTGGTTTTGCATTATTATACAATCGTGGTGTAATTTTCTTGTCTTTACTACATTGGAAAGATTTGTGTCCTAATTGTTTACAAATATAACAACGGATTTCCGGTTTAGGTTTTTCTGTCTTTCCATTCGTATAGGGTACCTGATGGAATGGTACTTTTATTTTGTCCATGTCTTTGCGAATTTGTTCGTAAATTTTCAATTTGGTTTTAAACTCAGCTAAATTCTCACATCCATATAAAATGGCTTTGTTTTGTGTAGTGTCATTAATCCCGTTAATGACGTAAGTGATTAAAGCACCTTCGACTATATTACTTGGATTAGCAATTTGTTTCATGGTTAAAAATATTCTTGCATTGACTCACTATATTTAATTTTACGTTTTTGTAGGTTGTCATGTATTTCCGCCGAATTATATGTTACTTTAAACTCTTCAATTAATAATTTCTTTAGTTTGTCAAAAGAATTTACTGAAGTTTCACTACGAATGAACAGAAGTTCGTTTCCCCTAAGACAACGTTTTGCGAACAAAAATTTATGAAACTCAGATAAGCAGAATAATGCCGCATGATTTCCAAATGTTTCAAACCATTGTGCTATATTTACATGTTTTTACCCCTTAAAGAGAGGTATCACTGCCTCAATGTCAGAGAAGTTTACCATAATTTTTGTTTCTCCCATGCTTGACAGTTTTGAATTTTTATCGACATTTTCGATTTTAGAATAACTGTTTTCCTCGTCATTACTGCTTTTGATTTCCTGTTCTCTACTTAGAATATTTTTCATTTTGACTCTAACCGGCTTCGGTTTCGGTACCATTTTCGTTATTACTTATAACGCTTTCGGTTTGAGTAGTATTTGCGTTAGTATCTGAAAGTTGTACCCTACCCGTTTCGGTTTGAGTACTATATTCATTATTGACTTTATTTGTGGATCCGGACTGAAATTCAGCTTGTTCTGTTTCGAGACTAATTTCGTCTTCAGAAATGTCCTCTGCAATTATCGAATTTTTAAGAAATTCGAAATCCGATAAGTACGAAATAATATGTTTAGTAATTTCCTCTTTTTCACCCTTTCCCGAAATATTTAAAATATCGCAAATTTTAATCAATTCCACTAACTTAAAGTGTTCTGAAATTTCATTCACTTTAGCTACAAACTCTTTATCTCCAACTTCATATTTGAAGCCACTAAAATTTAAAACTCTATTACGATCTAATCTCGTGTTTCCATTTTGAAATATTAATTTATCCAAAAATTTGACCGTTGAAGCTTTTTGCTTCTTCAAATCTTTACAAATTACGTCAATATTCTTGAGTAACATGGTTACAATATTAATATACAAATTCCAAAATATTTACACAAAAAGCAGATATAAACCATTTGTAGAAATTATTCATTATTCATGTCAAAATAAAATTCCTATCCACTCTTATTTATGACATAATAAAGAAAGAAAAATTACTCATGCAATGATTCACCACTTCCTTGAACGAAAAAATAAAAAAAAGTTACTCCTTATGTAGAGTTTTTGTTCAGATTTCACTGCAATCGTCATCTTTCACGAAGCGAAAAAAATATCGGAATAGATTGTCCACTTTCGTGTATTTTAATCCTGGAAGCATCGGACTCTTACTGTTCTTTGATTATTCCACAAGTAGCACGCAAATAGGAAACTTTCCAGGCTTTCGGATCCAGTTCGATCGTCCTTTTCAGAACACATAAACCACATTACATGATGTCGCAGTGGTCGTAGAAATACAGCATCGGAACTGACAGCTCCTAAAGCACCTGTCTGTCATCCTCCATAGTCCAGTATCCATCTCGGTTAGCAGGGAAGTTGGGAGGTAGAAAATACACATTCCTCCAAGAACGGCAGAGGAGTCTTTCATAAATTTCAGCCCTCGCCTGCGTCCCACAAAATTTAATGCCTTTTGGGTCGGCCTAGCCCCTTTACCGTCCTACCGGCTTGAAATATCATAGCAATAGAAACAGTTGACACAGCAGATACTGGAACAGCTAAAAAAGAATTCTTGGGACGCAGTAAACAGGCGAATGAATTAAAATAGTTTTATTGTCGGTCATATGGAGTTCCCCATAGGGAGGGAGATAGACCGTATGACATATTGAATGTTCAAACACTATCAGAAAAAGCCCGGCTTTTCAGCCGTGTTCACCTTTTTATATCGGGAAAAACAGAATTGCTGGTGCAAGGTGTTAATCCCTATGACGCTATGTTACGTCATGGACTAGAGCGAGCCCGATGATTCTTATCGGCTCAGTCTCCCTAGACAGAGGCTGTTCTAAGTCTATGAGGATATTTCTCTGTCTATAGGGGAACGAAGGGATTAAGTATTGCAAACTTTATGAGCTATTACATCATCTTTAGAAATCGAATACATTATGTTTTACGGGAATATAAACAAGTCAGATTATTAATATAAAAATTATTTTTATATTACAAGTGCCTCCTCATTGGTAAAAATATATATATATATATATATATATATATGACACGCGTAGGGCTACGCCCGTCATCTTACAAATTATGGCATTCATGGTATCCGGTGGTGTAGCAAAAGTAATCCAATCAATGATTGAGCAGGCATCAGTTCAATTTAATCCAGTTTTATTCTTTTTCATAATACCACCTCTCCAGATCTACGCATTTAGTCGTTCGCCATTTATTTTTTAGAGCCGCGGCGAAACACAATTGATAGCATCGACTTCCATCCCACGCTCTAACCAAATTCGCGGGAATCTCCGCGCGCCAACTCTCCTTGGACATGCGCAGAGCCCGAAACAGACATCTTTCAAGGCTAAAATGTAAACGTTCGTCCTCGACCGCAGAACTCAGAGGCGCGTGAAGATTATATAATAAAAAGGGAATTTCCCTTTCCCAATTCACGTCTTTGAATACGAACAATTAGAGGCGAATTACGCCACGAATATAATTTAATTCCCAAGCCCCCTTTAAATTTAGAATAATCATTCTTTTCCCACTAAATCCTTTACAACTTCCCCCCCCCGTCCCCCTGAAGGCGCGCACACTAGGAGTAGCTAATTCCATGTGGCAACGCCTCAGAAGAGCAAAATCATCAAATCCGCCAACTGGAAAACATGCTGAGTAGGGACGTCTCCCCACACAACAAGGATCCCAATGAACCCCATTATTAAAACCAAATGCCCCTCGTTATAACACCTGGATAATCTCTTTCTGAGCTGTGAGACCTGGAGCAGTGGTTTTTTTAAAAAAAATACACAGTTTACAATACTTTACAAGTTACATTAAAAGATTCTTGAGTTGTACAGTATATTATTATATCACTGATGACTTGAAATAAAATAGGAAGATATTACAACATTATATCATAATATATCACCATAAATATTCAAAATATCACCTTAATTTTACCAAAATATCATCTTAATAAGACATCACCTGAAAATAATGTTGCTTCAAAATCTCATTTAGGGACCTTTTATTATTATTATTATTATTATTATTATTATTAAAT
This sequence comes from Dolomedes plantarius, assembly GCA_907164885.2. Lineage (NCBI taxonomy): Eukaryota > Metazoa > Arthropoda > Arachnida > Araneae > Dolomedidae > Dolomedes > Dolomedes plantarius. The sequence goes on along the minus strand of OU015495.1, from coordinate 22,372,401 downwards.
TAAATTAATAGAATAAAAATGTTGACCATTAACGTGGACTGTCAGTAGTATTTTACAATTTAAAGTCCATGCTTTAAGATTTTCATGAAATTCTTTGAGTGGTAATGTAATTGACAGTCCTGTAAGCTGACCACTCGCCCTCTATTTTACAACAGTTCCAGTTTACATTGCTACAAATATTGAATTTATTTACACAGAATATGGTAATATGAAAATGGACGTAAAATGAAAAAACAATTAAATATGATCGACAAAAAATAATGCGGTCGACCGTCTTGCTTGGAGGCCTCCTTGACATGGTTGACCCTGTAAAATACTCAGAGACACAACATATTAATAATTGAAAGAATATAAATATTTATCATTTTCCCATGGGATTATTTTTCTCATATCTTGTACTCACCGAATGACACAAATGTATTTTGACATCAATTACCATACAGTTTATCTTTTTAGAGCTCTTTTATACCTTCGACTTACTTATGAAATACAAACATATGAAATTACACATGAAATTCAAAATTCTCTACATATTATTTATACTTCAAAATTTTTCCATAACACAAAACTCTGATTCAAATTTATCACAATTCAAAGTTATCAAACATTTTATAATTTACACTTCATTCGCCTTAATATTTCACAATGATAGATTCATTATGTAAAACAATTCACTTCTGGTACTGGTGTACCACTCCTTCATCTGTGTACATTCTGTTTAATTCAAGGTGTATGTTTTTGTTTGTGTGTGTTTGTGTAGTTGAGTGAACAAGTGCATGGTTGGGTCAGAGGAGAGCAGGTTCAACAATTTCCCACCGTCTTAACCACAACCGACAACTCTAAACAAAATTCAGAGTGAAAAATTGGTGCGTATAGTGCACGACACTGAAACTCTAGGTTGGGAAAGGCTCAAAAGAGATCAGTATTCACTCACTGACTCCAGAAAAAGGAAAGGATTTAACACCCAGCCAACCAAGAGGAAAAGGGTAATCCGTTCACTCATGAATTCCAATGGGGAAAACATGAGTCAACAGAAACCTGAAGGAAAAGGGGGGACAAAGGAGCGGTCATCCCACAGCCTGTCTTTGGTCATTATTTATTTATCTTGGATTAACTTAGCACCTAAAGTGACTGACACGTAGAATTGCTTATATACAAGTGATTAGGTAATTGGGATGACTTCCAGCGCGTGGGTAGAAGTGGGAGATAGTATAGACTTCAAGAAAGAGGGAAATTAAAAAGGTAAAAGAATTAGACTTGTCATAATTGGGCAAATATCACATACAGTTCAGCTTTAAGACAATTCAAAACATTATAAATTAGTGATAAACATTTCAACATACGCAGATTTTGTAGATTTAGAAAAAGTTCTTTCAACAGTTATTTAAATTTTAACTCATATCATACAATTGTTAAAGTCAAATAAAAATCAATACAAATCATATTATAGCTCTTCCTTAATTTCAGAAATACAATTTAATTTTCATAGTTTTATTATTAAGATTCAAAATTCACAATTTCAATTTTATTTGCAATTGGTACAAAACTTTCCTTATTTTCCCCCCTCCCCCCAAGAAATGCTGCAGGAACTGAAATTTATTTTAATTTAAACTCATTTTGTGGATGAAAATGTCTTAGTCTTGTTGAGTGTACAATGTCGGTGGCTTTTCCAGTATATTGATTTGGTCTGTTAATTTCAAAATTTACATTAGATAGTTGATTTAAAATTGTGTAGAGGCCTGAATAAGGTGGATCTAGTTTTCTTGAATTTGGGTATTTAAATTCTTCGTACATCACTAAGTCACCAATTTTAAAATTTGACTGAACAAAATGTTTATCATATCTTCGTTTATTAATTTTATGGTGTTGAATAGTTCTTTGCACTGCAATTTTCCTAGCTTCCTCAACAGGTGGGTAATTTAATGAAGTTGTATTGGGCAAAGGTGAACCATATGGTAGTATTCCAAATAAAAGGTAGTTTGGGGAAAAACCAGTCACAGAATGGGGTTGATTATTGTATTTAGAAGTTACTTGTTCTAAAATTTTTGTCCAGGGAATTTTTTTTCGAAGAAGAATTTACTTTACATCTTAATTTTGCTACTATTGTTTCATTACATCTTTCATTCTTTCCGTTTGTCTGAGGTTTATGCGAACTGGTCAATAATTGTCGTACATTGTGATGCTTTAAAAATTTCTTAAATTTGGACGAAGTGAATGCAGCATTTCTGTCACTGAGTATTTGTTTTGGAACCTTTATATTGAAAACTTGTCTCAAGCAGTTTGTGTAAGTCTCACTGGTTACACTCTTTGAGGGGAATGTCCATATGTACCTCGTTGCATGATCAATTACAAGATGAAGATATTTTTTTGTTGAATTGTAATAATTGAAACCCCCAACATTATCGACTGAAATTAAGTCAAATGTTTCATTCGCCACAGGCACTTGCTCCATCAGTCCAAATTTTTTCTGAGTTGATTTTTTATTCTTTTGACAGGTTTCACAACAACGAACAAAATTTGCTATGTCTACAATTATGTCTTGCCAATAGTAAATTGGGGAAATTAACTTTAACATCTTTTTTACACCTGGGTGACCGAACTTTTCATGAGCTGAATTTATTAACTTTACTCTTAGTGATGGCGGAACTACAATTTTGACTAAGTTTTTCTTTTTTATAGTTAAGACTCCATTATATTTTTTATACTTAATGTTATTTATATTATCATCCCAGTGTCCTTTAATTATTTCATCTGTGCTTAGGAAATAACAATATTGATTAACAAAATGACTCACAGGGTTTCAGGATAACATATCAGCCTCATGATTGCATTTTCCCTTAATATACGCTATATCATAATCATACATTGATAATTTTAATGACCATCTAAATAGCCTGCGAGTTAAATTCTTTACATTTTTTAGCCATTGTAATGCAGAGTGATCTGAATGTATTGTAAATTTCTGGCCATGCAAATAACAGTGATATTTGTCAATTGAATCAACAATTGCTAAGCATTCAAGCTCTGTTATGGCATAATTTTTCTCATGATTTCTTAATTGTCTGGAATAAAAAGCTATTGGATGCAATTGTCCATTTGGATGTTTTTGTTTCAAAACTGCAGCTATTGCTTCTTGACTGGCATCAACGTACAAGTGGCATGGATAATTTGGATTATATAAAGTCAAAATTGGTTTTGAAATTAACTCATCTTTTAATTTTTGATATGATATTTGACATTCAGGAGACCAGTTCCATTTTACATCTTTCTTTAATAATTTGTTGAGTGGTAATCTTAACTTTGCATAATCTTGAATGAACTTTTGGTATACATTTATGGAACCTAAAAATCTTTGGAGTTCTTTTACATTTTTGGGTGGTAACAATTTTTTTATTGTCTCAATGTTTGTATTTTGTGGAGAATATTGTCCTTGTGACACCTCATAACCTAAGAAATTTATTTCCTTCTTTGCAAATTGACACTTTGATTTTTTTAGTTTGATATTTTCTTGTTTACAGATTTGAAAAATTTCTTCTAAGTGTTGCATATGTTCATTAAAATTTTGAGAAAAAATTATTATGTCGTCAAAGTAATTTAGTGCATATTTTATTTGATACTTGTTTAAAATTTGTCTAATTGCTCGTTGAAAAACACTGGGAGCATTCTTCCAACCAAAGGGGAGCCTGAGCCACTCATATAGTCCAAAATTTGTAGTGAAAGCTAATTTTTCTGTGTCTTTGTCATGTATTGCAATATGCCAATATCCCGAAGTTAAGTCAAGTGTTGAAAAGTATCTTGCATGTGTTAGTTGGTCTAAGATGTCATCTATTCTTGGAATAGGTTCTGAATCAAATTTTGTGATTGAGTTTAATTTACGATAATCTATGCATAAACGAGTTTTTCCTTCTCCTCTCTTTTTTACTAAGCAGACTGGTGATGCAAATGGTGAATGGGATGGTTTAATAAATCCTGCTTTTAACAACTCATTTATTTGTTTTTGTATTTCCAAATTTTCAGTTTGTGAGGAACGATAGGGTCTAAGAGCTATTGGAAGTTCTGAAGTTAAGTGAACTCTTTGAGGTTCTAATTTTATTTTTCCTACATCATATTTATTTTTTGAAAAGATATGTTCGAAATTTTCTAAAAAGTTTTCTAATCGGGGCCAGTCCTCGGATATTTGCTCTGGTGTCACAAAGTCCAAAGCATCACCGGGCTCTTTAAACAGAGTATTCAATGTATTATCGGGGATACCTGATGTCTCATTTAAATTTTGAACATTACAATCAGTACTTGTTATTTTGTTTGAATTCTCATAATTTACATTTGATTTTCTCATTCTTTGGTTATTGTCAAAATTCAGGGTTTCATAGTCATTTGAAAAAACATTATTCACATTACTTTTCACATAATTTTTGTAAACAGTACCTTTGTAGTGCTCAGGAGAGTGATCATATCTTAAATAGTTTCTCTTAACAAATTTTCTACCTTTATCATACCCTCTATTACTATTCACAGTCCAATGATTAAAATATTTTCTATTTTCATATACATTTTTGTTTACATTTCTAAAATTACACATATTGTTATTTTTATAACACCTTTTACCATTATACATATTATCACAATAATTTCCAATTATTTTTCTTTGAACATTCAATGCATATGGATTAACATAATTATTATCATTACACAGTAATATTTCTTTATTAAATTGGTATACTTTTAAGTTTCTTAAATTTATTTCGAGACGAAAAAGTCTCATATGTTCTAAACTTAGTAACACATATGGCAAATCACTTTTAATTACCAACATTTCAATTTCCCTAGTTATTTTACCAATTTTTACAGTTGTTTTTATAAAATTTGTTACAGTTACTTGACCATCAGTTTGATTTAACACAATATTTTCTAAGTTTAGATTTTTAAAATCTTTTATTACTTTAAATAATGACTGTGAAATCAGTGTAACCGTACTACCCGTATCCAGTAAGCATTGAAAATTTTTATCACTCACCCGAGCTGAAACCAGAAGTCATCTGTTGTCTCTGTTGGCGTAGTTCGTATTTTGGTATCCTATGTTGACTGTCCCTCCACTATTATACTTTTGGTTGTCAAAGCGTCTCTGCTCCACATAATTTCGAGGCGGTTTGTAGTAGTTGTCTTGGTTTTGATATCTGGGTGTCTCGTAAGTATTCCATCTCTGTCTGTTATCCGTGTCAGTCCAGCGGCGCATTGATTCGTTGTCGCCGGAGTTCCAATGACCCCTTGTGGCATAATTTTTTCTTCCTTCCGTAAAGTTTTGTTGTCTGGAACTGGTGATTGGCAGGTGAATCTTCTTGGCCTTTTCCAGCCAATCGAACGGATTTTTGATGTCCTGCAGCGAAAGTAATGTTCTCATGTGATGTGGCGAGTCGAGCGATAAAGTCTCTACTATTTCTGCTTCGTCTTTTTGTAGTTGCTTTCCAAGTTCAAGTTTTTCTTTAAAATATTTGAAGAGGTCATCATTTTCCTGTAATTGTAACTCTCGAAATTTGATTCGTAATTCTTCTCGGCATTGTGAAAAAATGGATATTAGCTGTTTTTTTATAACTGCGTAATCTTCTTTATATAATTCCGTTGATATTATTACTTCTTGAATATCTTGACTTACGTAGCGCATTAAATTTTCTTTTTTCCATTTCTCATTTAATTCAAACGTGCTGCAACTCTCTTCAAACAACTGGAACCATTGAAAGATATTTTTGATACTGCTGTTGTCGAATTGCGGTATTTCTAATGTTATATCAGGCCTGTTTCTTTCCAAAATTTGTCCTCTCAATCTTGTTTCTTTTTGACTTCTCTTTTCACAAACTGTCTCATTTTTCTCATTATTTTCACTATCATCGTTCACTGTTTCATTTGGATCCTCTTTTTTCATATCGTGAGCCATTTGCTGGTCTACCAAACTATCGTCTAGCTTTAATATTGTTTTCAAATCCTTTTCTTCTGTTTTCGAATCCATGGTATGCTTCTATATATTTTTCTTTGTATCGTAAATCTTCGCACCGTAGTGCTATTCCAAAAAATGAGGCGGGTTTATTTTTTTCCGTGAAGTTCAATCCTGCTCGGCTATTGACACGCGTAGGGCTACGCCCGTCATCTTACAAATTATGGCATTCATGGTATCCGGTGGTGTAGCAAAAGTAATCCAATCAATGATTGAGCAGGCATCAGTTCAATTTAATCCAGTTTTATTCTTTTTCATAATACCACCTCTCCAGATCTACGCATTTAGTCGTTCGCCATTTATTTTTTAGAGCCGCGGCGAAACACAATTGATAGCATCGACTTCCATCCCACGCTCTAACCAAATTCGCGGGAATCTCCGCGCGCCAACTCTCCTTGGACATGCGCAGAGCCCGAAACAGACATCTTTCAAGGCTAAAATGTAAACGTTCGTCCTCAACCGCAGAACTCAGAGGCGCGTGAAGATTATATAATAAAAAGGGAATTTCCCTTTCCCAATTCGTGTCTTTGAATACGAACAATTAGAGGCGAATTACGCCACGAATATAATTTAATTCCCAAGCCCCCTTTAAATTTAGAATAATCATTCTTTTCCCACTAAATCCTTTACATATATATATATATATATATATATATATATATATATATATATATATATATATATATATATATAAGAAATAAGCATCGTCTCATTTTAAATTTAAACTCAATAGTATTTTAGTATTAGGTCTACGATTATATAATTTTAGGCTATGACAAAAAAATACGCCGGGCTTTCTTTTTGTTTGGAGGGGGGGAAATTGTCCCTACTGCCCCCCCCCCCTTGACCCGCAATTGTGTCCATGCTGGTGGGGCGTACTGATACAGAAACGTGTCCAACTGGCGTGGTATCCGAGTGGTCTAAAAATAGTAGGCCAGATGTAACAAAACTTAGCAAGTATTTATTTACAAACCGTAACAAGTAAGAAGTTGGTTCGAGCAGGTTACAGCAGCACCAGACTGGTGCAAAAGATTTTAATAGCGGCAAACTCAGTATTTCGGGGAGCAGAAATCTGCACAGCCGCTCCGGCCCAGGTGTTACAGGGGCTCTCTCTTGAAAAAATAACAGAGTCTCGCCTATAGACTCTGCTTGAAGTCTTCGCCGGTGGTGGCCGTTTTTATAGAACTTGCGGGATTCCCAAAGGGGTAATCGAGGAATTTCGTGCACGATGACAGTCCTGGATCCTGGTGGCATTTTTATGGGAACATATTGCTTCTATAACGTCAGCATATTCCGACTGACGACCACGAAGGGACATCCTTACGAAAGAAATGGCGGTTGATCCCAGATCTGTCGGTAAAGATTTAACTTGTGGGATTAGCCGGCAGAAACCAGGAATGTTAGAATTCGGCAGTGAAACCGTATGTGATAGCCTTTTAACACCCCCCTTCCCCAGAATTTTAGGCTGCAGTGGGAACGCATGGAGGTGTTTTTAATCCTGCAGCTGTGGACGAGCTCTTCGCATGTCGTGAGAACCCACACGATACATGCGTGACGTCCCACTGGAGTTGTCTAATTTTGCATTTATTACCCCATAAGGTTCCGTTTCATGCATCTTTGTATACATAGTGAACTGGACTTTTTGTTCATTTATTTCTTGCTCCAGGAAATTTACGACAAATTTCAACAAATTCTAAATATTGCATGATCGTTAGTTGCGATCGGCTTATTTCACTCCGGTGGAAACGACACTAACAAATGTTTTGCACCTGGTGAATACTTCTTTTATTCATCTGTTCCAGGTTCTGGTTGTAAGAATTGCAAGATTTCGGAAGAACTGGTGCCGAAAGAATCAGTAATTCAGAATCATTCGTTCAGAGTAAAAAATGTGAAAGTACTTTACCCCAAAACAAAAAATACCCTGAATGAAATGGTTTTTTGTCCTTCTAAGTGGTTTAAAAAGCTTATGGTTGAAATTTTTATTAAAATATCTGATGACAAATTGCTATGAAAAAATTCACCTTCTGCACAAAAATGAAAAATAAAATTCGCAGTAAATGCAATATACACTGCTGGCCACCCAAATTGCAACACCAAGAAAGACAAGAGATATCACAACAAAATTTATTTTGTAGATAACATGTTGACCAAGTATCAAATGATTAAATTTATAGACTTCTGTGAAGTGTGGTTCCTGCCAAAATCAGTAGCCAGAGTAGCCGCCATTGTTGGAGATCACCGCTGCCACACGCCTGGGCATTGATTCAAAGAGACTTTGGATGAGTTCTTGGGGTACAGCAGACCCAGCAGCTTCCACACGTTGCCAAAGTTGATCTGCTGTGGCAGCTGGGGTTGGAATCTGGGTCAATCGTAGAGCAACCATGGACCACATGTTTTTTATCGGCGAAAGATCCGGAGAGCGAGGCGGCCAGGGAAGCAATTCAATCTGGCGATTGACGAAGAACCGTTGGACAATGCGTGCCACGTGTGGTCGCGCATTATCCTGTTGAAATATGTCTGTGGGCAAGCCCTGAAGGTAAGGAAGGACAACTGGCTCCAACACCTCGGAGATGTAGCGCTGGCTGTTTAAAGTACCAGCAATGCGTACTACAGGTGTGCGAGAGTAATATCCAATACCGCCCCATACCATAATACCCGGTGCAGGACCAGTGTGGCAGTGCATAACGCAGCTGTTTAGCATCCTCTCTTCACGGTGTCTCCAGACTCGAATGCGACCATCGTGGTGTTGCAGACAGAAGCGTGACTCGTCAGTAAAGACAATTTCATTCCATTCTGCCGTCCACATCCTTCTGTCATCGCACCATTGGCGGCGGAGACGTCTGTGGTTCTGCGTCAAGGGTAGACAAAGCAATGGACGTCTTGCGGACAGACCACTCTGCTGTAAACGACGTCGAATGGTACGCGTAGACACTGGATGATGCGTTACAGACTGCATGTGCTGTGCTATGGTTTATGATGTGACTGAGCGATCCGTCACTGCCATGCGCACAATTTGCCTGTCATCACGTGAAGTGGTGAGCTGAGGTGGATGCGAGCGAACACGCCGGTCCGTCGTACCCTCTTGCATCCAACGATCACATATCCGCATTACAGTTGTTTGGATTCGTCCAACACGACTACCGATTTCCCTGAAAGATAATCCACAATCTCGGTAGGCCACTATCCTTCCTCTGTCGAACTAGGATACTTGATCAAAAGATGATCGCTGTTTTCGACGAGGCATAATTGATCGTTTTTTTGAAAAAACCACAAGAAAAACTCAATTGCCGAACTTGAAATCGTCGAAATCTCCAAGCCTTAAATAGCGCTTTGAAGTGGCGCCACAGGCGCGCGTGATGTGCGTCTGCGCTGAAATTCTAATCATTTGCATATCTCACCTCCGCTAATGCATGTTGTAAATTTCATGTTATTTGCATGTTTCCTTCAGAGTGTTGCATTTACAGTGGCCAGCAGTGTATATAGCAAACAATGTAATTATATAACAATATAATAACATTGCAATATATATTCAATATATATAGAAAATGAAATAAGCCTGCTTCTAAATATTAAATTTTTTAAACAGTATTTCAAATTGGCCAAATATTCTCGACATGCGCAATGATATTTGTATGAAGAGACACATTTAATGGGAAAAAGATTATCACAAATTCAGTGTATATAAAACAAAAATATATTTCCCACCCCGTTAAACCGAACCTACGTCCTTTTAAAAGAAACTAGAAAATAATTGTTAAATAAAAACTTTTCAGAATATTTACACTTTGAGTCTTGAAACTTCAATATTTTTTCGACAAAAAAAAGCTGTATGTAAACGCTCCTATTTTGGTAAGAAGAAAAAAAAATTTTGAACTCCCCTTAAATTAATGATGCTGTATACCTCCACTGTACTTCTCGTTGTTGAAATTATGAAATATATTAACATCATGTCAAGGAAAAATATTACCGCAATAAATCTATGCCTTGTAAAAAATTTATAACTCCTCCGTGAGCACATAAATATCCGAGCAAATATTATTCTCTTCGAGAGTAAAATTCGAAAAATACTGTTCGAGTTCTTTTGTAAAAAGTTCAGCTTGCGAATGCTAGATAGAAGGGCTTTTTAGAATGTAAAATACTAACAGAATTTAAAACAAAAATGTAGATTAATTCAATTTTTTACCATAAAATAAAATAAATGACAAAATAATATACAAATCTGGAAAATCTCCAAAGATGTGGACGAAGCATCTATTAATCACTCGAGGCTTTACCCGTCAAAGGATAAAAAATATTATTTAATTAAAAGCATGTAAAAAGTTCAGAGCAAATCCTTTTTTAATTCTTCTTAACCAGGGGAATTTTTTCTTGCTTACCCACTGTTCATTGTAAAATTATTCAAATATTGTTATGAAGGTCTGAAGGTTGTAGGTAAACTTGCACTTTCAAGAGAGGTTATTTCGGAAATTTGTTTTTATAGTTACTAAATCCTCGAAACAAGGCCCAAGCACAGAATTGTTTTCTATTATCATACTTTTTTTCTATATATTTAGACTAGCTGAATAAACGTACTTCGCTACGGAATACATTCAAATTAAATATAGCGGACAATGTATGAAATTAATGCCAATACATAAATTTATTTATATATATATATATATATATATATATATATATATATATATATATATATATATATATATATGTGTGTGTATGTGTGTGTGTGTGTGTGTGTGTAATAAATACAATGATCAATGTATGCAATTGGTGTAAAACGGGCAAAAAAATCGTAACGGATATTTTTATGGGCAAAGTAATGTAGAAGAAAATATTCAAATTAAATCTAATAGAACATACTAAAGAATATAGTACGGTTAATATAGTATAGTTTGGGGAACATTTCCTTTACTGTATTTTAATATTTTTTTGGATAATGTCCAATCGTCTGCCGCATTAGCAAGAAAAAAATTATTTTTTTCTGTATTTCGTTGTTATGCCCGTGGCGCAAAATAAGTTTAAAGTATCACAAAAAGAAAAGAAACCACGCGATCAGCATTTAATAAATTAAATTCTAAAAATGAATCTTTAAAAATTCACCAAAAATCAGAAAATGAAGGTAATGATTTCATTTTAAAGGAGTTTTTATGATCTTTCTCGTGATTTAAATTTTACAACCCTCAAATTATTATTTTAAATGCAAACTTAAAAATGGTTACGAAAACAGCTTAAAAATTTAATTAAAAAAAGTCTAAGAAGAATTTTTCAAAAATCTTTCTTAGTGTACCCCTACACTATAAGAAGAATGGACATGCAAAATTTTAGAATTTTAGGTCTAGCGGTTTGGTCTGTGCGTTGTATGTTAGTCAGTCAGTCAGTCAGTTACGGAACTGTTTTATATATACAGGGTGTCCCAGTTAAACGTTTCAGAACTTCTACAAGGGGTAGGGTGCATCCTGACGACTCGAAATCATATAACAATGTGGGATTGGAAATGCTTTCCTGAAGCTATGATGTTCACAGAAAACCATAAAGAAAGAGACCAAAGTGGATAATCGTTTTATAGATTATGTTTTTTTAAAGGGCCTCATTTGAGAACAATGGATAATTATTAAGATGCATTGGTAAAGATCCTAAGCCTTCAAAAATTGTAGAAATTTTTTTTCAAAATTCCGAACTTTTAATGGTCAAATATACTGTTACCGATACGTCATTTAGTACATATAGTATATCTTTCCACAAGCATGCGTTTCATCAGCGCTGGTAAACTTATCCTGCAGTCTTAATCGGATTCCGGCAAGAACGAAACAGCATAACTGATCCGAGACTGCTGTATAAATACCCTAAATAAAGAACAAGGCACTAAATAGTCTTTACCTCGTGTCAAATAACAAGCAAAATGTGTTCAGTATATAAAGACACTTTGAAGTAAACGAATGTAATTATTTATTAAACACCTGAAAGTACACTTCTTAACTGGGTCAGGCCAAGTTTTATTTTTCTAACTTCTATATATTTTTCATACTAAGCTGTTCTTAAACATATATGAGGCAATAAAAGGCAAAGTGCTGTAAGTCAGTAAATCAAATGGTGTAAGTCCACAGCGTTTTACTGCAAAAACTACAAAAAAATTCCACTATAAATTGAACAAATTATAATTCATAATAATTATTATAATATTGCAAATAATAATTATTTGTAATTCCACTATAAATTGGACATGGAGATTACAGTTTTGCCCTCAAATAAAAAAAGTTGAAAATGTGACAACGACTTTGCTTTTCACCGCCTCATATATATATATGACACGTTTCGTATCCATTTGACATGTTTCGTATACATTTCGTTATTAATTAAAGACAATCGTGGACCGAATGATTAGATGAGATGACAGAGATCACTTAAATTCGTTTATTTTCATTATTACTATCAGGGCTCCAACATAATTATGCAACCACTCCACCCAGGTTCTGTATCTAGACATACATACGTCTTCTCTCAATCAGATCTCTGTGCCGACTGACTAGCTTCTTTTGTCATTCTAACGATCAAACTTTTTTCTTAGTCAGATCGAATGTTCTGTAAATTTCTTCGTTATGTAATCTCCTTACGTAGCTTGCTCCTGCCGAAAAAATCTCTTTTCTGAACAGCACCCATCTAGTGGCGCCCCCTATTGCTATTTTTTTGCTATTAACAACCCTTCTTCTTTTATGGCGAACTTTCGCGAGTTAATAATTTTTGATTATAAATTCCCCTTTTTCCCTAACAAAAGCCCCCCTATATTTTAGTTTTTCCTTACACACACATATATATATATATGTGTGTGTGTTAGTTAGTGAGCACCACAATTAACTTGTTAATCTAAAAAGTAATAGTTGTATTTGCCATCAAACTCATTCCAAACTAAAACTTAATATAATGGAAAATTTTTATTAGTTAGACTAACCGCCTCATTTTTAATTACGGCCTACCTGGTACAACATACATCCGGCAAGCACCATGCTACGTTTCTATATACAGTAACCACCGCTTATAGTGATCAGTGGTTATAAGAATCAACCGTTTATAAGAATCAATATCGCAAAAACAAAAACAAATGTATTATTTCCATGTTAAAATTTCCGCTTTAAAGAATCAATCCACCGGTTATAAGAATCAGTTTGCAATCTTCGCCTTCCTTTCATTTTTCCAAAAAATGCCACTTGAACTCTCAAAAGGTACGAAATTCTTTCTTAAGTTTTTGAAAAGAAAGATTGATAAAACTTTGGGGTGGAAAACAGTCGTAAAATACATTCCTTTAGACATAACATAAGAGTTTCTCCTTATACGTTTTTGCTAAACACTGTCTTATTAGCTTTACCCAGGGGCATCTAACCCGCCCGGGTCCGATTTCGCTTTTCTCCAGACAGGCACTCCTTTTATCCCACCACTTACTTCCTGGTTGCGGATTTCTGGACCCTGAAACACATAAATTTTCCGCGAAGTGTCCACCATCACTTACGCAAACGGGACAATGGATTCAGCACTTCAAACCGTGAAACGCAAACGGATCCATTTTGCTGAATCAGATGAACCAGATGCTGAATCAAACGTTTCACGGTTTGATTCAGAATCAAACCGTGAAACGTAAGTTATAAAGTGAATTTTCGTCTGAGACTGTAATAAGCATACGTCGCTAGTATTCACTTTAGTTTTCTAACAAAATTGCCAGTTAGTGTTAGAACTTTTTGATAGTCGAATTCAAATATGATAAAACAAGGAAAACTCTTAGTTGTTCTGAAAAACAACTTGTTAATTAGATATGATGCTCTTCCAAAGTGTAGTCAAAGAGAAGCTGCCTCTTGTTGATTTTATAATTATGTGTTGTTACTTATAGGTCTAGAAAGATAGTATTTGTTTAGAAATTGAGTATTTTTAAAATTATAAAAAAATAATTTTAATAAATGATAAATAATGTAAATTAAAGAGTATTTAATGGTAAATTATGTATATATGTGCCTGTGTGTTTATATATGTGTACAAGTATATATTTGTGTATGTGTGCCTGTCCAAAGGGAAGTTTCGGTTATAAGAATCAACCGCTTATAAGAATCAAAAACAGTAATAACAAACGTGATTCTTATAAGCGGAAATCACTGTATATGTATGTCAAAACATAACTGAACTGTCAAAATATAGTTGGGAAGTACGGGGAAATGGGGTTTAAAATAATAAGAATCTAACAATCCATTGACAAAGCCCACGTATTTTGCTGTGGGGAAAATCCTCTTTTAAAAGCGACTTTGAGCGGAAAGTGAATAATTCTAGGCGAGAGGATTTATTTTTAGAAGTGTAAAGGTTTTGGGCGTGAAGTTAAAATTGTACGATCAGAGATATTGAGGGTCCAGATGACCAAGGTTGAGGTCTGCACATGCTCCGTGCAGCAGGAGCTCGGAGAAATTAAGTTTTTGGCGGGAGATTGGATAAGAATTTCGTTGAGAGCGGCAGCTCGCGGCAGGCGTGCTTAGGAATTGACAAAATGGCTACGCGAAAAGGATTAACCTGGAGCTTTGTTGATTATGGAACGTAATAAAGAAGATATAAGGATATTGTCTGTCCTGTTATCCATTCCCTGCCACTCCACCAAGTGATTAAAGAAGGTGTTGACTGCTTCAGTAATATTTAAACACAGGAGCAGAACACGCTCCGTGTCAGAAGCGGCGTTGTGATCGGCCTCGCGGGCGAAAATACAAAACCAATGGATTATTACTCCGGAAAAGAAAAGAAGGACATTTTGTAGTGATTTTTCGACTAAGGATTTTCAAAGGGAGAAAAACGTAAATCATTAAGAATGACTACAAATAACCCAGAGACTGATCTAAAAAGCGTCAAGATGCGCTTAGACGATAGCTATGTGCAACAGCAAGATATTCGTGATGGAGCAGAAACAAGTCAGAAAAAAATAGAAAAAGATGAGAAAGGAAAAAAAATTATTACAAAAGGAGATCCGACAGATGATGAGTGGGCCGAGAGAAATGTTGAGAAAAGAAGACATGAAATCAAATTACAAATTCCAACCTTCGACACAACAACCTATGACAACCTTTCCAACCTATGACAACAAAAAAAATCAAAAATATAATCCCTTGGTTAAAGCTATATGAAGAAAAATGTCGAGCGATGGATTTAAGCAATGAATGGAAAAAAGATAACATCATTAATTATGTGAGTGAGGATATACAAGAACTAATAATTTCAACAGAACTGTATAGGGAAGATTATGAAGTAATAAAAAAACAGCTGACTGCCATATTTTCAAAAAGTCGAGAAGAACAAATTACACGATTCTGAAGTTTAAAATTGTCAGAGCAAGGTGATCGAGTGGGTTATTTTAAAGACAAGATAGAACTCAGTAGATCACTTCAAAAAGAAAATAGTGAATTAGTAGAGACTTTAACATTAAATTCTCCTCCACAAATGAGAACACTCCTGGCATTTCAAAAGATACAAACTCCAGTTGAATGGTTAGAAGTTGCAAAGAAGATTCATCTACCAAATTCGACGACGGAAATATGTGAGCAGAGAGGTGAAAACTGCAATTCATCTACAAGACAACCTTTTTATAATCAACCAAAACACTATCTACAATTAAATGATACAGATGATCGACAGCGATGTACAAACTTCAATGACTCCCGTTTTATTGGCCGAGAGGATTATCATCAAAGAAGATATCAAAATCGTGATACACACGATAGATTCATGGCATTCAACCAACAACATCAGAACTCGAACAATTACCAAAATAGCTACCGACGAGAGGATAACACAAATGACCGAAGATGACTGATAATCGAAGCTTGCGTGAGTGATAAAAAATTTCCATGTCTTTTAGACATTGGGTCGACGGTGACCATATTAAGTTCAAAATTTCTAAAATTGATTAAAAATTTTAATGAAAAAGAAAGTAAGAATGTATTAATAAAGCAGACTGTTGGTAATGTAATTGTGCAAAATTTCATAGAATGTGCAGTAAAAATACGAAGTGTTAAAAGAAAATTGAAATTCTGATAATTGATAGTGAGTTACCATATTTATTATTGAGTTTACAACATATTCAGTTATTGAAATTAGATGTTAATTTTAGAAATTTAAGAGTGTATCAGTTTGGTTAGGAGATAAAGCTGTATGACGATTATAAATTTTTAAGTCCTATTGCATTTAATGCTCAAAATAAGAACTTTAAACATAATGGTGAAAATTTGTATAATGAAAATAAGTATTATGCTGATGATTGTATGTATAAATTAAGAAGGGTCAATAAGAATGTGCATAAATGTAGAAATTTTTATGGTACTAAGAATTATTATAATGTAAAGAATTTTTGTAGAAGAAGTAATTTTGAAAAGAGAAAAAATTTTAAACATAATCACTCTCTTGAGCTTAATCCTAGAAATGTAAAAAAGAGAAATTGTGTAAACCAAGGTATTGAAACTGTTTTAGTTAATAAATGTGACACACCGATTTATGACCAAAACCAGAGTATGAACAAATCTAATGTCAAATTTGAAAATTTTCAAAGTGTAAAAAATAATGATTGTAATGTTCTAAATTATAAGGAGACATCAGGTATCCCCGATGATACGCTGAACACTCTGTTTAAAGAGCCCGGTGATGTTTTCGACTCAAAGCCACAAGAAAAAATACCTGAGGACTGGACCCAATTAGACAAAATTTTCAAAAATTTAGAACACATTTTTTTTAAAAACAAATACGATGTTGGCAAGATAAGATTAGAACCCAAAAAAAATCGTTTAAACGTCAGAATTACCAGTATCACAGAGGCCATATCTTGCATCCCAAGTAGAAAATGCTGAAATTAAACGACAAATAGATGAACTTTTAAAGGTAGGTTTAATAAAACCATCAAGTTCTCCATTTAGCGCACCTGTCACCCTCGCAAATAAAAAAAAATGAGGGAAAATATACATTATGTATTGATTACAGGAAATTAAATGTTATAACGAAAACAGATTCAGAACCTATTCCACGTATTGATGACCTTTTAGACCAATTAGCTCATGCAAATTATTTCACCACTTTAGATTTTACCTCAGGCTATTGGCATATTGAAATACACGAACGTGACATTGAAAAACTAGCATTTACGACTAATTTTGGACTGTATGAGTGGAAAAGATTACCGTTTGGGTGGAAAAATGCACCTAGTGTCTTCCAAAGAGCAATACGCCAAATTCTAAATAAACACCAAATAAATTTTGCTTTTAACTACTTCGATGATATAATAATTTTCTCAAACACTTTTCTTGAACACATAGGACATTTAGAAAAGAAATTTCAAAGTTTGTCAGCAGTAAAACCTTAAGTTAAATAAAGCTATTCTTAGGTTACAAAATAACACAAGGAAAATACTCCTCACATAATACAAACATTGAAACTATTAGAAAATTATTACCGCCAAGAAATGTAAAAGAATTGCAAAGATTTTTAGGCTCAATAAATGTTTATCAAAAATTTATAGAAGACTATGCAAAATTAAGACTCCCCCTAAACAAATTGTCAAAAAAGGATGTAAAATGGGATTGGTCCCAAGAATGTCAAAATTCATATCTGAGATTAAAAGATGAGCTCATTTCAAAACCAATTTTAACACTATTTAACCAAGATTATCCATGCCACCTTTTTGTAGACGCGAGTCAAGAAGCAGTTGCTGCTGTCTAAAAACAAAAACATCCTGATGGTCAACTACACCCAATTCCTTTTCATTCCAGACAATTAAAAAACATGAAAGAAACTATGTTATAACTGAACTTGAGTGTTTGAGGATAATTGATTCAATTGATAAGTACTATTGTTACTTACATGGGAAGAAATTCACAATTCATTCGGATCATTCAGCCTTACAATGGCTCAAAAATGTTAAAAATTTAACTGGATGACTGTTAAGATGGTCTTTAAAACTCTCCATGTATGATTATGAGATAATACACATAAAAGGTAAATATAATTATGAAGCTGATATGCTATCAAGAAATCCTATAAGTTGTTTTGAATCCCAATATTGTTATTTTTTAAGCACAGATGAAATTATTCAAGGACAATTAAATGATAATGTAAACAATATAAAGTACAAAAAATATAATGGAGTTTTAACAGTGAAAAAGAAAAATATAGTCAAAATTGTAGGTCCGCCATCATTAAGACTAAAATTATTAATTTCTGCACATGAAAAATTTGGATAACCGGGTGTGAAAAAAATGCTACAGTTAATTTCCCCTATTTACTATTGGCAAGATATAATAATAGATATTACAAATTTTGTTCGTTGTTGTGAAACAGTCAGAAAAACAAAAAATCAACACACAAAAAATTTGGTCTAATGGAGCAGGTGCCAGTTTCCCCGTGAACCGTTTAACCTAATTTCAATTGATACCATTGGAGGTTTAAATTATTATAACTCGACAAAAAAATATATTCATCTGGTGATTGATCATGCGACAAGATATATTTGGACTTTTCCTTTTAAAAGTGTGACAAGTGAGACATATACTAACTGCTTAAAGCATATTTTCAAAATTAAAGTTCCCAAACAAATATTAAGTGACAGAAATGATGCATTTACTTCCTCAAGGTTTAAAAAATTCCTAAAACACCACAATACGAAACAATTACTCACGTCAGCCTATAGGCCTAATAGTAACTGTAAAAATGAAAGATGTAATCAAACTATTGTGTCAAAATTAAGATGTAAAGTAAATACTTCTTAAAAAAACTCTTAAACAATTCCATGGAGCAAAATTTTAGAGCAAGTAACTTCTGAATATAATAACCAACCCCATAGTGTAACTGGATTCCCCCCGAATTACCTTTTATTTGGACTTTTACCATAGGACTCACCATTGCCTAAAACAACTTCATTAAATTATCCGCCAATTGAAGATGCAAGAAAGATTGCAGTACAAAGAACCATTCAGCACCATAAAATTAATAAACAGAGATATGATAGACATTTTGTACAGTCAAACTTCAAAATTGGTGAATTAGTAATGTACGAAGAATTTAAATACCGAAATTCAAGAAAATGAGATCCACCTTAGTCAGGCCCTTATAAGATTTTAAGCCAACTCTCAAATGTTAATTTCGAAATAGATAAACGAAACCAATACACTGGGAAAAAGAGTGAAATTGTGCACTCAACCAGATTAAGGCATTTTCATCCACATAATGAGTTTAAATTAAAATAATTTTGTTTCATGCACAATTTTCTCGATGAGGGGGGGGGGGAATTAAGAGAAGATTTTGGTACGAATTACAAGTAAAAAAATTGAAATTATAAAATTATGATTGTTAATGAGTAAAATAAAAAAATTGGAAATGATGATATTGTGAAATTAAACTAGAATATGATTTGTATTGAATTTATTGGGTTTTAGTAATTGTGTGTTTTAATTGAAATTTAGTAACTTATGAAAGAACTTTGGCTAAACCTAATTTTTGGATTATTCTGAAATGTTTTGTTACCATTTTTGTAATGTTTCGGTTTGTTTAATGTGCTGAACTATGTTTACATTTTCCCAAATATGACCAAACTTCCTAACTCAGAGATCCATTTCTTAATTGATTTTACTTGTTGGGTGCCTAACATCTTTTTTGAAACTTTGTGTGTTGGGTTAATTTATATTTAATAAATTAAAAAAATAAATAAATAAATAAATAAAAAGCTATCTTGGTTAAACTTTCTACTAGAGAACTATTGTATGTGATGTTTTGGATCTTCTGAGCCAAAAACCGAATGTGACGCCCCTACTTCTTTCATCTTTCAGTAAATTTCCTCCTCCTCGAATACTCTATCCTATCACCCACCTCTACCCGCTCGTTGGAAGTCATCCCAACCTCAGTGTATCCTTCTAAATAAATTGTACTTCACATACTCAGTCACAATGTGCTGAAAAATATTACTTAAACGAAACGACTAGACAGGCCATGGGATGACCGCTCCTTTTGCCCTCCCAATTCTTATTTAACACTTTCTCAGGCATGACAAGCAGCACATTTCCTGTTTCTCCATCTTAGTTCTTGACAAGGTGTTGTTTTGGCAGTCATTGTCTGTGGGAGAATTACGGTTGGTCCACTGTACGGCCACAAACACTAAACGCAAACAACTACACACACCCTTCACTCCTTAGTAGTAAGGTTATTAAGAATTTGAACCTAGGGCAGTGTGGGGAACACACATTCCATCACACGAACACTCTCCACATATTTTTCCAAAGCCATTGCTGTGGTTAAGACTGTGGAAAAATTTTCAACCTGCTCTCCTCTGACTCAACTATGCACAACCAATCGGAAAATATAATGTGTTTTAACATTATATTTTCAAATAGAGAAATGTAATCAATGAATCTATCATTGAATCTATCATTGTGAATTTTATAATAAAAAGTGTCAATTATATTTATGTTTTGATAAGGGTGAATTGATTTGTAGAAAAATTGTAAAATAATTGTGAAATTTGTATGTGTATCATAACTCGAGTAATCAAAAGCGCTTTTCTTGTAACCTAGGTTAAAATGAAATAATGTTATGTAATAATAACGCTGAAAATTAAGTATATGAGAAAAATTATCCCATGGAAAACAGAATTAAAGAGTTGAGTTTATGGGTTAATTTTGTAAAGTGATTTTGTAAAATAATAAGTTGATAAAATCTGTATTTCTCAATTATTAATATGTAATGTCTCTGAGTTTTGCAGCGCCACGCATGACATTAGACCATGGCTTTTGTCATCATTAAGTTGTTTTCATTCATGTATACTTCATATTTCCATCCTGCTTTTATGTAAATAAATTAAATACATCTGTAACTGATTTAAACTGGAACTGTTTAAGACTGTGAGAGTGAGTGGACAGATTGTAGGACTGTCAAATTATTCTCCACTCAGGATCAGAGTAAGTATCTAGTAAGGTAGAGACTTACTTATAAACTCTAATAACCATCCAAGTGACCAGTGAAAATTGTGAATATTTTAGAGTGTTTATGTGATATATTTTTGTATATTAAGTGAGATTTTTCAGATGATACCTCTATGTTTTTCCTATTGTTTCTACTAACCAATGATTACATATATTTTTTTTTCAAGATTCAAGACCATTTCGATGTAAAACTGTTATGAATATGCACTGTATTTTTAAAAACCACTGCTCCAGGTCATCTTGAATAGATAGAAGAGTAATGTAGGGGTTTCAGAGGAAAAATTTAGGAATTAATTGATCGGTTTTGTTGGGAATTTGTTGACTAGGGACTGCAGCCCTACTCAGCATTTTCCAATGGGTTTATTTTAGTTCTGGAATTAACTTTGTTTTTCTCTTCTGGGGACATGCTGCAGAGAATTAGCTACTCTTTGTGTGCACGCCTTCAGAGCGACGGGGGGAGGAGGAAAGTTGTCAAAACATAACTGAACTGTCAAAATATAGTTGAGAAGTACGGGGAAAGGGGCTTAAAATGATAAGAATCTAACAATCCATTGACAAACGCGCGTATTTTGATGTGGGGAACATCATCTTTTAAAAGCGACTTTGAGCGGAAAGCGAATAATTATAGGCTAGAGGATTTATTTTTAGAAGTGCAAAGGTTTTGGGAGCGAAGATAAAATTGTACGATCAGCGATATTGAGGGTCCAGATGACCAAGGTTGAGGTCTGCACATGCGCCGTGCAGCAGGAGCTCGGAGACATTAAGTTTTGGTGGTAGATTGGATGCGAATTTCTTTGAGAGCGTCAGCTCGCGGCAGGCATGCTTAGGAATTGAGAAAATGGCTACGCGAAAAGGATTAACCTGGAGCTTTGTTGATTACGGAACGTAATAAAGAAGATTTAGGGATACTGTCTGTCCTGTTATCCATTCCCTGCCACTCCACCAAGTGATTAAAGAAGATGTTGACTGATTAAGTAATATTTAAACACAGGAGCAAAACACGCTCCGTGTCATATATATATATATATATATATACATACATATATGTGTGTGTGTAATATTTTAAATATTATGCCCTCCATTCTAGCATTTAAATTCCCTTTCCTAAATCCAATCCTCAGTAATATTAATTTATCGCTTTAAAACCATTAGCCACAGAACTTCCCATGAATCGCATGACTTTGCATTTCTGCACGCGTATATGTCCCAATTCAATAGTGGGTTGGCATCGTGAGCCCCTAAATCTGCCGACCGTACAAATGATAGTCACATGTCTACCTCTCGCCCTCTCGCATTTAATGTTGAAAGGTGATATTATATTCCGAGCCGTTCTTCTGAATTGAACTTTTGTCGCTATAATAATCGATTCGGCTCGATTGCTTCTGTATTTAATTTTTATTCCTTTCAGGCTGAGTCTAGCTCAAGCCATGTAAATACGAGCTAGTTTACCTTTTCAGGTTATAATTTAAGGACGTGATGTAAAGGGTAGATGTAACGTGTATTAGCGTCTTGCCTGCCCACATTTCTTAATAATTTGTCTATGCTTTTTATAAGTTTAAAAGAATTGGAGTTGCAAATGAAAATAAAATAACCTCAACTTAAAAAAATTATAAATGCATCAAAAGTATTTGAAAAAGCTCTCCTTACTCGCAATGAAACAGCCTCTAACAATTTTTTTGCATTAAATACATTATAAAACGCACTTCAAATGAAATAAGTTTCTTTTGAACTCATTCGGAACAATTCCTTCGAGTCAAACACACTTTATGATCCCTTCTCTAAAAAGGACGAGAACTTCTTTTTATGGACGTTGTTTTAGTTTAAACTTTGATGACTTTTAAGCACAAGTTTTTGATCCCGAAAAGAATATCTCTGTTTACTCTGTTTCCACAGATGAATCGTCCTGTTGGAAGGGTAAATAATTTGATGGGGGGAAGAGCCTAGAATGTAGAGCTATGTAATGAATTGAGAATTCTTTGAATAAGTTTGCCTTTTGAACTAGCTTTATTTTTAAGCAGTTAAGAAAATTAGCTCTTAGTGGCTTAGCTGGAAGGTAGGAAACCTTTTTATTGCTTCAAAAAACTCCAAAAAATATAATTTTGACAATCGTATGATGTAGATTTCAATAACTTTTATAATCGTTTTTATGAGCCGTGAAAAGGAATGTAATTTTAGCTACAGTTTACTGAAGGCCTTTATGTATTTTTGTTCATTTACGAACCAAAATACAATACTGCCCCAAAAATTAAATGTACAGTCTACAGAAATATAAAAGTAAAGCTTAGGATACATATTTGTAAGAATAAAAAGCTTAACAAACCGCTATATTATAAAACGCATTGACAGGTCCATTTAGTGATATGTTAATGCATGACAAAATGCATTAAATTACTACTTTATCACAAAATGCATGACAAACCCCAAACAAATGCAACTCTGCATCACCACCTGCCATGAGTGGGATGTGAAGCAACGTTTACTATTAAGGCTAGTATTCTAAGCACCCAATTTAGAAGGTCTGAGGCACGAAACTCTAAGATAAGGTATTCCATTTTCATGGCTTAAAACGTACTGTAGAACTTTTAGAATCAAAGAACTGAAAGTACATGAATAAATGATGATTTTATTGTGGATACAACATTTTCAGGATGTATTAGCTTCGGGTAAGCTGCTTTACGTGAGTTCTATTTATTTAGGATTGGTATTTTTTATTGTCTTCGTCTAGGGTAAATAAAAATGCACTTTTTCTCACAAATTACATAAGATATAACTAAAATTCTTCGCCAGGTACCTCAAAGAAATTTTTTACTATATTTCTTTCCTCTAATTTCATTAAACAGGTTTCTTTTGCAAAGAGTAAAAATTCTGACAGTATTTTCGTCGAAGCAAAATTTACTCTAAAAATGATTTTGTGGTCCTTTAAAGGAATTGGCATTTTTTGTAATTTAAATTTTTACAAATTGCGAACGCAATTTTGTCGAAAAACTTTCTTCTCTACAGAAGACAGAAAATTATTTCTGTTCGATAGTCTTATTAAAAACTAAATATGTTTGAAATTTTTAAATGTTTTTTTAAAGCATTATCAAATTAATCAAGTTTTCCTTGTATGCATGACGATTTTCGCATAAAAGGACATTTGGCCAAAAAAAGAAAAAAAAAAGATTGCAAAATTCTGACTGATAAGGAAGATTTATATATTTGCCCTCGACCCTGTCTCTCAAACATTATTTCCTGGGATTTTTTAAGCCCAGAACTGGGTGTATTAATGAGCCTATGGGTTTATGGGCTCTTTTAGGAATTATCTAAAAATCTGGATTTTTTCCCTCGCAAGTAAAACATATAGCAAAAAATTAATATTTTTTTCTTATTGTTAAGCATACTTTAACTGCAAGTTAATAAAATTACAGTTTCCAATGACATTAGTATGTGTTTGAGTGTAAAATGATTCTGACATTATAAGATAATACAAGTGGACATCATTTCTATTGAATCGTGATGTATCTCCCTCTAGCAAAAACGTCCGAGTTTTAGTACTTGTTGCATCCTATCAAACAGGGATTCAGTAATGTCAAATCTTCATCATCAGCACTACAGCCTGTCACAAGGCCAAGGCTGTCTCCATGAGCCTCCTGCATCTGAATCTATATGGAGCAATAGATTGCCATCGGTTGACTCCCAGATCCCTATGATCTTTCTCTACAGAATCGACCCACCTGGTGGGGGGGCCTTCCTCTTTTTCATGTACCCTCAATTTTTGAAAAGGTCACCAATTTAGTTGGGTTTTAGTCATTGTATCTAAAAAGGTGTCCTAACCATCTAATGTGGCTAGCCTTTATAACTTTCACAATATCCGGTAATCTGTAAATCTCATATCTGGTTACTGTAAATCTCATAATTATATCGTATTCTATAGACATCATTCTGCTTAACTGCTAACAAGATATTCCGGAGTATTTTTCTCTCAAAAATCAGCAGCTTATCTTTTTCAGATTTATTTAATGGCCAGCACTCGCTGCCATACAGAGCAACTGGTCTAATTAAGGTTTTGTAAAGGTTAATTTTTGTTTTAACATCAATAAATTTGGACTTGAATTGATTTCTCAGCCCACAGAAACATCTGTTTGCCATAAGTAACCTGTTACTTATTTCAGGTTTTATTTCATTAGTGTTACTGATAACAGTTCCAAGATATTTAAACTGTTGTACACACTCAGAAGTAAAATCATTTCAATCATTACAGCCAAAAATTTAGTTTTCTCCTGGTTAATAGTGAGACCCATTCTTCTAGCAGACTCCTCAAGGGAGTCGAAAACATTGATTACCGCTTGTTTTGTTCTGCCTATGACATCAATATCGTCAGCAAAGGCTAATAATTGTATGGCTCTATTAAAAATGGTACCATAGTTTTATGTATAAATGGCCTTATTTTTGCGGCGATTTGCTTCTATCTGATAGCCAGGGTTCTTGACAATAGCTCTGGCTCGAATTTTCCACGAAAGTAAACTTTGTCTTAGCACTGTCATGTCAATTTTACCCCATTCCTCTTGGATCGTTTTCCAAAGTCCGTTCAGTGTTCTTGGATGCCATTTTCCTAAGGCTCGTTTTAATAAAACCGAAAGCGTAAAAGTCCATTGGAGAAGCGTCAGGTGATTTTACAGGTATTTCATTAAATGGGATACACTTTATTTCTGTCTTTGATCCCTTATTTGCTAAATAAACGGCAGTTGATTTAGACGTATGACTAGAGGCTTTGTCGATATGAAGCTCAACTTTATCAATGTCCTTTTCGAATAAGGCTGGAATTTTTTTTCAAAAATTGGTTCTAAAATATTCTTCTGATAGTAGAGTGAATTAATTTTGTCTTTACTTGAGAATTTTTTCAATTCCTACTATTAGTTCACACCCTTTCTATAGATATCTTGTTCAAATTTTCAATCGTTAATAAAAGTACTTTTTATTCATCCACTCAAGTTCAAATACATTTTTTTAAACTTGTAGTGGATGACACTTGATGTTAATACAGTTTTTTCAAATGATGTTAATACAGTTTTTTCAAATTCATTAATTAAATTTAATTAATCAATTTTAGTTTTAGACCTAGAGCGTCTCTTGGTCTTGAATAGTAATTTCCCTCTTTTTACTGTGTAAACGGTAGCATTGCGGTATCGCGGGCTTCTCCCATCCTGTAGGTTGCGAGATCGAATCCCCAACCTGACAAACTTTTTCTCTCTCTTTCCCCCCCCCCTCCTAATCTCGCACAGTAGGCAAGGTTCTGGCAGGCAATCCTTTTTTCCAATTCCTACTATTTGTTCACACTCAAATTTTTTTTTGTTGATCTAAGTAGGAATTGACTTTAAAAAATTTTTTTTATATATTACTTGTTGATTTTTAATCCACCGTTGTAAGAAAATCCTGCAACTATCCTGAATCCCTCTGGAAACTTTTCTGTACACTGACGGAGCCATTTCGTACGGTCATTCCCGTCAGGTGAGCAGTGGAAAATTAATCTTTTTTTATTACAGTCACTTAAATACACCCATGCCTCATCGAGTGTTACCACAAATTTTCATTTTTCAGCAGCTAATATAATTTTCTACAATTTGTTTTTCTTTCAGCAAAATGTTTTCTTCAAAATAAATCTTTTATTTTACATTCCAATCAAAACAAAACAATAGAAGACGATTATACTGAAGTTGCCAAATTTTTATCTCAAAATGCAAATAACAAAAATAATTTACAAAATCGTTTCTATAAAGTGCGAACGACCTTCTGTATATGTAGGCTATAGAGAAAATATACCTAGCACAAATGCTTAATTCCTAGTTTACAATGGCTCGTCAGAAGTCACGACAGGTGCTTTAGTAGAATTTTTGTAGCACTGAGTTACATCCTCATTCTGGTTCAGAGCGCCTCTAAATAAGCAAAAAAGAAATTCTCTAAACATTTTCTTTTTATGTGAGGCTAGTGACGACACGAGCGTCGCGTCCTAAACGAAACAAAAAGTACCTCAACTCGTTTGGTACTATGCTCTGCAGCGAAATAAAGGAAGGCGGAGGAGTTTCAATTAATTTTCAGAGCCACAAAGCAAGAAAAATACACAACAGTCCGCCGTAAACACAATGTACTGGAGCGCACTTACTAAAATACGAGGTTGCTCTAACTACTTATAACAAATATTCGAATTCCTGAATAGTTTCCGCAAAATGCATTCTAATTATTCTCTTCCCCCTCGGAAGGAACAGTTAATTGAGCTAAGTAAAAGCTCTTCGTTCCGCAAAACTCGGAATTGCCAGACGAACGACAAAAGTTATTTCCTCGTTGCGACTGTAGAGTGGTGAACAAGAATTAATAATTTTCTTCTCTCGTGGCCTTTTAGTGAAAACTGTTCATAGAATTAATGAGGATAACGAATTGCAGCTCAGATAATATATCATTAAGTTTAGTGTTATATAGCATTAATGTAAATGAAGTTAGTAAACAAAAGAGCATGAAAAATTGCCTCTTTTCCCTTTTCTCTAAGTTTTAAATAGTTCGGCTGCGTATTCTTGCTAGTTCGAAATAATTAAATATAGTTTTTTTTTTCATAGGTAATACTTGAGATGTATTTCAGGCTACTGGATAGTATCCATATATGAATGAGGACACAATTCGTATATATAAAAATCATTTAACCTTTAGCTTACATGGCCGATTCCCTCTTTAGAATTCCATACCCCTTTTTTAAGAACGGCCATTAAAAGGGTTATATATATATATATATATATATTTCAAGGATTTAGAGGGAAAAGAATGATTGCTTTAAATTTAAAGGGGACTTGGGAATTAAATTATATTCGTGGCGTAATTCGCCTCTAATTTTTCATATTTCAAGACGCAAATTGGGAAAGGGAAATTCCCCTTTTCATTATATAATCTTGGCGCGTCTGTGGTTTAAGCGTTCGAAGAGGAAGCATTATATAATTCTCCTTGAAAGATGTCTAGTTTGGGCTTTGCGCATGTGCGGAGAGAATTGGCACGCGGAATTGGCCGTGGGATCTAGCAGAGCGTGGGTTAGAAGTCAATACCGTCGGACGTATGTTCACCGCGTCTCTAAAAGCGAAATGGCGCAAAATGAACGCGCTGAGTTGGAGCTGTGGTTTGCCTGAAAAGAAATAAATTCGATTAAATTGAACTGGTGCCTGCTCAATTATTGATTGGAGTACTTCTTGCTACACCACTGGATATACCATGACTGCCATAATTTTTAAGATGACGGGCGTAGCCTTACGTTCAACATATATATATATATATATATATATATATATATATATATATATATATATATATATATATATATATATATATATATATATATATATATATATATATATATATATATATACATATATATACAGTGGAACCTCGCTTAACGAGCACCTCGCATAACGAGTATTTCGCATAATGAGCAAAATAAATCGTAAAAAAAATGGCTCGCTTAACGAGCAACATTTCGCATAACGAGTGAAGTGGAAGGAAGTCCCCTCTTCACGTCACTCGGATCTTCACATCACCAGGATCATCAACGGCCGAAAAATAAGTATTTGAGGGTAGTCATGGATGGTTCGAGAAGAAAATATCATGGGACTGGAGTATAACAATTATATGGAGGAGCTTGTGGAAGAGCACAACCAAGAGCTGACCACCGAACAGCTAATAGAATTGCAGTGCCTTTCACAGCAAGCAGTTGTAGAGGAGAGTTAGTCAGTGGAGAAGGGCGAAGAAACAGTAAAGGAACAATCTTCTGGCACAATAAAAGAAATTATGAAAGCATGCGAAACTGTTTCATCGTAAGTTACAAAGCATCACCCTGATAAGACGGTGGCTATGCGCGCTATAAATTTATTCAATGACAATGCTGTGACACATTTTCAGCAAATTTTAAAGCGCCGATAAAAACAAATGTCGCTAGTTAGTTATCTAGTAAAAAAATTAGATATGTGTCATAAATTCGTAAATAATAAACTACATATGGATGATTTTGCTCCTTAAGAATTTATGAATAAGAAATTTTCTTTAAACAATAAGCGTTATATCTAAAAAATTTTGAGTATTTTTTGGCATGGAACGCATTATCGTATTTTACATTAATTTATAAGGGAAAAATTGTTTCCCTTAACGAGTGTTTCGCATTACGAGTAAAACTCTAGAACGAATTATGCTCGTTATGCGATGTTCCACTGTATATATATATATATATATATATATATATATATATATATATATATATATATATATATATATATATATATATATATATATATATATATATATATATATATATATACATATATATATATATATATATATATATATATATATATATATATATATATATATATATAATTATGTATATATATATATATATATATATGACACAGAGCTTCTTTTGCTCCCGTGTTAACATCAATTTTATGCAGTCACGTCCATTGTTGAATTGGGCGAGTGGTAGGCCTTTTAAAGAAATAGTCCAAACTCGTGTTAACTCCGTCTTTATTGAACTCCGTAAGTTGACCACTCTCCAGGTTGATTTCCGCGCTTCGCCATTTTATAATCTACTCGGCCACGACTACCGCTAGCATCCGCTCTCAATGACATTCCCACTCAATCTATCGCCAAAACTTAATTTTCTCCGAGCTCCTGCTGCACGGCACATGTGCAGACCTCATCCTTCGGCACCTGGACCCTCATTATTGCTGATCGTGCATTTTTAACTTCACGCCCAAAACCTGTACACTTCTAAAAATAAATCCTCTCGCCTATAATTATTCGCTTTCCATTCAAAGTCGCTTTTAAAGGATGATTTTCCCCACAGTAGAATTCCCGCGCTTTTTAAATGGATTGTTTGATTCCTATTGTTTTAAACCCCCTTTCCCCGTACTTGTCAACTATATTTTGACAGTTCAGTTATGTTTCGACAACTTTCCCCCCCCCGTCCCTTTGAAGGCGTGCACACAAAGAGTCGCGAATTCTCTGTGACATGTCCCCAGAAGAGAGAAACAAAGTTATTCCAGAAAAAAATTAACCCATTGGAAAATGCTGAGTAGGGCTGCAGTCCCTAGTCAACAAATTCCCAACAAAACCCATCAATTAATTCCTAAATTTTTCCTCTGAAACCCCTACATTACTCTTCTATCTATTCAGGATGACCTGGAGCAGTGGTTTCTAAAAATACAGTGCATATTCATAACAGTTTTACATCAAAATGGTCTTAAGTCTTGAAAAAGATGTATGTAATCATTGGTTAGTAGAAACAATAGGAAAAACGTAGAGGTATCATCTGAAAAATCTCACTTAATATTCAAAAATATATCACATAAACACACTAAAATATTAATCACAATTTCCACTGATTACTTGGAAGGTTATTAGAGTTTATAAATAAGTCTCTACCTTACCAGATGCTTACTCTGATCCTGAGTGGAGAATAATTTGACAGTCCTACAATATGTCCACTCATTCTCACAATCTTAAACAGTTCCAGTTTCAATTAGTTACAGATGTATTTAATTTATTTACATAAAATCAGGATTGAAATATGAAGTATACATGAACGAAAACAACTTAATGATGAAAATATTTATGGTCGACCATTATGTTTGTCCCTGTAAAAACTCAGAGGCATCACATATTAATAATTGAAAATACATATTTTATCAACTTATCATATTACAAAATAACTTTACAAAATCAACTTATAAACTCAACTTCTACAGATCATATCAACCTATAGATTCAACTTCCCAAGGGATAATTTTTCTCATATACTTAATTTTCAGCATTATTTCATTACATAACATCATTTCATTTTAACCTAGGTTACAAGAAAGCGCTTTTTTATTCTCGAGTTATGATGCACACACAAATTTCACAAAAATTTTACAATTTATCTACAAATCAATTCACCCTTATCAAAACATAAATATAATTGACACTTTTTATTATAAAATTCAGAATGATAGATTCATTATGTTAAAACACCATATAATTTCTGATTAGTTTTGCATAATTGAGTCAGAGGAGAGCAGGTTCAAAATTCACAGGCAAATCACAGTTTTAACCACAACAATGGCTTAAGTAACAAAATATTTGCTGTCACATTCATTTTTTGGCTCAGAAGATCCAAAACTTCACATACAATAGTTCTCTAAAAGAAAGTTTAAATCAGGATAGCTTTTTTAAGTATTTTATTAATTAATTTTAATTTAAGACAACACACAAATTTTCAAAAAAGGTGTTAGACACTCAACAAGTGAAATAAATTCAGAAATGGATCTCTGAGTTAGGAAATTTGGTCATATTCGAGAAAATGTAAACATAGTTCAGCACATTAAACAAACCAAAACATTACAAAAATGGTAACAAACATTTCAGAATAATCCAAAAATTAGGTTTAGACAAAGTTCTTTCATTAGTTACTAAATTTCAATTCAAAACACACAATTGCTAAAACCCAATAAATTCAATACAAATCATATTCTAGTTTAATTTCACAATATCATCAATTCCAATTTTTTTTATTTTACTCATTAACAATCAGAATTTTATAATTTCAATGTTTTTACTTGTAATTCGTACCAAAATCTTCTCTTAATTCCCCCCCCCCTCATCAAGAAAACTGTGCATGAAACAAAATTATTTTAGTTTAAACTCATTATGTGGATGAAAATGCCTTAATCTGGTTGAGTGCACAATTTCACTCTTTTTCCCAGTGTATTTGTTTGGTTTATCAATTTCAAAATTATCATTAGAAAGTTGGCTTAAAATTTTATAAGGGCCTGAATAAGGTGGATCTAACATTCTTGAATTTGGGTATTTAAATTCTTCGTACATCACTAAGTCACCAATTTTGAAGTTTGACTGTACAAAATGTCTATCATATCTCTGTTTATTAATTTTATGGCGCTGAATGGTTCTTTGTACTGCTATCTTTCTTGCTACTTCAACTGGCTGATAATTTAATGAAGCTGTTTTAGGTAATGGTGAGTCATATAGTATGTGAGTCATAGGTGTAATGGTGAGTGATAGTGTTGATTTTTTGCTTTTCTGACATGTTTCACAACAACGAACAAAATTTGCAATATCTATTATTATATCTTGACAATAGTAAATAGGGGAAATTAACTGTAACATTATTTTTCGCACATGGATGTTCAAATTTTTCATGTGCAGATGTTAATAATTTTAGTCTTAATGATGGCGGAACTACAATTTTGACTAGATTTTTCTTTTTCACTGTTAAAACTCCATCATATTTTTTGTACTTTATATTGTTTACATTATCATTTAATTGTCCTTGAATAATTTCATCTGTGCTTAAATAATAACAATATTGGGATACAAAGTGGCTTATAGGATTTCATGATAGCATATCAGCTTCATAATTATATTTACCTTTTATGTGTATTATCTCATAATCATACATGGAGAGTTTTAAAGACCATCTTAACAGTCGTCCAATTAAATTTTTAACATTTTTGAGCCATTGCAAGGCTGAATGATCCGAATGAATTGTGAATTTCTTCCCATGTAAGTAACAATGATACTTATCCATTGAATCAATTATCCTCAAACACTCAAGTTCAGTTATAACATAGTTTCTTTCATGTTTTTTTAATTGTCTGGAATGAAAAGGAATTGGGTGTAGTTGACCATCAGGATGTTTTTGTTTTTAGACAGCAGCAACTGCTTCTTGACTCGTGTCTACAAAAAGGTGGCATGGATAATCTGGGTTAACTAATGTTAAAATTGGTTTTGAAATGAGCCCATCTTTTAATCTCAGATATGAATTTTGACATTCTTGGGACCAATCATATTTTACATCCTTTTTTAACAATTTGTTTAGGGGGAGTCTTAATTTTGCATAGTCTTGTATAAATTTTTGATAAACATTTATTGAGCCTAAAAATCTTTGCAATTCTTTTACATTTCTTGGCGGTAAGAATTTTCTAATAGTTTCAATGTTTGTATTAAGTGGGGAGTATTTTCCTTGTGTTATTTCATAGCCTAAGAATTTGATTTCTTTTTGTGCAAATTGGCATTTAGATTTGTTTAACTTAATGTTTTCCTGCTGACAAATTTTGAAATATTTTTCTAAATGTCCTATGTGTTCAACGAAAGTGTTTGAGAAAATTATTATATCATCGAAATAGTTAAGGGCAAAATTTATTTGGTGATTATTTAGAATTTGTCGTATTGCTCTTTGGAAAACACTAGGTGCATTTTCCCACCCAAACGCTAATCTTTTCTACTCATACAGTCCAAAATTAGTCGTAAATGCTAGTTTTTCAGTGTCACGTTCGTGTATTTCAATATGCCAATAGCCCGAGGTCAAATCTAAAGTTGTGAAATAATTTGCATGAGCTAATTGGTCTAAAAGGTCATCAATTCGTGGAATAGGTTCTGAATCTGTTTTCGTTATAACATTTAATTTCCTGTAATCGACACATAATCTTGTTTTTCCCTCATTTTTTTTATTTGCGTGGGTGACAGGTTCGCTAAATGGAGAACTTGATGGTTTTATTAAACCTGCCTTTAAAAGTTCATCTATTTGTCGTTTAATTTCAGCATTTTCTGCTTGGGATGCATGGTATGGCGTCTGTGATACTGGTAAATCTGACGTTAAAACGATTTTTTGGAGTTCTAATCTAATCTTGCCAACATCGTATTTGTTTTTAGAAAAAATGTGTTCTAAATTTTTGAAAATTTTTTGTAATTGGGTCCAGTCCTCAGGTATTTGTTCTAGTGGCTTTGAGTTCAAAACATCACCGGGTTCTTTAAACAGAGTGTTCAGCGTATCATCGGGGATGCCTGATGTCTCCTTATAATTTAGAACACCACAATGATTATGTTTTACACTTTGAAATTTTCAATTTTGACATTAGATTTGCTCATGCTCTGGTTTTGGTCATAAATCAGTGTGTCACATTTCTTAATTAAAACAGTTTCAATACCTTGGTTTACACAATTTCTAATTTTAACATTTCTAGGATTAAGCTCAAGAGAGTGATTATGTGTAAAATTTTTTCTCTTTTCAAAATTATTTCTTCTCCAAATTTTTTTTACATTATAAGAATTCTTAGTACCATAAAACTTTCTACATTTATATACATTCATATTTAACCTGCTAAATTTATACATACAATCATCAGCATAATACTTATTTTCATTATACAAATTTTCACCATAATTTTTAAAGTTCTTATTTTGAACATGAAAAGCAATAGTACTTAAAAATTTATAATCATCATATAACATTATCTTATAACCAAATTGATACACTCTTAAATTTCTAAAATTAACATCTAATTTAAATAACTGAATGTGTTGTAAACTCAATAATAAATATGATAACTCACTATCGATTATCAAAATTTCAATTTTTCTTTTAACACTTCCTATTTTTACTGAACATTCTATTAAATTTTGCACAATTACATTACCAACAGTCTGCTTTATTAATACCTTCTTACTATCTTTTTCATTAGAGTTTTTAATTAATTTAAGCAATTTTGAAGATAATAAGGTCACCGTCGACCCACTGTCTAAAAGACATGGAAAAGTTTTGTCACTCACCCGAGCTTCGATTATAAGTCATCTTCGGTCATTTGTGTCTTCTGCTCGTCAGTAGTTTTTATCGTTATTGTTTGAATTCTGATGCCGTTTGTTGAATGCCATGTATCTGTTTTGTCCGTCGTGATTTTCATTTCATCTATGATGATAATCCTCTCGTCCATATAGTGAGTCATTGTAGTTTGTCCATCGCAGTCGATCATCTGCATCATTTAACTGTCGAAAAGTAGTTCGCTTATTATAAAGAGGTTGTCTTCTTGTTGATGAATTGAAGTATTCACTTCTCTGTTTACATATATCCGTCGTCGAATTCTGTAGATGAATCTTCTATGCTATTGTCAGCCATTGGTATGGTCTCTTTATATCTTGCAAGGAAAGTAAAGTCCGCATATGAGGGGGTGAATCCAAAGTTAGTGTCTCTATAATTTCTTGATCGGCATAATTCAGGGATTTGCCCAATTCTATCTTCGCTTTATAATATGCAAAAAAATCGCTATTTGTATCTAGCTTCAAATTTTTGTATTCATTGACCATTTGTTCCCTACTTTTCGAATAAATTGAAATCAAATTCTTTTTGATGTCTTCATAATTTTCTTTGTATAACTGAGTGGCCATGATTGTTTCTTGGACGTCATTCTCAACATAATTCAATAAATTTTCCTTTTTCCATGTATCGTTTAGTCCAAACGTACGACATTTTTCCTCAAATACAGAGGCTGTTCGCACATTTTTTAGACGATTTTGGTAAGCGGTAATAAAAAATCGTTTAGTGCAAAAGAAATAATTGCAATTGTACTATGTTTTACAAAGTCAAAATTATCGTCTCCTGCTTAATAGTTTTGTTTTTATTCAAAATGGCGTTTTTAACAAAGCAGTGGTTCGAAGGCTACATTTATGCTCTTTCCGAAGAGAAATATGCATACTCCGTTATCCAAAAACGATGTGAGAGTCATGGTTTTGTGATATCTAAAGCGTCGATAGGTAATATCGTCAACAAGAAAGGAAAAAAACGTCAAATTGGAGCCTCAAGTGGGACAGAAATTCCAAACAAGTATCCAAGGAAAAAACGGACATCTTCGACTATTGCAAAGGTACGTTGTTTAATGTTAAAAGAAAATCCCCCTAGTCAAAGGACAGTTGCAAAATCATTAAAATGCTCGGTGTCCACTGTAAACAAAATGATAAACGTTGATTTAAATCTTAAGAAAGCGA
Source organism: Dolomedes plantarius (assembly GCA_907164885.2). NCBI lineage: Eukaryota > Metazoa > Arthropoda > Arachnida > Araneae > Dolomedidae > Dolomedes > Dolomedes plantarius. Next base: position 22,336,626 of record OU015495.1, on the reverse strand, counting down.
AAAAACGCAATGTGCATCGTCTTCTTCCAAATCATATCGCTGAACGCAGGACACGCTGCAGAATTCTATATGAGAAACACTTATCCAAAGAAAAATGGAAAACAATTGTCACAATAGATGAATCATGGGTGTATGTAAATGACTGCAACAAAAAAAGAGCCATTTATTATCATAAAAGGGGAGAAAAAAAATTTAAGTACATGGTTCAAAGAATCGAACTAAATCCCTACTAAATCTCCCGATGTATCACCTATGGATTTTTGTGCTTTCGGACTTTTAAAATCTGCATTATCCAAACGTCGTCCCAAAACCCTTACAGGACTCTGGAAAGCTGTTCAGGAGGAATGGGATAGAATACCTCTTCTGACACTTCAAAAGGCATTATTATCCTGGAAATTGAGGTGTCGAAAGATAGTTCAGAATAAGGGATGTCAAATAGAACATTTAAAATACAAGAATTTTATGTAATTTAGTTTTGTGAATACAGTATACATCGTCTAAAAACTGTGTGAACAGCCTCTGTATAAGGAATGGTGGCAAAGATGTAAAATTGTTCACGAGCGTTCTGTAAGCCGCTCAGTGCCATAACCGAATAGTTATGACTCAAAGGACGCATATGGATGATATTTTAGGTGGTAGAATTATCGGCCGCCTGGAATGTTGCCGTAGTCAGATGGAAGTATCCGAGGAACTTGGAATTGCCCAAACTGTCATCTCTAGGCCCAAACTGTCATCTCTATGTAATTTAGTTTTGTGAATACAATATGCATCGTCTAAAAAATGTGTGAACAGCCTCTGTAATTTCAGCGTTTTACTAGGAAGGATTTTTCAAGTCGTGCTCTTTTTTTTAAATTTTAATTTCCCGTAATTTATACCCAAGTGAAATACAAAAAGTTTTAGTCAAGTGGGAATTGTCAAAAACAAGCGCAGAAGGTAAGCAAAACATTATTTTATTATTATGCTTCTTATTGCACCAAGCATATATACAGAGGCTGTTCGCACATTTTTTAGACGATTTTTGTAAGAGGTAATAAAAAGTCGTTTGCTGCAAAAAAAATAATTGCAATTGTACTATATTTTTAAAAGTCAAAATTATCGTCTGCGGCTTGAAAGTTTTGTTTTTATTCAAAATGGCGTTTTTAACAAAGCAGTGGTTCGAAGGCTACATTTATGCTCTTTCCGAAGAAAAATATGTATACTCCGTTATCAAAAACGATGTGAGAGTCATGGTTTTGTGATATCTAAAGCGTCGATAGGTAATATCGTCAACAAGAAAGGAAAAAAACGTCAAATTGGAGCCTCAAGTGGGACAAAAATTCCAAAGAAGTATCCAAGGAAAAAACGGACAGCTTCGACTATTGCAAAGGTACGTTGTTTAATGTTAAAAGAAAATCCCCCTAGTCAAAGGACAGTTGCAAAATCATTAAAATGCTTGGTGTCCACTGTAAACAAAATGATAAACGTTGATTTAAATCTTAAGAAAGCGAAAAAACGCAATGCGCATCGTCTTCTTCCAAATCATATCGCTGAACGCAGGACACGCTGTAGAATTCTATATGAAAAACACTTATCCAAAGAAAAATGGAAAACAATTGTCACAATAGATGAATCATGGGTGTATTTAAATGATTGCAACAAAAAAAGAGCCATTTATTATCATAAAAGGGGAGAAAAAAATTTAAGTACATGGTTCAAAGAATCGAAAGAAAGTTTTTCTAAGGGATTCATGATTGTTGCTGGTTTTTCTTATACTGGCAAGTTAAAAATAAAGAGAGTGGAAAAAAATGTCAAGATTATCTCCAAATACTCTCAGGAACATATTTTATCGCCAATTTTTCTGAATGAAATACCATCGCTTTGCCAACAGTGCCATCAATCTGTGAGACTCCATCAGGACAAAGCTAGCAGTCACACATCAAAATCCACTGTAAATTTCCTAAAAGAAATGGAACAAAAACTGGTATCAAGGCCATACCCTTCACTGATATCCCTACTAAATCTCCCGATGTATCACCTATGGATTTTTGTGCTTTCGGACTGCATTATCCAAAATTCTGCATTATCCAAACGTCGTCCCAAAAACCTTACAGGACTCTGGAAAGCTGTTCAGGAGGAATGGGATAGAATACCTCTTCTGACACTTCAAAAGGCATTATTATCCTGGAACTTGCGGTGTCGAAAGATAGTTCAGAATAAGGGATGTCAAATAGAACATTTAAAATACAAGAATTTTAAGTAATTTAGTTTTGTGAATGCAGTATACATCGTCTAAAAACTGTGTGAACAGCCTCTGTATAAGGAATGGTGGCAAAGAAGTAAAATTGTTCACGAGCGTTCTGTAAGCCGCTCAGTGCCATAACCGAATAGTTATGACTCAAAGTACGCATATGGATGATATTTTAGGTGGTAGAATTATCGGCCGCCTGGAATGTTGCCGTAGTCAGATGGAAGTATCCGAGGAACTTGGAATTGCCCAAACTGTCATCTCTAGGCCCAAACTGTCATCTCTATGTAATTTAGTTTTGTGAATACAATATGCATCGTCTAAAAAATGTGTGAACAGCCTCTGTAATTCTAGCCAAGGGAGAATGTTTTTTATGGCTGTGTTGTCAAATTTCGGAAGCAACAACTGTTTCGTGTTCATGTTTCTTACTTCCGCCACTGTATTTCTGCATTCGGCATTTTTTATATTTTTTTCATCGTCTTGTCGGTCATCTTTTTCGTGTTTAGTTCCTGTTTCGTCACTCTTCGTTTCGCATTGGGTCAAATTCTGTTCCACAAAAATATAATCCATGTGTAAGCACTGTACTTATAAATCCTTTTCTTCAGTTGACGTTGCCATCGTTTTTATTTTTTAATATTCGTTCTTATCCCTTTGAAAATAATGTCCGTATCCGAAAAGTCAAAACAAAACTTTCAAAGTCAAAACAAAAATCCGAAAAGTCAAAACAAAAGCGGCTATTGACATGGAGCTTGTTTTGCTCCCGTGTTAACAACAATTTTATGCAGTCACGTCCATTGCTGAATTAGGCGAGTGGTAAGCCTTTTAAAGAAATAGTCCAAACTCGTGTGAACTCCGTAAGTTGACCACTCTCGAGGTTGATTTCCGCGCTTCGCCATTTTAATATCTACTCGGCCACGACTGCCGCGAGCATCCGCTCTCAATGAGATTCCCACTCAATCTTCCGCCAAAACTTAATTTTCTCCGAGCTCCTGCTGCACGACGCATGTGCACACCTCATCCTAGGGCTTCTAGACCCTCATTATTGCTGATCGTGCATTTTTAACTTCACGCCCAAAACCTGTACACTTCTAAAAATAAATCCTCTCGCCTAGAATTATACGCTTTCCACTCAAATACGCTTTTAAAGGATGATTTTACCCACAGCAAAATACGCGTGCTTTATAAATGGATTGTTAGATTCTTATTATTTTAAACCCCCTTTCCCCGTACTACTCAACTATATTTTGACAGTTCAGTTATGTTTTGACATATATATATATATATATATATATATATATATATATATATATGTGTGTGTGTGTGTGTGTGTGTGTGTGATAATAACGGCCACCTTGATATATCTAAAGCGTATTTAAAATTATCCTGTTAATAAAGCACGACCCCTTTTTCCAAAATTGCAACCTAAAAGTGAAATAAGATAATTTATATTAGCAATGCTGATCATTGTACAGGCATGTGAAGTACCTGAACTCAATAACAGCCCCCCAGATATGAGTGTAGGAAGTTTATGAGATTCCGATTGTCAGTGTAATGTCAAATTTCTTGAAGAGCCCTCAAACCACTCTGGATTTATGTCTTCTATAATGTCGAAACCACACTTTAAAAAAACTTTATGTCCACTTATTCTGCACACAGGTCAATAGTTCGCGGTTCTAACAAGCGCGGGATCTAGCAGTAAAGTCCCCGTGAAAACTTAAGTGGACACGTGATCTCCACGAATCTAAAGACGCCCAATTAAAAAATTAAGTAGTGTAGGCCCTCTGGCGTCAATATCGCGAAACACTCATTTAATATTGCATGAACAGAAGACTTTTCTCTCTGCGTGTCTAACTCTCGTTGCTGTCGGACCTGCTGTCCGCTCCTGTCTTGTAATGTAATCCGCGCCCCGTCAGGGCAAGTCATGTGGCCACTACAGCTAATGAATTCTGATAAACAAAGCACGTCTTGGAATTTGTGTATTTCATCAATGGCTCCATGTGTGCGTTTCTCGCCTAAAGTTCGTAAGTGCTTCCCTGGATCTACACTTCGCCCGACTGCATCATACCCTCGTGCCGGCTACACCTCCGATTAGTGACGCCTCTCCTCCACGGCGTGATGTACGGAGCATCACACACACACACACACACACACACACACACACACATATATATATATATATATATATATATATATATATATATATATATATATATATATATATATATATATATATATGTATATATGTAATACAGAGGCTATTCACACATTTTTTAGACGATGTATACTGTATTCACAAACTAAATTACATAAAATTCTTGTGTTTTAAATGTTCTATTTGACATCCCTTATTCTGAACTATCTTTCGACACCGCAATTTCCAGGATAATAATGCCTTTTGAAGTGTCAAAAGAGGTATTCTATCCCATTCCTCCTGAACAGCTTTCCAGAGTCCTGTAAGGGATTTGGGACGACGTTTGGATAATGCAGATTTTAAAAGTCCGAAAGCACAAAAATCCATAGGTGATACATCGGGAGATTTAGTAGGGATATCAGTGAAGGGTATGACCTTGATACCAGTATTTTGTTCCATTTCTTTTAGGAAATTCACAGTGGATTTTGATGTGTGACTCCTAGCTTTGTCCTGATGGAGTCTCACAGATTGATGGCACTGTGGGTAAAGAGATGGTATTTCATTCAGAAAAATTGGCGATAAAATATGTTCCTGATAGTATTTGGAGTTAAGCTTGACATTTTTTTCCCACTCTCTTTATTTTTAACTTGCCATTATAAGAAAAAGCAGCAACAATCATGAATCCCTTAGAAAAACTTTCTTTCGATTCTTTGAACCATGTACTTAAATTTTTTTCTCCCCTTATATGATAATAAATGGCTCTTTTTTTGTTGCAATCATTTAAATACACCCACGATTCATCTATTGTGACAATTGTTTTCCATTTTTCTTTGGATAAGTGTTTCTCATATGGAATTCTGCAGCGTGTCCTGCGTTCAGCGATATGATTTGGAAGAAGACGATGCACATTCCGTTTTTTCGCTTTCTTAAGATTTAAATCAACGTTTATCATTTTGTTTACAGTGGAAACCGAGCATTTTAATGATTTTGCAACTGTCCTTTGACTAGGGGGATATTCTTTTAACATTAAACAACGTACCTTTGTAATAGTCGAAGATGTCCGTTTTTTCCTTGGATATTTGTTTGGAATTTTTGTCCCAATTGAGGCTCCAATTTGACGTTTTTTTTTCCTTTCTTGTTGACGATATTACCTGTCGGCGCTTTAGATATCACAAAACCATGACTCTCACATCGTTTTTGGATAACGGAGTATGCATATTTCTCTTCGGAAAGAGCATAAATGTAGCTTTCGAACCACTGCTTTGTTAAAAATGCCATTTTGAATAAACACAAAACTTTCAAGCCGATGACGATAATTTTGACTTTTAAAAACACAGTAGAATTGCAATTATTTCTTTTGCAGCAAACGATTTTTTATTACCGCTTACCAAAATCGTCTAAAAAATGTGCGAACAGCCTCTGTTCGCACCATCTGTTCGCACCTCTGTTTGTCACCATTACATCTCGTTCTTAAAATATAACATGAAAAGGAAAACTAGCTCATATTTACATGGCTGGAGCTAGACTCAACCTGAAAGGAATTAACTCAAATTTGGAAGCAGTCGTGTCGAATAGTTTTATTAGAGCGATAGTAACATCCGTCCATCTCAGAGGACAGCTCGGAGCGAAGTGTATATCACCTTTCAACCTTACGCGCGAGAAGCGAGGTACATGTGGCTGTTAATTTTGAAGGGTCAGCAAATCCTGGAGCTTGCGATGTGAACCCACGTCTTTCTCCAGACGTATACACGTGTAGAAATGCAACGTTTGCGATTTTATGGGAAGTTCTGTTGCTATGGGTTTCAAAGCGCTAAAGTAATGATACTAGAGATTGTATTTAGGAAAGTTAATTTAAATGATAGATTGGTGAGCTTAATATTTAATTTATTAAATATATATATATATATATATATATATATGTATATATAATGTATATATTATATATATATAAGTACATATAATATATATATATAAATATACATATATAAATATATATATATATATAAATATACATATATAAATATATATATATATACATATATATATACATATATATATATATATATATATATATATATATATGACATGTTTCGTATCCATTTCGTTATTAATTAAAGACAATCGTGGACCGAATGATTAGATAAGATCACAGAGATCACTTAAATTCGTTTATTTTCATTATTACTATCAGAGCTCCAACATAATTATGCAAACCACTTCACCCAGGTTCCTCTCACAAGACATATGTCTTCTCTCTATCAGATCTCTGTGTCGACTAACTAGATTTTCTTTGTTAAAATCCCGCGCAATCTTTCCGCTGATTCATCATCGAATGTTCTCCACATTTCTTTTATGTAACTCTTTATGTAACTTGCTCCTGCCGAAAAATATCAACTTTTCTGAACAGTACCCGTCTAGTGGCGACCCCTATTGCTATTTTTTGCTATTAACAGGCCTTCTTGTTTTATGGCGAACTTTCGTGAGTTAATAATTTTTGATTATAAATTCCCCTTTTTCCCTAACAAAAGCCTCCTCTATTTTAGTTTTTCCTTACAACTCCCCCCCCCCCCGTCCTCTGAAGGCGTGGACACAAGAATGGCCAGTTCAGTGCAGCAAGTCTCCAGAAGAGAAAACTTAAATTTAATTCAAACTCAACTGACAATTACTTGAAAAGGATGCTGATTAGGGCTGCAGTCCCTAAACAACAAAATTAAATGAAAACCTAAATGAAAACTATTCCTAACTTAATTTATCTTTTCTTTTCCTAGCTTGGTTTCCTAACTATCTCAATATTAAATTATTATTATACACAACCATGAAGGAGCTCTAGATGAAATATACAACTTACAGCTGTCTCCAGTCGAGACAGAAACTAATATATCACATTATTAATCATTAAAATAAAGTTCACAACATTATCTACAAAAGTCAAAACGAATTTAAAGCACTTATCAAAACAAAATTAAATCACTAAATATACATTATTATTACCTTGACACGTGGAAATTAAGTATTCAATAGTTAACAATAGTAACCTCTTTTTTTTTAATAGATTATCCACAACGAATTTAAGTAGTAAGAAGTGGACTGCCACAATTAAAGTTACACAAATGTTCACATGCTTGAATTTTATCAAGTCCATGCCTAGTATTGGCTACCCTGGAGTTCTATAGTTCTTTGACTACTTACAAAATTCTTAATTCTTCATCAATAGCATTCTTACTCCAGCTTTTTGGACAGTTCCAGAAAACATTTCACATATAAATTCAAAAATAATAATAAAACATCATTAAAAACGAGGAAATAATACAAAAGTACTAAAAAATAGATATTGTGGCGCCACGTTTCCCAGGAGGCCTCCATCTTGTTAGCTATCTTGTCTCTGTAAAGACTCAGAGGGAAAAACATTAATATTTGACACTATAACAAATTCGACTTTTCTCATAGGATCCAATTTATAACACATCAAATTTTAACTTCATCAATTTCATTTATCTTATAGAACTTTTCTAACATTTTAAAATTTATTTACATGAAATTCAACACTTCTTCATAATTTAATTTACAATTTTCAGTTACAATTTACCACATTAAATTTTCATAATGACAGATTCATTATGTAATACAATTCACTTCTGGTACTGGTGTACCACTCCTTCATCTGCGTACATTCTGTTTAATTCAAGGTGTATGTTTTTCTTTGTGTGTGTTTGTTGTAGTTGAGTGAACAAGTGCTTAGTAGGGTCAGAGGAGAGCAGGTTCAACAATTTCCCACCGTCTTAACCACAACTGAGAAATCTAAACAAATTTAGAGTGAAAAATTGGTGTGTATAGTGCACGACACTGAAACTCTTGGTTGGGAAAGGCTCAAAAGAGATCAGTATTCACTCACTGACTCCAGAAAAAGGAAAGGATTAACACCCAGCCAACCAAGAGGAAAAAAGTAATCGGTTCACTCATGAATTCTAATGGGGAAAACATGAGTCAACAGAAACCTGTAGGAAAGGGAGGACAAGGAGCCGTCATCCCACAGCCTGTCTTTGGTCATTATTTTGTTTATTTTGGATTAATTCAGCACTTAAAGTGACTGACACGTAGAATTGCTTATATACAAATGATTAGGTAATTGGGATGACTTCCAACACGTGGGTAGAATTGGGTGATAGTATAGAACTTCAAGAAAGAGGGAAATTAAAAAAGGTAAAAGAATTAGACTTGTCATAATCGGTGGTTGACTCAGAAGATCCAAAACATCACATAAAACAGTTTTCTAGTAGAGAGTTTAAATCAAGACAGTTTTTTAAAATTATTTTTAGACAACACTCAAGGAAATAAAACCGAAAGAAATAGATCTCTGAGCTTAAGGTTGGTCATAATTAGGCAAAAATCACTTACAGTTCAGCTTATAAATCAATTCAAAACATTATAAACTAGTGATAAACATTTCAACATACTCAGATTTTGTAGATTTAGAAAAACTTCTTTCAACAGTTATTTAAATTTTAACTCATATCATACAATTGTTAAAGTCAAATAAAAAATCAATACAAATCATATTATCGTTTTTCCTTAATTTCAGAATTACAATTTAATTTTCATAGTTTTGTCATTATTAACATTCAAAATTCACAATTTCAATTTTATTTGAAAAAAGTACAAAACTTTCCTTATTTTCCCCACTCCCCCCAAGAAATGCTGCAGGAACTCAAATTTATTTTAATTTAAACTTATTTTGTGGATGAAAATTTCTTAATCTTGTTGAATGTACAATGTCGGTGGCTTTTCCAGTATATTGATTTGGTCTGTTAATTTCAAAATTTACATTAGATAATTGATTTAAAATTGTATAGGGGCCTGAATAAGGTGGATCTGGTTTTCTAGTATTTGGGTATTTAAATTCTTCGTACATCACTGTCACCAATTTTAAAATTTGACTCAACAAAATGTTTATCATATCTTCGTTTATTAATTTTATGGTGTTGAATAGTTCTTTGCACTGCAATTTTCCTGGCTTCCTCAACAGGTGGGTAATTTAATGAAGTTGCATTGGGCAAAGGTGAATCATATGGTAGTATTCCAAATAAAAGGTAGTTTGGGGAAAAACCAGTCACAGAATGGGGTTGATTATTGTATTTAGAAGTTACTTGTTCTAAAATTTTTGTCCAGGTAATTTTTTTCGAAGAAGAATTTACTTTACATCTTAATTTTAGTACTATTGTTTGATTGCATCTTTCATTATTTCCGTTTGTCTGAGGTCTATGCGAACTGGTCAATAATTGTCGTACATTGTGATGCTTCAAAAATTTCTTAAATCTGGAAGAAGTGAATGCAGCATATCTATCACTGAGAATTTGTTTTGGAACCTTAATATTGAAAACTTGTCTCAAGCAGTTTATGTATATTTCACTGGTTACACTCTTTGAGGGGAATGTCCATATATATCTGATTGCATGATTAATTACAAGATGAAGATATTTTTTTGTTGAATTGTAATAATTGAAACTCCCAACAGTTTCAACTGAAATTAAGTCAAATGGTTCTTTCGCCACAGGCACTTGCTCCATCAGTCCAAATTTTTCTTAGTTGATTTTTTATTCTTTTGACAGGTTTCACAACAACGAACAAAATTTGCTATGTCTACAATTATGTCTTGCCAATAGTAAATTGTGGAAATTAACTTTAACATCTTTTTTACACCTGGGTGACTAAATTTTTCATGAGATGAATTTATTAATTTTACTCTTAGTGAAGGCGGAACTACAATTCTGACTAAGTTTTTCTTTTTTACAGTTAAGACTCCATTATATTTTTTATTTTTAATGTCTTTTATATTATCATTCCACTGCCCTTTAAATATTTCATCTGTGCTTAGGAAATAACAATATTGATTAACAAAATGACTTACAGGGTTTCTAGATAATATATCAGCCTCATGATTGCATTTCCCTTTAATATACATTATATCATAATCATACATTGATAATTTTAATGACCATCTAAATAGCCTGCCAGTTAAATTTTTTACATTTGTTGGCGCCACCTGTCTTCTCTCTTGGCGCGTCCTGACCACCCCCGCAATAAGGGCTCCCTCTGTCGCCCTACCCCATGTACTATTCAGTCGTCGATACGCCTCCAAGGCACTCACAGCGCGTCTTAGCGCAAGCTTATTATTGTTGTTCAGCCGTCAAGGCACTTGCAGCGCGTCATAGCGCATTTATATAATTGTTTACCTGCCGCCAAGGCATTTGCAGCGCGTCATAGCGCATTCTCTTTTTTCAATAAACTGTTGTTTTTGTTTTAATATACAGTCCACGCTCAATTTATTCAGGCACCATGCATGCCACTTACATTCTGGTCCGATCTTCACGGAGCCTATTCAGTGAATGTATGAGTTTGGAATACCAACTCTACTATTAAGTTTGTGTTGAAAGTCCCACAACAAGTTTGGATTAACTTTGTATCTCAGTTCGTGTGAAATCTTCCTATTGGATAACACCTTTCAGCGCCAACCACGCCCAAGAACAAGGTAGGACATTCTTTGAATTTTGTATTTAGTGTAATCATTACATAAAAAAATGGATGAACTTGAAAAATGTAAGAAAAAACGAGCTTCTATAAGAACAAGTGTAACCAAAATAATTACTAAAATTGAAAATTTAATTGTTTCTGAAAATAAAGAAGTTGATGAATTTAAAGAAATATTAGAGCAGTTAAATAATAAGGAAGAATCTTTAAAATCACTCAATGCGAGTATAGAAGATTTAATATCGGTTCCAAATGATTATGAATTCGAAATTAATGCAAGTGAGGAGTACAACGATAACATAATTAGAATTAAGTTCAAGTTACAATCACAAATTAAAAAATTAAGTAACGTTTCAGCAATTCCTCGTTCGAGTTCTACTGTTCAGAATATAACAACTAACATAAAACTCCCGGAGATTCCACTTCCGAAATTCTCCGGAAAGTATGAAGAATGGAGTTCATTCAAAACACAGTTTAACAATATTATTGCGTCAAATGAACATCTTTTACCAGCACAGAAATTACACTATTTAAATGCTGCTTTAACAGGTGAAGCAAAGAACTTACAAACGCCAGATGATACATTTTCATCGTTATTTCATGCTTTAGATGAGAGATATGAGAATACCCGAGCTATAGTAGAAATTCACATCAATGCAATTTTGGAAGCAGAAAACATTACGCACGATTCTGCTAAACATTTGCGAAGCCTTATAGATAATGTAAAGAAAAACATTCGCGCATTAAAAGCATTAGAATTCGACAGAAATAATCTGTCCGCTGCTTTAATCTTAAATATTGTTTTGAAAAAACTGGATAAGGAGACTCGCAAACAATATGAATTAAGCATAAGTTCAAACGAGGTGCCTAAACTTGACGATTTACTTCTGTACTTAGAAAAGCGGTCTCAAATGTTAGAAAACATTACGAAAAACACTTCTGTGAAGCCTAAGATTTATCAAGATCGCAACAGTCAATCTAGAAACTTTTTCATCAAATCTAATGGTTCCAACAATTTATGTATTTCATGCAAGGCAAATCATCCAATTTACAAGTGTGAGTCTTTTTTGAAATTAACTGCTTTACAAAGATTTGACCTTGTTAAAAGGCATTCGCTATGCATTAATTGTTTCGGAAAACATTCACTCGCATCTTGCAGATCCCAGCATACATGCAGATTCTGCTCGAAACGTCACAATTCTTTGCTGTGTCGTGGTGGGGAGGGATTTTCGAAACCCTCTCAGTCTCTCGCCCCAGTTGAACTCTTGACCTCAGTCCCCTCGCCAGGCGAGAGGAATGTTCTGAATCCCAGTGTGGGGGAGGAAGCTATGTCTCTCCACTCAACGCACGGATCAATTCAGCGTTCTACGATTTTGCTCGCAACTGCTGAAGTGTTTGTTAAAAATCAGTTCGGGGAAAGAAATAAAATCAAGGCAATTCTGGATTGCGGTAGCCAAGCAAATTTGATAACCTTTGAATGCGCATCTGCACTTGGTTTAAAAAAGGAGAGAGCTCACTCTTCGATTATAGGAATTAATGATAATTCACAATCCATTAAGCACCAAATTTATGGTGTTATATCAAATAAAAATGAAGAATTTGAGTATGATACCCATTTTATGCTTGTTCCGAAAATCACATCTTTGATTCCATCCACAGTTTTAGATGTATCAAAACTTCAATTTCCAGATAACATTGAACTCGCAGATATTAACTTCTACAAACCTTCTAAAATACAAATGTTAATTGGTGCGGAACTGTTCTTTAGAATTTTAAAGGGAGATCAAATTCAAATTAGTGACTCCATACTATTGCAAAACTCCGCATTTGGGTATATAGTTTCAGGAAACATACCTTGTTCTCGACCTACACCACACTGTTTGTTACTAGCAGAACAAGAAAACCTTGATCAATTAATGACCAAATTTTGGGAACTAGATTCGGTCGAAGGAAAATATATTAAATCAAATGAAGAATTGTTTTGCGAAGACCACTTTCAAAAGACTCATAAGAGGTATGAAACAGGAAAATACATTGTCCAAATGCCACTGAAAGATGATCCTGGGATATTGGGTGAATCCAAAGACGCAGCTATCAACAAACTGAATTGGGATGACCCCTTACCTGAAAGTGAAGCTTTAAAATGGAAATGTTTGTTATCTGAGTTGAACACAGTTAAAACCATAAGAGTTGACAGATATATTTCCTGTGATGATGTAAAGGTACTGGAGTTACATGGCTTTGCTGATGCTTCAAACATGGCTTATGGAGCTGTTGTGTATGTAAGATCAGTTTCATATTCAAATCAAGTGAATGTCAAGATATTGTGCAGTAAATCAAGAGTAGCTCCACTGAAATCAATCAGCATTCCCAGACTCGAATTGTGTGCAGCATTGCTTCTGTCGAAATTAGTTCGCAAATTGATTCACTCCATAAAGATGACATTTCAAAGAGTTGTTCTGTGGTCAGATTCAACAATTACTTTAGCCTGGATTAGAACATCTCCTCATCTCCTGAAGACCTTCATCAGCAATCGCGTATCGCAGATCCAACAAGCTACCGAAGGATATCAGTGGTGCCACGTTCGCTCTACGGACAACCCGGCTGACCTGATTTCGAGAGGCATCAACCCTAACTCTTATTACAATGACATATGGTGGATTGGACCCACTTTTCTACATGATGAGAACTTTTCCCCTTGTGAACAGAACAGTGACTCTGCTAAAGTATCCTCATCAGAGGAATTTATTTCAGAACTAAAGTCAACTTCAAACCAGACTCTTTTGCTTACATCTGATAACAACTTAACTCATTCTATTATAAACTTAAGCAATAATTTTAATACTAATCTACGTGTTTTAAGTTTTGTTTTCAGATTTTGCTTCAATGCCCAACACCCTAGAGAGAAACATTCTGGTCCCCTCTCTGCTGCTGAAAAAGATGTTGCCCAGCAGTTTCTTATAAAGTCTGTCCAAGAGATAGAATTTCATGATGAAGTTGGAAACTTAAAGACAGGGAAACCTATTCCCCCAAATAGTAAACTTAAAAGCCTCAATCCATTTCTTGATGAAAATCAAATTCTTCGTGTAGGTGGACGTCTTCATCATGCAGATTTAACCTATGATGAAAAATTCCCTATTGTTTTGCCTGCTAAGCAGAAATTAACAAAATTAATAATTAGTCATTTTCACAGAAAACATCTTCACTTAGGCCCGCAATCTTTGCTTTATACCATAAGAAAAATGTTTTGGCCGTTAAATGGCAGAAATCTGTGCAGACAAATTGTGCACGAATGTGTCGTTTGTTTCAAAGTGAAACCAACTACTGCTCAACAAATTATGGGAAGTTTACCCCAAGAACGCGTAACCCAAACGCATCCTTTCAATGTTACTGGTATAGATTTTTGTGGTCCGTTTTCAATCAAGTATAAGTATCAAAGGAAGGGCCTTTTTAGCAAAATTTATGTATGTATTTTTGTATGCTTTATTACGCGTGCTGTCCATCTAGAAATTGTATCTGACTTAACGTCTGAATCGTTTCTAGCTACTTTGAAACGCTTCTTTGCCAGACGGGGAAAAAGCTCTAAGATATTTACCGATAATGGTACAAACTTTGTGGGAGCAAGGGCAGAATTAAAGCGACTTCATGAACTTGTTGCCAATCCTAATGAACTAATTGCAGATTATCTTGCTTCAGAACGCATTGATTGGAAGTTCATTCCTCCAAGAGCACCTCATTTTGGTGGCCTTTGGGAGGCTGGCGTCAAGTCCCTTAAATTCCACTTCAAAAGAGTCGTTGGCGATTCAAAACTTTTGTATGAGGAATTTTTAACGGTTATTAACCAGATTGAAGGTATCCTTAACTCTAGACCCATCTCTCCTCTGTCGTCTGATTCCTCAGACTTAGAGCCCCTCACCCCTGGGCATTTCCTCATTGGGCGCCCAGTAACATCCATTGTTGAGCCCCAATATTTAGATCTAAACGAAACCAGACTCTCGCGTTGGCAACGTGTTACAAAATTTGTCCAAAGACTTTGGAGTCGTTGGTCTTTAGATTATCTAAATCAATTGCAGCAAAGACACAAATGGTATTTTACTAAGGATAATATAAGGGTTAATACAATGGTTTTAATCAAAGAAGATAATCTTCCCCCTCTGAAATGGTTGTTAGGAAGAATTCAAGATGTAATATTGGGTAAAGATGGAAAGGTAAGAGTTGTCGTAGTTAAAACTAAAACAGGAATATTCAAAAGACCAGTGTCAAAAATCGCAATCTTACCATTCGAAGATAACAAAATTTAAAATATTTCATTTTGTGTATTTTAGTATAAGTTTATTTTGTGCATTTTAGTGTAAGTTCATTTTGTGTATTTTTGTATAAGAATTGTTCTTTATTATTTTTTTTCAAATTATATTTGTATTATGTTTTGAAATGTTATTTCAACGTGGGGCGGGATGTTGGCGCCACCTGTCTTCTCTCTTGGCGCGTCCTGACCACCCCCGCAATAAGGGCTCCCTCTGTCGCCCTACCCCATGTACTATTCAGTCGTCGATACGCCTCCAAGGCACTCACAGCGCGTCTTAGCGCAAGCTTATTATTGTTGTTCAGCCGTCAAGGCACTTGCAGCGCGTCATAGCGCATTTATATAATTGTTTACCTGCCGCCAAGGCATTTGCAGCGCGTCATAGCGCATTCTCTTTTTTCAATAAACTGTTGTTTTTGTTTTAATATACAGTCCACGCTCAATTTATTCAGGCACCATGCATGCCACTTACAACATTTTTTAGCCATTGTAAAGCAGAGTGATCTGAATGTATTGTAAATTTGAGGCCATGTAAATAACAGTGATATTTGTCAATCGCATCAACAATTGCTAAGCATTCAAGGTCAGTTATGGCATAATTTTTCTCATGTTTTCTTAATTGTCTGGAATGAAAAGCTATTGGGTGTAATTGTCCATTTGAATTTTTTTGTTTCAAAACTGCAGCTATTGCTTGTTGACTGGCATCAACGTACAAGCGGCATGAATAATTTGCATTATATAAAGTCAAAATTGGTTTTGAAAGTAACTCATCTTTTAACTTTCGATATCACATTTGACACTGAGGGGACCTGTTCCATTTTACATCATTCTTTAATAATTTGTTGAGTGGGAATCTTTACTTTGCATAATCTTGAATGAATTTTTGGTATACATTTATGGAACCTAAAAATCTTTGGAGTTCTTTTGCATTTTTGGGTGGTAACAATTTTTTTATTGTCTCAATGTTTGTATTTTGTGGGGAATATTGTCCTTGTGAGACCTGATAACCTAAGAAATTAATTTCCTTCTTTGCAAATTGACACTTTGATTTCTTTAGTTTGATATTTTCTTGTTTACACATTTGAAAAATTTCTTCTAAGTGTTGCATGTGTTCATTAAAATTTTGAGAAAAAATTATTATGTCATAAAAGTAATTTAGTGCATTTTTTATTTGATACTTGTTTAAAATTTGTCTAATTGCTCGTTGAAAAACACTTGGAGCATTCTTCCAACCAAAGGGGAGCCTGAGTCACTCATATAGTCCAAAATTGTAAATGCTATTTTTTCTGTGTCTTTGTCATGTATTGCAATATGCCAATAACCCGAAGTTAAGTCAAGTGTTGAGAAGTACCTTGCATGGGTCAGTTGGTCTAAGAGGTCATCTATTCTTGGAATAGGTTCTGAATCAAATTTTGTGATAGAATTCAATTTACGATAATCTATGCATAAACGAGATTTTCCCTCTCCTTTCTTGTTTACAAAACACACTGGTGAGGCAAATGGTGAATGGGATGGTTTAATAAATCCTGCTTTTAACAACTCATTAATTTGTTTTTGTATTTCTAAATTTTCAGTTTGTGAGGCACGATAAGGTCTAAGAGCTATTGGAAGTTCTGAAGTTACGTGGACTTAAGAGGTTTTAATTTTATTTTTCCTACATCATATTTATCTCTTGAAAATACTTGATCAAATTTCCCTAAAATGCAATCTAATTTTGACCAGTCCCAAGGTATTTGTTCTGGGGTCAAACTTTCCAAAACATCACTTGGCATTTTGAAAAGAGCATTCAGAGTACCATCGGGGATACCTGATTCCTCCTTAAACTCAACATTATTGTTTACAGTTCTATTTTCAATTTCAAAATCCTCACCTCTCAATTTTGGTTCTCTCACATTAGGGTTTAAGTCATTTTTTAGTTTCTCACAATCATTTTTTAAAACACTGTTTGCATTTGAATCATCACAACAAACATTTTCATTTTCAAATTTCTGCTTAAGTGAATGACCATTTTTAACACTGTTATTGCTTTTATAAGTTTTACCAACATTATCACAATTTCTTAAATTCTTAGCATTACAGAAATTATAAGCATTACATTTTTCACCACAATTATCAAAATTTTGCATATGAAATGCATTAGGACTTTTAAATTTATAATCACAACATAATTCAATTTCATTTCTACATTGATATACCCTTAAGTTTTAAAATTAATTTCTAATTTAAACTTTCTTATTTCATTAACACCTAATAATAAATATCGTAACTCTGTGTCCACAACATATAAGCTTATTGCTTTTTGAATTTTTCCAATCCTGACATTAGTAGTTATTACATCTTTCACATTGATTTGACCATTTGTTTGGTTTACAATTATTTTTTGATGGTCTAGAACTTTTAAATTAGTCAAATTTTTACATAATTTTTCTGATATTATCGTCACTGAAGAACCTGTGTTCAAAAGACACAAAATATTGAAGTCACTCACCTCTGCAGATATTAGTAGTCACCTTCTCTCCTCTCTGGTTTCATTTGGTCTGTGAAAATTAGATGATTCGATATATTTACTCCTTCTTTTTTGCTCTTGATGATATCTCCCTCGCTGTCCATAGATTCCTCCAAAGATTTCTCTTCTTGGTCAGAAATAATTTGTGTCTTGGTTGTCTTCACTGTAATTACTTTCAAATTGTCTTGACTGGGGTCTGGTGTTGTTTCTTTCTCTCCAGTGCTGGAATCCGGCTGTCTGCTGTGATGCATTTCCTATGTTTTTCTTTTCTTCGTTTGTTGATCTGCTGTCTTGAGTTTTAATTAACGTAAACATTTTCTTCGCTAAATCAAACCACTCACTTATGGATTTTATTTGCTGTATACTGAGTAGAGTGTTCATCTGTGTTGGCGTGTCCATTGTTAGGCTTTCCATTATTTCAATTTCTTCTTTCTTCAATGACGTTCCATGTATATATATGGAACAATGAGTATATATATATATATATATGTGTGTGTGTGTGTGGTGCTCTTTATAGAGTGATACACAACACTATTGCACAGCAGCCTAAACATTAGACATGTGAAATTCATAAATCGATTAAAATTTCAATTCATAACGCGATTAAAATTTCAATTTCTGAGACATTCATATTGGTGAGAGGGTCATTGTCATCCAACCAATTGCTGGATCGGAAAAAGTTCAAGCTACAGCCTCGATCACGAAAAAAAAATAGGTATCAGAAGTTTGTGATACAGAGCCTGGTGCCATGCAGGGCCACTAAACCAAAATATCGAGATCGAAAGAGGTTGGTTTAAACCATCTCCCTACCAGATGCATTCGGTTTCTCCGCCTCAAGCACAAAATTGGATTCGTGAGCGTTGTATTCGCGGAGATTACAAGCAAGAAAATTTAAATAATTAAGCACTCTCTAATTTTAGCACTTTCACGCTTGTATGAGTTGGCGTGACGGGGGGGGATAAAGCAACGCTGCCGGTTTAATGGCAGAAAGAATAATTTTATATCGTGTTGGGAACGTTAATTTTATGCAAGCGCAGAAAACATTTTTCAAATAATCTAAGAAGGTTGGAGCCGTATGCCTATCTAAACTCGGAGAAATGCGTTCATTAACTTTCTGTTGCGAAATTCTTAAAGGCTTAAAATCTCTTTAAAGTATTTTTACTTTCCCATAAATTATTTAGTTAAGTATAGAGTCTTACCACCTAAATATATTTTTTTGAACTACTCAAGAGTTCGCGTAAGTGAAAGAGACTTACGCAACAAGCATTAGATAAACCTTAATACAATATGAATATGATAAACACTGATATTTTCTGCTCACTAATGATAAATTCAAAGTCTTAGATTAAAATCATATAAAGCTTTATTTAAAGTATTAAAATAGTTAAAAAGCAATTAAGGAATAGTTTGCAAATATTAATTAATTAACTAATCATTAATTATTGATTTGACCCACTACATAGTTTTAAATACCATTAAATATTACTGTCAGTATTTAATTATAATAAATTGCTGGTGAGTGGTGAATTAATTTATTACATATATATATATATATATGATATACAGTGGAATCTCGATCGATCGTTTTTGGATCCATCGTTTTTCCGCATGTGTCGTTCATTTTTTCCAGTCCCAATGATCATATTCCTTTGTTATGTTTCCGTATCTATCGTTGTCCGGCATTTATCGTTCATTTCAATCGGTCCCTTGGAAAACGATAGATCGAGATACCACTGTATATATATATATATATATATATATATATATATATATATATATATATATATATATATATATATAAACATATAAAACCCCAAAACTCTTTCAAAATTCCAAATTTTATTCAAAAATGCTTGGGCATTGATTGTTGATTACGCATTTGGATTCCAAGAACAACGGAATTGACTTACAGGCAGGCATCTTTTATATAACCCCTGTAAACTCCTGTACAACCCCTGTGATTTTTTATTTTGTCCGAGCCTAGATTTCAAGGCGTCAGCCTATTGCTGCAAGAGTTCAGGGTCACGTGACTACGCCTCTATTAGATTATAAATAGGCGTCCTTCAATGCACATGCAGCGATTTTGGGATTTGTCATTGCCCCCGAGAAGATGTAGCAGCATCTCAATAAATTTGTTGTTCCAGAAGTAAAAACGATTTGTTATTGTTGACCACTTGACGACTACGATTTACTTCCCGGCTGTGGTATGCCGGTTCCGGTCTTCATTCCCACGGGGCTGGGCCGGCATGTTATATATATATATATATATATATATATATATATATATATATATATATATACGTCAATTGAAACAGATTTTTCGTTACATTTTTTCAAAATCAATGCTCAAGTTTTATTTATTTTTTTTCAAATTTAAATCATGTTTAATGAAATTAATCATTTGTGGAAAAGTCTTTTTCGGCTCTATTTCTGATTAAACCATTTCAGTTCTCGGTTTGATAGACGTTTTCCTAGGTAATTACCACCGCAAATTGTTCGAAAGTGAAGAAATATTAACTTCGGGGCAGTTCAGTACATCACGCTATAAACAAGAGTTGTATTTGTCTTAAATACTCAGAAAATTATAAAACATCTTGCGCACTGACCACTTCACTTATTCAACCTCCGGTATTCGACCGACGCACACTGGGGTATTTGTCGGATGTAGCTGACCAAAAATATTTGTTGTCCAATATTTGGTGTAAAGCTCATGTTTATCACATTATTACACTTTTTAAAGTAGTTTTTCTTTGGAAATCAATTTTCTAAATAAACAGGATTCGTGTAAAGCCATTTAACACTTAAGATTATAATTAATTGTAAAAAATCGTTAGAAGTTAACTCTGTGGTTGCGATTGTATTTTATTTGGCAAAAAAATGCAATCGCAACCACAGCTTTATATCACCTTTACTTTAGTTTATCACATTATTACACTTTTTAAAGTAGTTTTTCTTTGGAAATGAATTTTCTAAATAAACAGGATTCGTGTAAAGCCTTTTAACACTTAAGATTATAATTAATTGTAAAAAATCGTTAGAAGTTAACTCTGTGGTTGCGATTGTATTTTATTTGGCAAAAAAATGCAATCGCAACCACAGCTTTATACCACCTGCTTTATATCACCTTTACTTTAGTTTATCACATTATTACACTTTTTAAAGTAGTTTTTCTTTGGAAATGAATTTTCTAAATAAACAGGATTCGTGTAAAGCCTTTTAACACTTAAGATTATAATTAATTGTAAAAAATCGTTAGAAGTTAACTCTGTGGTTGCGATTGTATTTTATTTGGCAAAAAAAATGTATTTTATGTGATATAAATTGACTCAAAAACTAAAATGTGTAGTATCACAGTGTAAATCTCTTCATAAATTGGAGATTTAGAGTGTTGCTACTTGAGGTAGTTGGAAAATTCCTTGCAACTAAGATGACTTTCTTTCCAAGAAAAATGTTTGTTCTTGTTTGCTTTATACCACCTCTGCTTTAATTCTGAATTAAGCCTTGAAAAGTCATGTTTTATCTTACGCTTTTTCTCTTCTGAATAATTGTCTTTATTGACAAGATAATCTTCGGGAAATTCTAGTTTCTTATCTAAACTGGGCAAATCCCGGTTATTCATAAGGTCGAAAAGGTCTCGTCTTGACATAATTTTTACTCCAGATGGCCCTGAAATAATGTTTGTCTATAAATAATAAAAATAGTTTAATCAAATTCATATTTCAGGTTTTTTTTTAAACGATTATCATTTATGAGTTTATATTCCTAGATTTGTATCAGAAAGAAATATTTTCAAAATTAGCGGTTATTAGCTGCTGTACATTTCAAAGTTATTTAAACAATTTTACTACATCACTTGAAATTTCATGTAAGGTAGAACAAATCATCGGGACTCTTCGGGTAATATAACAAATTCCTTATCGAATAGTGAAATTACCAACAAAAATTTACACAAATATATGGAATTTTTCATACCACCTTATTTTATATTTTAAATCAACAAATGTAAACAAATTCTTGTTAAATACAAACGTACATACCTGGCCTTTCGCAAATCCATAATTATTTAGTATCAATAATTGTTTGTAACACAGAAAAATAACACACTAAAATATAGTTTGTAACACACTAAAATATGCTGTCACTAAGTCAAAGTTTATATTGGAGATTGGAGATAATCAATTTAGAATCAAGTTTAAACTGGTCTTAACTGTAATTGAATCAAACTGGGGAGGCCGTAAGTAGATCCCCCCGCTATTCTCCTTCACTATTAGCTACGTTTTTCCCGCCTCGTTTGCGCTTTGAAAAACTGACCTTTGGCCAGCTAGATTGGGAAAATACCCCTGTGTGCAACGTACATCTAAAATCTCAACACGAAATTTCTCTCCCTGGGGAAAATCGCTTTAAGGTATTTGCCCACCTATATCCTTTACACCCACCTTAACTTCTAAACGGTGACAGCTTAGGCCAGAAAGTTGGTGCTTACGTATAGTAAAAAAGCTACTCGACAACTTACAACGCCATCTATCGGCAAATTTTGGAATGAGCGTTTTTATCTCAAAACGGTGCGAGATACGGGAAAAAAGTCAGTTACAAAGTCGTTCAGCATCATCGATTTAGTAAGAAAAGAACCTTGCGCACATTGATACTCAAAACAAAATGTAAAAAATGAACATTTGTATGGTCACGATTTCGAAAATTGTCATGTCATAAAGAGTGGATGTTGCACCAATGTGCAGCGAAAAATCCAGTCTAGAGTGCAAGTGTGTATAGTGGCTAATAGAGAGCATTTTCAGCAACATAAATAAATTATCCCGAAGATAGGGAAGTGTCTCAGTTTCTTTCCTCCACAGTTTATGACATGACAATTTTCGAAATACAGTGATTTCCGCTTATAAGAATCACGTTTGTTATTACTGTTTTTGATTCTTATAAGCGGTTGATTCTTATAGCCGAAATTTAGGTTTTTGGACAGGCACACACATACACCTATATATATATATATATATATATATATATATATTAGATAATTTACCATAAAATAATCTTTAATTTACGTTAATTGTCTTTTATTAAGATTATTTTTTATTATTTTAAAAATACTTCTTAATTTCTAGACCTATAAGTAGTTACACATGATTATAGTACGAGAAGAAAAAAATCCTATATTTGTTACAACATACCTGCATAACAGTTTTAACATTTCAACTACAGGAACGGAGCAAGAAAAAGCTTTCTATGGTAGTTTGACGTAATGAAGTTTTCAGGAGGCTGTTTATACCTCTTTCAATACCAATATTCTCAGACGAAGATTCAACTTATAGCTTACGTTTCACGGTTTGATAACGTGCTGAATCTACTAATGTCACGTTTGCCTAAGTGATAGTGGACACTTAGCCGAAGATTTATGTGTTTCAGGGTATAGGAAGCCGCAACCAGTATGTGGGATGTGGGAAAAAAGAGTCCCTGTCTTTGTTTGTCAGTGGAGAAAAGTGAAATCGGACCCGGACGTTTAAAGATGCCCCCGGGTCACACTAATAGGACAGTGTTGTGCTAAAGCGTTTAAGGGGAAACTATTATATTATGTCTAACAAAGAAAGGGGTGCATTTTACGACTGTATTCCATCGCATCTTATCACTCTTTCATTAAAAAAATGGAAGAAAGAACTTCTTGCCTTTTGAGGGTTTAAGTGGCTTTTTTTTTTAAAGTGAAAGGAAATCGAAGAGTGTAAGCTGATTCTTAAAACCGGTGGATTGATTCTTTAAAGCGAAAATTTTAACATGGAAATAATACATTTGTTTTTGTTTTTGCGATATTGATTCTTATAACCACTGATCACTATAAGGGGTGGTTACTGTACCTGGATCTGAATTTGGTTGGATAAAATACATCTCTAGACACTGGCTCACTTACACGATTAATGCTTTTAAACTATTGAAATGTGACGTCATAGAAGGACTAGAAGTAACCAAAATAATGATAGGAAAGAAAATACACTCTCGAACTTAATCTGTTTAAAATGATAACGAAGACTGAACTGATACGACGCTTGCTATTGGTACCAGGTTATGGTGTTTGTAAACGTTCGCAATCGTCTTTACACTATAGATCCCCGTCTGTTTAACCGTCGTACAGCAAGAAATAATTGTGTACCAACATACTTGTGGGAGTTAACAGATGTCACGGTACGACAATAAGGTTTCAGTTGCGCTATTGCCCCTCCTTCCTCACTGCCTCGTTAGATTTATTCCAAACTACAAAGGTCAGCCAATAAGTTAGTTGTAAACCTCCGTAAACATCTCGGTAATTGAGACATTTCGTTGAAACTTTGTAGCAACACAGAGCGTCATGTGCTGTGGTAGGTGTAGTAGCAGCTTTGACGTGGCAGTTTTAGTTCTCTTGCTAATCAGTTGTGAATATGTTTCGGCAGCTGCCAGTGGCGTCCAAATTTGAAGTGCGTGCATTAATCCGTTTCCAATGAATCAAGTCTCGTCACCGGTCCCAATTTAGTCCTAAAAACATTTCCTTCCTGTTGATAACGTTCAAAAATGCTAGAGCACTTTCAAATCGTTGCACTTTGTATTGGTCAGTCAATAGACGATCTCGTCTACTGTGGCACGTCTGTTTTGAAGAATAAGTTCATTCATGTGTGCAACGTTCTCATCTGTCGTCGAAGTTGAAGAAATTTATCCTCGATCTTTGTAAGGCCATTCTCGAATGAGAGGTACCCCTTGGCGATAGCTTGGCGTAATGTTGAGTTATTATTGTACACTTCGTGCAACTACCAATAAATGTCAGTGCAGTCACAACCTTTTGCCTACAGGAAACGAAATAAAGCACGCACTTCAAATTTGAACGCCACCGGCAGCTGCCGAAACATATTCACGAGCAAGAGAACTAAAACTGCCGATTAGCAAGAGAACTAAAACTGGCTACACCTACCACAGCACCTAACGCTCTGTGTTGGCACAAAGTTTCAACGAAATGTCTCTATTACCGAGATTTTTACGGAGGTTTGCAACTAACTTATTGACTGACCCATGTAAATACGCGTTGCAAGCTTTAATTATTAAAAATACAAACGAGAAAATATGTGTATTAATAAAGTCATTTATTAAGCACCCCGCACCTAGACTGAAGCATTTTCAATAACGAATTAATTTGCAAATATTAAATACACTTTAAGCTGAGAATAGATCTTCCCGCTATGAAAAGTAATTACAAGAGATTCTCCACTCCTGATTTCCCGAACTTTCTAGGTTTGAGATGAAACTAATTAAGCTCCTGAGATGCGCTCAGAGGAGAGCATTCCCCACAACTGTAGATTCGAGATAATCTCTCATAATTACAAGAAAATTACCCTATAAAAAAATTTCATCTCCATCAGGAAAATTGAGCGATTTAAAGCACCCTAACACGATAAGAAAATACCATAATGCCATTTCCTACCAGAATTTAATTGAAGAGCTGTGGAACAGTGTAAAATTTAATTAGATAGTTTAAAAAAACTTACGGTTTTGGAATGGAAATATTCTCCAAGCAACTGCGAATTAAATGAAATTAATTGAAAACTTTCTTGAGCTATAAAAAAAAACACGAGCAGTCTGAAATGAGCGGAGAAGTTTTGTTCTGAAGTGTGCTATTACAAGCTGCAAATTCCGGTTCAAATATCTGTATGAAAATTCATTTTCAGAATTGGATTACTGAAAAGAATTAAGTAAATACACTTTAAGTGTGTACGACCTGCAAAACCAATGTGCCTGGTCCCAAAATGAGTCCGGCAAATCACTCAATCGCCTTTTTTTCACAACTGAATTGACACGAAATCCTTATCCTTTTAATTTTATTACTAACATAAACGTTATCAAAAATGGAAGTATGCGAAGGAAAATGAAATAGTCATGATCTTAATTTTGCACCAGATCACTTTTTGAGTTATCAGATTATTGTGGGATATTGAAAATTCAAGCTACATTAATTTTTCCACGAAATTAAAGGAGATTTTTTTTTAATTGATATAATTTAATAAAGGACTTTAAGTCATTCCCACTGTTCCGAATTACATTATCAGAATAATTATTCCTCGTTATTTCCAGG
Source organism: Dolomedes plantarius (assembly GCA_907164885.2). Taxonomy (NCBI): domain Eukaryota; kingdom Metazoa; phylum Arthropoda; class Arachnida; order Araneae; family Dolomedidae; genus Dolomedes; species Dolomedes plantarius. Next base: position 22,310,842 of record OU015495.1, on the reverse strand, counting down.
TTATAGCTACAACGTATTCGTGAAGGAATTCTTTTGAAGGGACACATTTTTAGTTCACTTGCCATCTTTCAAAAATGCTTAAAATTTTTCCCTTCTTTTCCCTGTACAGTAAAACTTTGTTTATCCGGACTAACTCGGACCATAGGCAATCCGGACAATCGGAAATCCGGATAATATGGGTCATAAGCAAAACAAAATTCTTAACTAAGCAGACCTACCGTTTATTACGATAGAAAACTATGTTTTGTAACAAAATGATATAGTATAGTTTACAAGACATTCAAAAATATAAAAATAACTTTTCCCATCATTTCTTAACAAAGAATTGGAAAGTCTAGTGAAGCTTTTATGAGCTCAACAAAAAGCATTTCATTAGCATAATTCATTGTACAGTCTGTGCAGGAACTGTACATTGAATCAAACTAAAAAGCGACTATTTGGCGTACTTGTAGTGACGCTCTTGCCATCGTAGTTAAAAATGATTATCTAATGCGAACATTATATACAAATGTCTACCAATCTGATCAGAAACAAAGAGGTTTGACTGCATTTCAATCCCGAAGGGTCACATGACCTAGCGAGTGCCATTTTCTGAGAACTTAAGGCCTACGTTCGAAGCACTTTTCTTCAAAAATAGACACTAACTGATTCAATGAATATATATAGTTTGAGTTCAAATGCGATGTAAAATCATGAAAATAATAATACTTCTGGTCGAAATTTCATCACATTTTCAATTAGAGGGAATTTTTTATACATATTTAGTACAATAAAGTGTTGACCCCCTTAAACTCAATATATATTTCAATTTCCTTTATACTATACACTACTGTGACCCTTACCTCTGTTCTGAACTAAATCGTTGAAGATTCACTAAATCTAAAAGTTTTAAAATAGTTCCAAAAATCCCTGAAGTATACCAAAAAAAGTTAAAAACCAATGATTTTTTTAAAATTATCTTTTTTAAAGTACTTGTAGAATGATTCAATGTGCACGTATACCTTAGCTTTCACTTCAAAACATAGTTATTACAGTGTCGAAAGTGGCCAGGAGTACATTGAGTTAAGACAAAGAATTAAAATTAATTTATTAAAATAGCAGCACATTAAGAGTAATTTTATAGAATTAACCCAGAAGAAATTCTCACTGTGGAGTTACAAAGATATAAATCAGACTTAAGTTTGAAGAAGGGAACTCACATCTTCATTTCATGAACACCCCACGTGGCTCGAGCGCACCACGTGTAGAACTTAAGACTTTAAAAGATAATAAAAATAAAACATGACTCACAAAATTACTGACAAGAAGACTGCAACATTTCACGACTGCATCATTTCTCTTTATTCAATTTAATAATATTCATCAAGAACATTCATTTAAAAGAAACATGAATTGGTAGAATGCCTAGATCGATCTCTCTGGCTCCCAGCATCCCACACCACACCCCCCCAAAAAAAGTACTACCTTTGACGAAGCCAAGCAGTAAGTTTCTTCTCAGCAAGACCCGAGAAACCCGTTTATTCAATGTCGCCAAGATGCATACGACGCCAAGTGCATGCGCCAAAGAAGCGAAAGGTTGTCCTGTTTGGCATGCATCGCCCCCAGTGGAGATAATTTCATTCGATATTTTTAATGCAATTAAATTACAGTTTAGCAAGTTATAAAGCGCGTGGATTTATAACAATAATTAGTAATATGTTAAACAGTATTGAAAAATTTCGTTGAAATATATTGAAAAATTTTTAAATGGTGAGATTTCTCGTTTACATAATTCACTGAAAAATGAGTTTTCTATATAGAAAATGCATTTCAAAATGCTCCTTCAAGGTCTTTTGATATCGCTTTCGGTTTATTCAATTAACCATAAGTTCTCCTTCAATAATCGCACGAATAAAAGTAAAGTAGTTTTAGAATCCTAAATAATATTGCTGTTGTAACGTCACGTGTATTGTGCGGTTCTCACGCCCCACGGATCAGCTGCATATTTTTCGAGGATTCCAATTCAAGTTCCAGCGAAATTTTTGAACACGTGGGGGATTACAAAACGATACCAACAAATGCCGCCAGAGATTTTGCTCCTGAAAGTTAATCCCAGGCATATCAGTTTCTCTAACAAGTTGTGGGGGTAACTGTTTAGAAAACAGAAACGTTTCCCATCACCGTCGTAAAGCTGTCTTTCCTAGCGATAGCTCTATGCGACTTTGTCACTGGAATGTAATAAAGTTTCGGCATTAAGAAGACCTGTAAGCCGATAATCTACCGCCCCCCTGGTTTTGGGAAAGCCATTTCTAAGAAAATGGCTACCACTGAATTTTTCAAACCGAGAGAGAGGACAGACTTTGTGTTTTTAGCAGAGATTGTCATGTAAACATCAATTTCAGCAGACGTGTTTTTTTGTAGCTCCTTTTTAGACCATGGGTCTGGGAGCGTACGCTGTGAACCTGCAGTTAAATTAATTGAATATGTTGTAAATGTTTAATTTTTAAAATTTTTTGTAAATAAATTTTCATGTTGAGTTTTTGTTTTAAAATTGGCCTTTGCATTTTAATTAGGGCTCTGTCTTTCTTAGTAATGGATTCAGAAATAGTAATTTTAATAATGCCTCAGAAATTAGCCTTAAATTGTATGTCAAAACCTATCGTGATGCCACAGCCTTTAGTTGGCGCTCAGCGGTGCGATCCGTTATTCGCTTTTGAAAGCAGAGTTTAGTAATGCCAATTTGCGGGTCATTTTTCAGACCCATAACATGTGGAGGAATACGGTGCAGATTTTATTACTCAGCGTCAAAAATTGTGATAGTATCCCCAGTGCTTCGGTGTGATATCGCTTTGTAGTCGAGAAGAAAAAAACCCTTTTTCGAAGGAGTGATGTTTGAAGAATAGCAGTGCTCCTTTGCTCCGCGAAAGTTAAGAGATCATCGACTCGGCGCCGTGGGGGTGAAACAGTGTTTCGTTTTGTAATCGCAGAGAGGGAAAACGTCTCCTGGAAGTGAAAGTGTATCAACGGTGACATATGTGAATTGGAGAGTGCCTGCGAGTGACCAATGACCCTTGCGCTGTTTGCCTGCAAAAAGGGGTAAGTACTACTTTTAAATACCCAAAGTTGCATTGTATTTTTTTATAGGTATCTTTCGGAAATAGTTTTAAGTTTGATGAATTGCTGGAAAAATACATATCAGTGCAACTGTTTTGTTGGGAAAAAAATAGAGTGTTTTGTATCTTTTTTATGTAACGTGTGATTGCTAAACTAGCGATGTTGCTGCAAGAAGTGGTTGTAATTCTAATGGAGGGTAAAAACTACCCTGTTTGTACTGTTTAAACTTTAAAAAAAATACGATGGTATTTTTTCTCGATAATTTCTTGAAACAGTTATTATTGAGTTTTTGATTTGTGGGTAAACTACTTGTTGCAAGCTGTTTGTTTAAAAAAAATAGATACAAGTGGTATTTTTTTTCTCAATAATTTTTTTAAACAGTTATTATTGAGTTTTTGTTACGTTAAACTAACGTGTTGTTATTTAGAAAGTTTCTAATTGAATTTAAAAGGTCAACTAAACTAGTGCCTTTGTGTGCTGGATATACAAACTGTACATTCCATTTAATTGTTGTAGCGGTATAAGTGTTAATTAACGTTTGCTACTTAGTTTATTCATTGATTTCTTATAAAAGGTTGACTAAACTAGTGCCTTTGTGGAAAATATACAAGCTGTATATCTCAATTATTGTAGCGGTATAAACGGCAAACTAACGCCTTGCTATGTAGAAGATTTTTTTGTTATTGAATGTTCAAAAGGTTAAACTAATGTTTTGATATTGGAAAAGTTATTATTGCATTTTGAAAAGTTAAGCTAACGTATTTTATATGAAATTTTTGGTATTTTGTTTGATTATGTGTATGATTCCATTGTAAACTACATGGTTTCACGAAAAAAATTCAATTGAATGTGTATTAGATATTATTAGTAATGTAATTAAATTAGTAATGTAATAGTAGATGTAATTACATTTTCATGTTAAGTTTTTGTTTTAAAATTGGCCTTTGCATTTGAATTAGGACTGTCTTTCTTAGTCACGGATTCAGAAATAGTAATTTTAATAATGCCTCAGAGATTAGCCTTAAAAACCTATCGTGATGCCACACTGTCAACAAGAGATCTCTCTCTCTCGTCCAACAGATGGCAGTAATGTAGATTTAACCGAACACGTCCTATTTTATCACGCCTCAGTGGAAAAATAATTATGGATTCTATTAAGCTTCAAACATAAATAATAACCAAAAATACTCATCATTGTCTTATCTTTGCTCGTCTTTAACATAACTCGTTTTATTCTATTTCTCCCCATATCCGATGTGCTGTATTCTTATTAATATGGTGTTACTTTTGCTTTATTAAATTCCAAGCAAACGAAATCATTTAGATTTTTTTTATTCTCTAAACGTATGAATAAAATTAATCAAAATTAAAAGCTTGCATTTCGTTATTTATATAATGTCTATGTTTATTATAAGGATAAAGTAGCATTCCTTTTTTTTGGCGGAGTTCGGAAAATCTGCGGAGAGAAATTCAATCAATGCGAAGAAATGGATGAATAAAAACGAAACTGCCACAAAACAATGTCTGTACTCATAAATATGCATATGATGGGCAGAATGGTGTTTTGTTTCGGGAATTCTTTCAAACGATGGGGCATTTTTTTACATTCCGAATTTTATCACAATTACATATAACTTTTAGTTTCTATCAGATAACGTAGGAGGTTACCGTAGAACAAAAATTCTCAGTTTGTTTGTCTGGTATGCAGGATTGCAAAAAAATGGGACACAACGTCACCGTACTTAAAAATGAGAAAAAACCGAATAAATTCGTTTCATCATAAATAAACCAAGAGTGGCAGAATTGATGGCATTCTTGACCCTTCGGTGGGAACTTGATTATATTCCTGCTTAGTGAGAACATCTGCCTGTGATGCACATATAGATGAAATATCCCTTTCCCAGGTATTTCTAACTGGAAATTCAGAGGTAATTTGTGATTTATTACATTTCGTTGTAGCCAGAATCGTCAAACCATTTCTCCTTCATTCCTGACCAGCTTCTACTGAACAGAACCAATTACCACTGGTTATATAACGTTTCGTTTTGTGGAGGCATGTAAGAAAATCAGTTTTACTCAGCCTTCGTTTCAAAACAGGTAACATAAAACAGGGTTTGACCGAAGTCGTTCCCAGAACCTCAAATCTTGAAAGATTTTCAACCTTACTGTACATTTTATGCAAAATGTATGAAGAATATCTACCTGACAGTCAGATATTTAAACATACTTTATTGGGAATATATATCTAGTAGACATACAATGTTCTAGAAATAAGGCACTTACCTGAACCATAAAAGGCTGGCGTCACGAATTACCCGTTCCACAATGAAAACAAGATGCTGACCGAAGCTTTTGTAGACTCACAGTACCCAAGGTCGTAGGGCGGTGCCCCCAGCGTTGAATAGAGAAACTATAGCTGTCGGAAAGACAGATGTTCTCACCAAAGTGTTAAGGTTGTAGCTCCGATCAGTTACCTTCAAATAATTGCTCAGATTTGCAGTAATTTGGGGGGAATGCCATCTATCCATAACCTTTGAAAGAAAAAGAAAATTCATTGGTTGGCAAGCTTAGTATGAAAACACCCTAATAATTACAAGATAAAAAGAGCTTTTTATATACCATGTTTTTAAATTTTCTGTTGAATCATATAAACTTGACAATTCTATGTATTAATAAATACTTTTTAAAAACTTTTTTGATGAATTATCCCATCCACTTGAAAGAAAATGAAGTTAATTGGAAGTTAACTTGTGTTTAACTTTTCGTTCCCGTCCCGGCCGATAGAGGGCTGAACCTGTCTACAAAACATCAACGCAGCATGAAATTCAGTCTACAAAAGAATTCAATTCTGCTTAAAGATGGCTAAGAGTATTAAAATAATGCATTGCCATCAAGTTCTGAGCTATTCTAAAATTTCAAATGTCTAGCTAGTCGGGAAGTTAGTTAAAAATCGATTGCAAGATTTGTACTGGACAAACACACACACAAACAAGAAATAAGTTAATAAAAACATGGTAAAAAAGGTATTAGCAAAACAACGTGGATTCAAGCAAAGAAAACAAAAACGAAACTACTTGGTCATTTCCAAAAATGGCAAACAAACCAAAATTGTTTCAATCTATATCCAACACTGAGTCCAGATGGAAACCGATAACCTTTCAAACTGCATTCAAGCCGTCCGTGGCTGAAAGAGAGATTATTTACTTTAAACAATTTTTTTCAAAACAATGTTGCCAACTTGGATGAAATGTAGCACTAAGGTTTACATTCGTTCATTCCTGGTGTTAAGCTATGGGTCCATTTCCTCCGAGTCAATTTCTAATCACGCATTAAATTGTAGAATAGAATAAATATTTTTGAATTTTTTGAAGAAGAAATATAAGTTAAAAAGTACGCAATTTTTAAATTTCTGAAAAAAATGTGTTATTAATTACTTAATAGAACATTGAACTATTGACGTCCATCATTTCAAAACTAAAATCCTTTATTGATAAAACTATTTTTTAAATACATGAATTTCGAAAACACACTCATTTCATTTGAAGATCTTCTATCTGATGTAAACAAAAAAGTATTCAAAAATATGCATTTGTCAACATGTAATTTTAAAAATATCGCGAGATAATTTTTCCATTGCACAAAAAGACATATTATGACTGATGCGTCAACTAATGCTCCAACTAAAGCCGTGGAAAAAGGTAGGGAATTGATCCAGATTTTTTTTAATATAGAGATGATAAATTTCTAAAAAATGTCTTCAAAAATACTCAGTGCTTAGAAGAAGAAAAATTACTTCCCAAAATGATGTGGAATAACCATAGACGTAGCGTCGGGGGGAGCACGTGCCCCCCAACTTAACGTGAAATAAATTAAAACGTTAATAGAAGTTCATCTAAAATCAAAAAATTGTAGAAAACTTTTTTAAAAAGTTGGTTTTTCTTCCCGCTTTTTCAAACTGTGAAACTGAAGATTCCGAATATGTCTTTAGCCTAAACATAGTTTTTAACAATGATATGACCTATAACAAAAAATCGATGCTATATTTTTTTCTCATTTTATTTATATTTTATTTTTCCCATTGCATAACTTTTGAATACTACTCAAACATCAATTCTATTGTTATTCAATTTTTTCCATGTTTTAATTAACTTGCTTTCTTGTTTGTGTGTGCGTGTGTGTGTGTTTGTATTTGTCCAGTACGAATCTTGCAATCGATTTTTAACTAACTTCCCGACTAGCTAGACATTTGAAACTTTTAGAATAACTCAGAACACGATGACAATGCATTTTTTAGATACTTTTAGTCATGTTTAAGTAGATTTGAATTCATTTTCAGTTCATTTTGTTTTGTAGAATGATGCAGCCATCTATCAGCCGGGACGGGAACGAAAAGTTAAACGAAAGTTAACTTCGAATTATTTTCATTTTCTATCAAGTTTATGGGATAATTCATCAAAAAAAATTTTTAAGTATTTATTAATACATAGAATTGTCAAGTTTATATGATTCAACAGAAAATTTTTAAACATGTAATATATATAAAGTTCTTTTTATCTTGTAATTATTAAAAAATCAAAATATTTCATATTTTAAGGAACGTCCGGATGTCAGTGCGCTAAGGAGGGCACTAACTGAAACAAAAGTTAGAAGCACGCTGCGCCTATGGGAATAACTAATTCCTGCGATCGAACGATTAATAACAAAAAAATATTTTATTTAACCATTTCAAAATGAACACTCATATCGACGGGAAATGGAAATCATTCTGAAATCTTCCTAAGCAAGCGATGATGGTTGACCACTGGGTCACTTACTCAAAAGATTTGATAAGTTTTACAAATGCTGCCCGCGTATAAACACTCTTAGTTCTGCGAGTCCGGTTTTTGTGATACGCCTCTTTACAGCCCACACAGGTGTCGTTTCCGAGTGATATCAGAACACAATTCCGACGAAAGAGCGCAGCTCACTTCTCTAATCACCCCCTATTCGAAATAAGTACCTGGCGGGCTAAATGAAAGCTCTTTACTTGATCAGCGTGGTTTAGTGATGGTAGGATCGGGATCATCCAGTAAACCAAAATCTTACAAAAATTCAGGACCCGATTTAGAAAATTCTTCTACTATAGGCACAACTTGGGATAGGGGCCCCCTAACACTGATGTGAGCGTAACATTTCCAAAATAAACACACAAAAAAAAATAACCATAAATCATTGTGAAAGTACCATTTTACCAAGAATTGGCTATTTGAAGCGTGCAAGCCTAGAACATTATCAAATAACAAAAAGCAATACAACATCTTGACTTCATCATTAAAACACCAATACAATGCAACCAGAAAAACTTATTAATCCCTTATATACACTATAACAAACATATGATGAACCATAAATATATCTATACATATGACGAACCAATCAATCAAATTTGAAAGAATATAGAAAAAAATTGCTATTAAAAAAGGTAAAAAAAAATTGAATTGGGAATTTTTTCCTCTAAAATAAAATTTTTTTGGGGGCCCCCAGGATTCGGGGCCCCTAGGCCCGGGCCTACTGGGCCTAATAGAAAATCAGAGCCTGCAGAAATTCAGCATTTTTTAAAAATGTCATAATTTCACGTACTGTCAAATCTACACATTTAAGTTGCTTTGCCGACTTTTTGGGCAGTCCGTGAGAGAAAACTACTGCATCAATTTACTTCATTTTGGTCTTAATTGAAAGATTGTAATATGTACATCTGTCAAATTTGGTTTTTGTAACCGCCATTTCTATTAATGAGCGAAAATTTACAATTTAAAAATTTATTTCTGCGCATGCTCAGTGGAATATTTAAATCTGGATATAGAAACTCACTGTTTCTGCGCATGCTCACTGACATGTTTTAATGATAAACACGTTCATTCCGAGGAGTCTCTCTAGATCTTTCTCTCTCTGCCATTTATATTTTTATGATAATTATGTTTGTGAAATATAAGATTAAACCTGATGGAAATTGTTTATCTCGCGCTGTTTAATGAGCGATAATTTGCAATTTTTTTAAAATTTCTTTCTGCGCTTGCTCACTGACATTTTTAAATCTGGATTTAGATACTAAGCCAACTTTACACATTAATTTGTTTATGCGCATTATTATGACTTTCAACATTTGGCAATCATTTGTTGAGTATAACATGTGCATTAGTATATTTATTTACTATCTAGCCATCATGTTTTGACGGGTACCAACTACATAGTATTAATTTTCCTGATACGAACACTATGCCAATGAACCGGCATACTGACATGGGTTCACGTATTCAGAGATTTATGTAGGATATGGGTTAAGTCATTACAATCAATAGGAAAAGTTCTGAGATGCGCTCTACGCTTCTTCGCTAGTTGCGATGATATGAAAATAATTCAGACATTATAAACAATTTTTCACATTTATTCTCCATAATGAAAGGCAAGTCTGGATCATCTGTAAAAATTCATTATAGCTATATTCTTCCTGTCAATTCCTTCCGTCTTTCCGTCTCGCAATATGAACTGCTTCTCCAGAAGAAGAAAAGTATTTGATTGTTGGAAAATTGGATATACTAAAAGTATTGAAACGAAGAATAAAATGAAACCTAACAGTGAAAAGAAAAATGAATAATGGAAAAGGACTATATTTCGCAATTTTCAAGTCGATTCATTTACAGCATGTGTGTTCTTTATAACTCAAAAAAAGACCCTTTCCTTCACAACACACTCGTCCTGACTTGATGCATTATTTATTTACTAACTATGCATATCCTCTCTCTCACTGCACTCCGTGACCGAACGTACTCAACCAATTGCTATATGCTCGCAATATTGCAAAATACGTACATCCTTACATAGTACACTACCAGGAAGTAAGTGCATAGTTGATACTTATTACATGCTACAACAGATGCATGTTAACTGTTGATTTCGCTGCATACAACTTCTTAAATATACAGGGTTTCCACCTATATACGTTACACCCCCCTTAACTTCTAAACAGTGACAGCTTAGGCCTTAAAGTTGGTGCCTAGATATAGTAAAAAAGCTATGCTTTACTCGATTAAACAACTTACAAGCCATCTGTCGGCAAATTTTGGAATGAGCGTTTTTATCTCAAAAACGGTACGAGATACAGGAAAAAGGAAACTACAAAGTTGCCCAGAATCATCGGTTTAGTAAGAAAAGACACCTTGCGCACATTAATGCATAAAACTGAATGTAGAAAATGAACATTTGTTTGGTCACGATTTCGAAAATTGTCCTGTCATAAAGAGTGAAAGAAAGAAACTGAGACACTTCCCTATCTTCAGGATCATTTATTTATGTTGCTGAAAATGCTCTCCATTAGCCACTATGCACATTTACACTCTGGACTGGATTATTTAGTCCGTGAGGTGGCCTTTTCGAGCTTCGCTCGCGCTTCACGACCAAACAAATGTTCATTTTTTACTTTCTATTTTGAGTATTAATGTGCACAAAGTGTCTTTTCTTACTAAATTGATGATGCTGAATAACTTTGTAGTTGACTTTTTTCCCGTATCTCGTATTGTTTTTGAGATAAAAACGCTCATTCCAAAATTTGCCGATAGATGGCGTTGTGAGTTGTTTCATCGAGTAGCATATAGCCTTTTTACTATACCTAGGCACCAACGTTATGACCTAAGCTGTCACCGTTTAGAAGGTAAGGGGGTGTAACGGATATTGGTAGGAAGCCTGTATATACCTATTATTTACGACATACCTCTGCATGTTTTACATGCAGTCTAATTAGATTACTAATGACTGTATGCATGCACAATGGACGTAAAACTACATAGTACATCAAACTAAAAGAGTGCTTACTACATCTGCTATGGAGATTACACAAGTTTTCTTCTTACAACAACTCATAAGATATACGTTTGCTACATACCAACAAATTAGATATATGCTTACCACCTACTATGTATTCTAAAAGACTACATATATGATTATTACTTGTAACGTATTCCACGTCTGCTTGCAATGCTTATAAACTGAATAACATTTATTTACGTAGACAGAATACTTTTTTATATCCGAAGTAAAATTTTCGATGACTAGTCTTGCATTGGCACTCATAGCATTCATCAGAATGTTTTCCAAATCGACCAATCGGATGGAAGGAAATTAGTTTTAAATTTTATATATTTTAGGCAGAACAAAATCACAATACTTGTAATGCCATCTATTGCCTTTATTTCGCATTTCAAGTTTATCAACCGAAATCCTGAAAATTTTCCGAACAATTATGTGATTTTTCCACTTTAAAAAATGGAAGTAAATGAATATCGCGGCAAAAAAAAAGTAATTTTCATCTATCGATTTATTAGTTTACTGGATATAATGTATTCAAGTGCACGTAAACAGAGTAAAACCCTGTTGAAGATGGAGATTGAATTAAGAATTTTATTCGATTGAGAGGCTGCATGTCGTTATACTGGATGACTCATAAGTAAGTATTGTTCCGTTTTCTGGGTGCGATGGGACTGAATAAAATCTCTCCAGAAAGTGCACACAAAATAAAATTTATTATTCTCTGAGTCTTTCAGGCACATACACAAATACTAACAGAAAACACATAACAATTGTCTTCTATACAACAGAAAACTCTAAAAAACACAAGATAACACAGTCTTCAATATAATATACGCCTAACGCACTTTCAATACATTCAATACGCAGCAGAAAAGAACATTGACTTCCAGGTTCAGGTTCAGGTATATCAACTTGTCGGAGCTCCAAAGTCTGTAGGACTTTATCTCCAATTGTAACATTATGCATCAGAAATACATTTGCTCAGCAGGTAATTGAATATCATAAATAGGCCCTTATCAGTAAAAACATAATACAAGTAAAATAAGTAATAGTAAAATAAAAACAAACGCCGGGAATCGCACCCGGGAGAAAAATAACAAGGCGCACGCGCATCCTCTGGACCAGAGTTGCCACAGTTATTTAAGAAAAATGAGGAAGATATTCGCACTGAGAATATAGTAAAGTTCTAGAGGGTTAGTGAAAATACAAGAGGGAGGAGTGTAAAAATAAGAATAAGTAAGCAAGATAGAAGAGACAGTGTTAGCTCTTAAGACACACCCGAGGGCGTTTGCGGTTAGCACAGTGGGAGTAGTCATAGTCGGGAAAATCAGCTGTAATCTCATTGCGAATGTTAGGTATATTATCAAGAAAATTCTTAGAGAGTTTAAGTGCAGTTTCCTTGAAGGAAAGGATGCTGAGGTCTCGTCGTATGGTTTCATTAGACATATAACGGATCATTCGGCGAATACGTCTGAGAGTCAAGTTCTGGATGACCTCCAGTTTATCGATATGAGTTTTCGCGGCGTAGAACCAGACCGGTATTGCATAAAGAGCTACGGGGAGAATAACTTGTTTAAAAAGAAAGACTTTGTTTCTCATGGAAAGATGGCTGCCGTATATTAATGAGCAAAGTTGCATGGTAACAGCGTTACATTTTTATACTAGTTTATCGACATGGAATTTCCATGTCAGCCTGCGATCAAGGGTCACACCAAGATAGGTCACAGTGATCTCCCAGTCAATAGGCGAATTGTAAAGGTAAATTCGAGGGGGGATTACAGAAAAGATTGGAAAAGAAAATCGCGGGGCACTGAGGGGGGTTGATTCGAATTTTCTATCGCGTGAACCAACTCTCTAAAGTGTCGATAGGCCGTTGGATCTGACTGGCAAGATAATTAATGTAGTGAGAGGTAGAGAGAATAGTTGTATCGTCCGCATAGAGGGCAAGAAGAGTATTAATTCCTCTAGGAATATCATTTAAGTAGAAATTAAACAGGATCGGGGCAAGAATGCTACCTTGAGTTACACCTGAAGAAATATAGAAATTACGGGATTAACGCGGACAACAAAATTGCGATTATGGAAATAGTTATTAAGGAGGTGAATAAGAGAGTCGGGAAATTTAATATCTATAAGTTTATACATGAGACCAGAGTTCCAAACCTTGTCAAAAGCACATTTAATATTCAGAAAGAGAGCACCAGTGGGTCTCTTAGCAATCAAGCCGTCGCTGGCAAATTCCACAACACGAAGGAATTGAAGGGTAGTATTATGCTGGGCTCTGAAGCCGAATTGTCCAGGAATAATTATGTTATTGTCATCCAGGAAGTTAGAGATTCTATTAAGAATAACGCGCTCACTAATTTTACTGAGAGAACACAGTAAACTAAATGGGCGGTAATTTTGAGGAAGATTGTGATCAGCACCAGGTTTAGGTATGGTACTAACTATAGAGGTTTTCCAGCAAGTGGGGAAGTAGTTAAATTTAAGAATCGCGTTAATAATGACGGTTATGTATATAATAATGTTAATAGGGAGATGTTTAAGGACACAGTAATTAATGTTGTCATTACCCGGTGCTTTTTTGATTTTAAGTTTTTGAATAATGTTGGTGATTTCAGCAAAGGAAGCCGGTTCAGTATCTTGGGTATTGGGGTAGAAAGAATATTTTGAACAGTGGTGAGGACAGTTCTGTCATTTTCCTCGTCCACAAGGTCATAATTAGGAGAGAATCGCTCGCGATATGTGTTAGCAATAGTATTAGCTTTGTCCGCGTCTTCGAAGGCAATGCCATTAGGGCCTTGAATGGGTAGGAATGTTTAGATTTAAGGGTTTTAACGAACCGCCAGATAGTGTTGTCTTGAGGAGAGAGACTTTGGAGAAATTTAGACCAATTTTCTTGTTTAAATTTACGTATATCACGGGGGACACGTGCGAAAAGGTAGTAATAATTTTGTCTATGCTCTAGGAGGCGGGTGAATTGGTAGAGTTTGCGGGCCGCGTTACGGTTTTTGATTAAGGTAACAATATTAGCCGGGAGATTATGAAATCTCGGTTTTTAAGGGCGTGCGTAGAGCTAATTTTGGCGTTGATAATTTTGTTAGTAAGATTTTTGGTGGTATGTTCGATGTTTTCGCGGCAACGAATGGAGGGGTAAATAAGATCGGAGTGATTTAGAATACTCTGGAACTGGTCCCATTTAGTGTAGGTTGGGGGATTGGGATTATGGATATCAACCTGCTGGTCGAAAGTAATTAGAACATTAAGGTGGTCCGAGACGAAGACATCAAGAGTTTCAATAGTGAATGCATAGGGAATGTTTTTAATAAGAGCCAGGTCAATAGTAGAGGAGCCATGAGAGTAAAAGGGCGTAGGAGAAGGAAGTATAAGAAGTTTAACATCCGTGTTGTTAGAGACGCATTTCTGAAGGTCTCTACCAGAAGAATTAGTAGAACGACAATTCCAGGCAGTATGATGCGCATTAAGGTCGCCAGTGGCAATGCAAAAATTATTGGAGTTGAAAATTTTTTTAAAGTCGGACACCAGAAAATTTTTATTAGGAGGGATGTAGACAGAAGAAATTAAAATTTTGGTGTTTCTATACTTTCCTTCCAACTCTTCTAAATTCTAAATTACAATTGCCGGCGTTTCTGGTTCTGACCTGTCATTTTTTGATGGATCGACCTCAAGACTACTTGAGGTCGATCAAGTAGTCTTGAGGTCGATCAGTAGCAGACAGACAATTATCTGATTTTTGCTTAATTGTCTGCCAACTTTTTATTTTATTTATTTATTTATTTATTTTTAATATCTGCCGTATTAAATTGTTGTCAATTTTATATTTATTTACTCATTTATTTATTACTTTATTAGTATTAGTTTTATTTATTTATGAGAGGGCTGACGAGTTGGCAAAATAAGGAACCACTGTTCAACTAACCAACAATAACCCGGTTTCTTTCTCAACTGTAAAACGACTTATTAAAAGAAAAGTCTCCACTAATTTCCATTCAGAGCTAATGGAAAGGACATCTGGTAAGCAGAGGAAAAATCTTACGCCAAACACCATCCCGGACTGGCCACGCCGTCAGGCTGTGGCGCGTTTCCGTCTTTTCACAGCACATGACTGCTTGGCTGCGCACCTGTACCGCATTGGTCTGATGCCTGCGCCACACTGTACCATCTGCTGTGGCAATTTTCTTATGGATAGCCACCACATTATCCACTGTAGAGCTCTTCGTGGAACTTCCGTCACCGAGAGATATTGGGAGGCGAGAAGACATCTTATGAGAAAATTACTTTTTTTGTTCAAGTTCTATTATATTTCTTTTTTTTTGTGTGTGTGTGTTATTTATTGTTATTCTGTCAACTCTCTGCCATTGGAAATAAAAGAAAAGTTTTGTTTAGTTTTTTTTATTTATCTATTTATTATTTTTATTGTTATTAATATTTTTAACTTTCAAGTCAACACTTTTCTTTAATCCTGAGAACGGAAATACACCCACAAAAAATTATCCATACCGAGGATATGGAGCCCTGTTCACTGGTGCCTCGTTAATGTACCATGTCTATGTCTATGTCTATGGTGTTTCTATCTGGCATAACCATGATAGAAGTATTCTCTGCTCTTACCGTTTCAATAGATTTTATGGGGAAGTGTTTTAAAAGTCTGCGAACATAAATAGCAGTACCACCACCGGGATTCATGTTAGAATTCGGCAAGGAGGGGGGCGTTCGTTACGAAAAAGGGTATAATTTGTGACGTTGAAGCGCCAGGGCGAAGTAAATTTAGTTTCCTGGATTAGTGAGAGGTCAATATTAGAATTTTCCATGAAATCCCGAAATTCAACAATTTTATTGGAAAGACTGATGGCATTCCAGAACAAAACTCTCAGCGAGGGTAACGAAGTTGAGCTAGAAATGATCAGGGGCCGGTTTTAAGTACTTAGCAATAATTTCAATGATATCAAGGTGCCTTTGGACAGGATTGTTTTTATTTTCTTTGACAGCACGAGCAATAGATTCAAAAAGTTTAATAATATCAGTAACGTTAAAATCATTCATCATTTCTTTGATGGTTCTAAAATCTTCGAAGATTTCAGCGAAAGTAGAGGTTGACACAGGAATAGACTTGGGTGTGTCAGTAGGTGTGGAGTTAGTATCAGTAGCAGGGGAGGATGCGGCCGAGTTTTCTCTCTATTCTAAAAAAAAGTAACTGGCACCGCCGTTGTCAAAAGCTTGTAACGCTATCTCCTCCGAAACCGCTGGGGGTATGGGGTCGAGACCGATACCAATAGATGCAGAAAAATGCGGGGAAGAAAGTTAGACATGTCTCATCTTCGTCGGACTTTACGTTTTTTTTAATTTTATGTTTTGTGGGAAAATTTTGACCTTTTCATGTTCAGATTACGATAACTCGCCAAACATTAATCGTAGAATTTTGATCATTTTACAATCTAAGACTACAGACATTTCTCCTTCAAACAAGACCTCATTTGTTTAAAAATAATTTAAAACAGACAAATATTTTCATCAATATATTAAACCCACTTTTTCGAGAAATATCGTCACATATGTGGATTAATACACATATATTAATCCCATATGTGGATCGTCACATATGTGGATATCTTACAAAGAAAATAATTACATTATCTGGAAGATGAAAGCTTTCTCATTCATATAACCTCATTTCAAGTCTCTATCTTAAAATTTCGATTTTTAATTGAATTTTAAATCTGAAACAGTAATTCAACAGTGATTTTCCTTCGCATAAGGGTGACTGACAACAGTAAATGGCTGTTACATTGCCCAAGAATCACCCCTATGTATCTCGCTATTAGCCATAACAGAGGAGCGAGCGCAGCGAGCCTAGGGGCAAAGCCCCTAGTCAGTATAAATGACTGAATTTTTCTTCGATTTAGACATTGTAGCTGGATTTTTTAATTTTATTGAAGCAGGATCCTTGAAATTTGATGTAGACGCGGCGGCGGAGACTTCAGCAATATGAGAAATGTCCTGCGATGTTGATGCATTGCTTATTTCGTGAGAAATAAATTTTTTGGTGTTCAGAGGCACCTTCCAGGCTGAAGTTTTTGGGGATTTCGAGGGGATAAATTCCTCTTTCTTATTATTATTGGAAATGTCCTTTGGGACTTCATTAGAATTTTTTGTCATATTTGGAACAATTTTCACGGTAGTTTTTACTTGATTTTTTTCTCTATTTTTCGGGTTTAGGGGGCAACCGCCGAAATTGGCAGTGTGATTGCCTTTACAATTAGCACGAACTTTATCGACGACATCTGCTGATACAGTCGGTCGTCCTGGCTTTGGAATTTTGCACGTAGTTTCAAACCAATCATAAATGGATTTTCTGATGTAAGTCCTTTCCCAAATCGCTTCGAAAAGGCCGTTGCACAATGATGGCAGATTCGGTTTTGCTCATTCCAAGGACACAAAGCGCCTACTCCACTAGAGACGTAGCCATTGCTACTGGCTATTCACGTGACACGTCATGTGACGTAGCTATGGCCTACGTCAGTTCCCTCTGTAGCGGGAGAATAACTTTATGAGTACACCTACCTTACGGCTCACATTAGAGGAACGTGCCTTAAAGTGTACCTATTTGACAGTGTCTAGAAATTGTATACTTTCTTATGAATCACCTGTATAACTAAATTTCCTGACAGGCGACATTTATGTGATCAATTAACCTCGTGAAAACCGAGTCGGAGAAATTTTTCAAAAATTCTCATTATAAGCGAATTCATAGCAATACGAACGAGTGAACAAGATGTAACTATTACCCATTCCAAAAAAAACCAACATGGATAATAGAATAGAACATGGAGATAGTTAGTAAAGTTCCATTTCATAGCTAAGAACGAGTTTAGTGAGAAATTAACTAAAGGAAATTAACTCGGAAAGTCAGTAAAGTTCCAGAAAATAAAGAAAAAAGTTCTCGTATTTCGACGCCATTTAACGAAAAAAAAACATGGAAACAAACTCAAGAAGAGTACCAAAAAAAAAAACAGAGGAACTTTGCTTCGGGCTTCGAATCGATATTTAGGGCGAAAAAACTCTATTCTTAAAGAGGATATTTCTTTCCCGGCAAAGGGATAAAAAAATCAGGTGAGAAAATAAACAGTAATTTGATATAAATTTGTAGATAAGGAGTCACTCCTTCACGAATGAATCGCTTTTCCCGTGTGACTGAAGTAGGCTTGAAGTTAGCACTTTTGGTGGAGAAAGAAGAAGTAGCATTTCATTTCAAATGCGAAATGTTTCCATGTCACGGGATAAGTGAGAATAATAAATAATGGCAGAACCTTAAAAAAATTTAAATGGCTTTTTATCGTCGCCAGCTATTAATGAATACAAGTGAATGACAAAACTAAATCTTTAAAAGGATCTTCCTAGTTGTTGGTTTTTTTTATTGAATTCGCCAAAGGTATCGATTCAAATGACGCCCAAAATATAATACAGAAAAAACGGTGCACAATAGCTTCATAATTAAGAATACAGTAACCCCAAAATAGATTAAAAAAATAAAGTTTCTTGAAAGTGGGAGCATAATTAGAGAGTTAAGAATTATAGGCATTTTAAGGTCCTTGTTTTTATTAAGCGGACCTTATTTGGCGATATTTGAGGATCGCCCTAAACTTTGGCTATTGTCCGAAAAAAAGTCGCAGTACAATCATACTAAAATATATAATTCATAGGTTTCCAGATTTGGTGAAGAATTGCCCCAAACTATGATAGTAACATTGAAGGGAAGCTAATTGAACTGCAGCCGGTCATATTTTAATGGGCAATTTATTATAAAGTTTAAATAAGCGATGCATTCATTTAATACTTCATTTTTACCATCTGTCGGCTGATCGTAGCAGTCTTTCAATTATGACGAAACTATTTTAATTCCAGAAAAATAACTGACTCAGAAATGTGCCTCCTAATGAAAGACGGTTCGCGTATTTTTCAAAAGACATGTTACTTTTCATATTAGAGAAAAGTAGTCGATTCCTGTCACTAAATTATGGCAAACAACACACGATTCAAATATTTGATGGAATTAATTCAAAATAAATCCTCATTTCGTTGGATTACTAAAGTTAATGAACTAAAGGGTATTTATTGATCATATATATGCTTATCTATCTTTATTCTTATGCAAATAACTTTTCTGTTGGCTGTTGTTGGCTGCTTTTAAACTTTAAATCGCATAAAGTTATTTTAATGAATCTTCACGCGATGCAATAACGTATAATTCGAGCTATATAATTGTCTAATATACACAGAAAAAAACTTTTCACCTTAATTTCAAATTGAAGCAATAATTCACATTTTAATAAACTTTCAATAGTGCAATAAATTGCACTAAACATTTTCTAAGAATGTCGGAAGTATTATTCAATTTTGCATAGACTTAGAAAAAAACGGACTTAAATTTAGCACGGAAGATTTAGAAGCACTTTTCAGTTAAAAATGTATATATATATATATATTTGTGAGTGTGTGTGTGTCTGTATGTATGTATATATGTCCCTCTCTAAAGTGGTTCAAATATGACACATATTAGTTCCTGAAAGAGGGATCATTTGTGAAAAGATTGACAGAGAAAATCCCATTTCTCAGGGCATCAGATCAAGTTGGTAACTTTATTTGATGAAAATAAGAACTAAATTTCTTGATTTGCATTTTGTATCGTCATGATATCAACTCGTCCCTTACAATCTAGGTAGAGCAAAGGATCCTAACAGCCCTCAATCTGTTTTAAGGGACGTGCGTGCAAACTAATGAATAGGGCCAATACAGTATAATCAAGCGAGTTAAGCGTAATATTAGGGTATAATTATGGAATAGAATAATTCATCCTTTATAAGGATGTGACATCCAGAAAAGAACAGAAAAATAGGCATATCTTAGTTAACATAACAATTAATTATAAGGTAAATATTAAAATATTGTGACCGAATGTTTGCTATTCCCCTGATAAAGAAACTGTTTACACTTATCACAAAAAATAATTCCTGCATTTCGATGTTTGTCAGCCATGAAATTTTCCGAAAATAGAATTTTGGAGAAAGTTCCACATGATAGGGCCAATACAGTATAATAACATATCATTCAGTCCAAAAAAGAGCTACTCTATCAATAAAAATCAGTAAATGGTTAAACGAAAACGTTGCAAAATACTTTGAACAAATTTCAGAGAACTAAATAAGGAGAAAAGTTACAAGATAAAGGAAATTAAGTAAACTGAAACTTTCGGAAACAGATAGAGAGAATGCAAAAAAGCCAATTGCCGCAGGCTCGGAGTCAACATTTCCCGGAATAGTTAATGTTAAAGAAAAAAGAAATCACGCAGCATTCCTTTGTTTTGCAATACCTCCTTCGATGTGTCATCCTTTACAGAAACAACTTTTTGTAATTCAATAACGTTTACGATTAGTCGCTTTTACAAGTTGTTGATTCTATAACGCAAACACGTTCATAGCAGTACCCGGGAAGTCCGATTTTATTGAAATTCACTTTTATAATGTTTCTTTCCTAATTCTTCGTGCTCTTGTCAGTGGTATACACAGTGGCGGTTCCAGGGGGGGGGGGGCAATTCCCCCCCTAAAAAAAGCCCAACGTATTTTTTTTCATAGCCTAAAATTATATAACCGTAGATCTAATACTAAATAAGTTTAAATTTAAAATGAGACGATGTTTATTTCTTATATATATATATATACCGGGTTTGTATAAAAAGTATCGGGAAAAGTTTCGGAAAAATAAATTTATTTGACAATTCCTCAAAAGTCTTCAAAATACATCCCTTGAGCGTCGACACACTTTTGCCAGCGGCTTTTCCACGACTCGAAGTTTCCCTGGTAGGCGATTCCGGAACGTCCTTAAGGATACGCGTGCAAGCTTCTTTGACGGCACTTAGGGTCATATGGTGGTGTCCTTTGAGGGAGGATTTCCCTTTTGGGAATAGGAAATAGTCTGCTGGTGCCAAGTCGGGACTGTAAGGGAGTTGGGGAATCGTCGCGATGCCATTTATTGTCAGGTACTCGGTGATCTTGGATCAGGTGTGGCTGGGTGCATTGGGTCATCCGTCAAGACCTTCGGGGCGAGTTTAGTGCTGATCTTTCGCGTCGCCAAATTTTCAGTGATTATGCTGTGCACTGTCATCTTATCAATGCGAATTTTATCTGTGACCATAGACACACTTAACCGACGGTCTGAATTCAGCACTCCACGCACTCGTTTCACGTTGTCGTCGGTTCTTGAGGTCGACGGCCGTCCAGCGCGGGCTTCGTCCTCCACACTCTCTCAGCCATTTTTGAAGAGCTTGTGCCACTTAAAATCTGCAGTTTGTGACATGCTTTCATCCTTAAACACTTCGCGAATTATGCCCAACGTCTCCGTGCCCGATTTTCCCAGTCCACCACAAAATTTGATGGCGTACCGCTGTTCAATCGTTCTCTGCATTTTGCTCTTGCACCGAGTCACTCGACAGGGGTCCACTAAAAACATGATCTAGCCTGAACGGACACTCGCAGGCGACTGACGTTTGGTGCGTCTTGTAGGTCACATCCTCCACTACCGAGCATGCATGGTACGAGCGTGCTCCGACGTACAGTCACATCTAGAAAAAATTGTTCTCGATACTTTTTATACGAACCCTGTATATATATATATATATATATATATATATATATATATATATATATATATATATACTGCTGGCCATTAAAATTCCAACACCATAAAGGAGGGATGGTACAAACATTAAATTCGCATGAAAGGAAGAAGATGCTGGGATATGCAAATGATTAGCATTTAAGCGCAATCGAACGATGCAGGAGGGACAAAATGCATCTCAAACTCTGAATAAAAGGAAAGTTACGCAGCGGGTTTCTCATTCGGATATCTAATTTGAATGCTGGTTGTTCGTGAGAAGATCGTGTGATGCCTCAAATAAGAAGAAGAAATGGCTACCAGCACGTGTCGTAATTCGATATCGTAAGGATCATGGCCTATCGTTTGTATTATCGTTCCGCGATATTGCTACTCGCATTGGTCGGAATCTTACGACTGTCATGCGAATATGGAAACGATGGGTTCAGGAGGGTCATAATGAACGCCATACAGGATCTCAACGGCCTCCAGCCACTAACGTCCAAGAGGACAGACATGATGTCAGGTCGACCTTGCATGATCATAGAGCCACATCACGAACCATCATTGGGGATTCCCTATACACTGCAGCAAAGAGACGCGCAGCGACTATGGTGCGCCCAATGACAAAATTGGATACAGAATTGACAACACGTCGTCTTTTCAGACGAGTCCCGGTTATGCGTGCAGCATGATGATCAATGTATCCGTGACTAGAGGTACCTAGGAGAACGTACGAGGCCTGCTTGCATTCGATATAGTCATACGGGCCCAGAACATGGCCTGATAGTATGGGCAGCTACTGGGTACACAACACGAACGCCTCTTGTTCGCGTCGTCGGTAAATTGAACAGCTAACGTTACATTTCTCAGATCTTAAGGCTGTGCACTATCTTCGAGGTTTCGGAGACGTCATCTTTCAACAAGATAACGAAGACCGCATGTTGCCCGTCGTGTCCTGACCTACCTCGACACAGAGGGTGTTCGACTGTTCTTCACGTTCTTCAGATCTCTTACCCATTGGGCGGCTACTTTACTCCATCCACTACGATTGATGAAGTGGGGCATAGACTTTAAACAGCATGGAATGACTTGCCCGTACCTGTCATCCAAACCCAGTTCGAATCGATGCCTAATTGGGATAGAGCCGTTTTGGCTACCAGAGGCGGCAGTTGTATGTACTAATTTCGGAACCTGTATATCCCCAAATTGCCTGCAAATTTAATCATGTTTTCTTTCTACTATCCTATATACACTATCTATCAATAAGTATTTGGACACCTACAAAAGAAACTGTGATAGAAAAGAAAAACAAAATTTATTCATATTCAATAGTTGGTACAGCCTCCACGAGAGGCAATTAGAACCTCAAACCTCCGGGGCATACATTCCACAAGTCCTTGTATGAAGGTTAGTGGTATTTTCTTCCACTCGGCTTGGAGGAATCATGTAAGTTCCTTCACCGATTTTGGACCGTTTTGCACCCCTTAATTCGGCGGTCCAACTTGTCTCAGAGTCTCTTGATAGGGTTCAGGTTTGGGCTCTGGGCAGGCCAGTCCATTTCTTTAATCCCATTGTCACCATGCCTATCCATGTTGGACCTCGCAACATGATAGCTGGCGTTGACGTCCTGGAATTAACATGGGTCCAAACCTCAAAACTGCCACAACGTAGGAAGCACACTGCCATCCAAAATGGTGCAGTAAGTGTCATCGTTGAGCTTACCATGAATTGGGACCAAGGGTCCCAGTCCATACCAGGATAAACACCCCCAGACCATAATTCCACCTTCGCCGAACTTTACTGGAGGCACAATGCATTCTGGCATAGGGCATTCTCCAAGCAGACGCCAGACCCAGTTCCTGCCAGCTGAACGGTAGAAGGTGATCCTTGATTCTTCGCCCCAGAGAACCCGGTCTGAAAGTGGACCGTTTCCACTTATCTACGGTCCACTTTCGACGTGCTTTGCCCCACTTTAACCGAGCAGTGCGGTTAAATTTTGCGGTCAAAGAGTTATGGGCGCCAGAACGACCATGAAAACCAATAAGATGTGCTTCCTTACGGATGGTATTCATCGAAACAACACTCCCGGATTCCTGATGAAGCTATTGGAGTATGTGGGCTATCGGTTGGATGCGGAAATTCCGAATTTCTATTGACAGTTCCCGTCGGTCTCTATCTCCCAGTTTCGTGGGTCTGTCGACTCGGGGCACATTCCGACATTCCCCGCTCACCTTCCACTTTTGAATCACATAGGCCACTTTCGATTTTCGGTAATTCAGCTCTCTAGATATGACCCTTAAGGATCGGCCATTTCTGTGATACACGACGAATACAACTTTCTCGAATTCAAATAATTCTGAACTTCGTGGCATTTTGCATGCGACTAATGACAATGTTGTTTCCTTCACGATATTCAACGGCGAAGGGCGTGACGAATATCAGGACAGCAGATATCGTCATTTGCATGGGTGTCCAAATACTTATTGGTAGATAGTGTACGTACAATAAGTAAAGTTTTTTAATTTGCTTTCTTTCCTGGTGTTGCAATTTTGATGGCCAGCAGTATATATACAGTGACTCCCAAAAGGGTTCGTACACTTACGATTTTCGATGAAATAGGGGTCTATCCATTACTTAAAGTGAATATTTCAGAATGGGTATTTAATAATAAGATCTATAATCTATTCTTAACAAAATTACATGAAATATTTTGAAAATATAGTAAATGTTTATTTTTAAGAAACCAGTAATCAAAAAGTAACAAAAACTTTATCTCACAAAAGTCAACGTACACTGATTTATTTTCGGATAAATTCATAATTAAAATTATCGTCCGGCACTTTATTTTTATTTTTGAATTGTGGTGGCATTTAAAATATCGTTCGGCTTTAATTTTTGCTTGCCTACTCCGTAATATTCTATTTATTAGTTTAAAATGTCTCGTAGGCGTAAAGAAACAACAAACAGCATTAGAAAATTGATTATTTTTCATCATAGTAGTAGTAAATCAGTTCGTAATATTGCTAAATTACTTAATTTATGCCATTCTACTGTGCAGTATGTGATAAAACGCTTTTAAAAAGAAAATCGGATCGAAAAGAAGGTAAGAAAAGGTCGTCCGGCAAGGTTAACAAAAAGTGATCAGAGATTTATAATTAGAAAATTTGTTTAAAATCCACGTTTGAGTGCTGTAAAAGATTCTGCAGAATTTAATGAAACATTTTCTACTTCAATTTCACCTGAAACTGTACAACGAGTTCTCAGAGCAGCTGGATTACATCGGCGTTCTGTCCGTAGAAAATTTTTTGTGAGTGAGAAAACAGGAAGCTTAGGCTTTCCTTCGCACTAGCAATGATAAATAAGCCCCAAACGTATTGGAATAATGTCTCATTTGCCGATGAAAGCAAGTATAGCATTTTTGGTTCCGATGTGCGTATAATTGTCTAGAAAAGAAAAAATGAGGAACTTAATCCCAAGAACTTAGTAGGAACAGTTAAATATGATGGTGGAGGTGTCCGTGTGTGGGGATGCATGTCAGCATCAGGACAAGATAATTTGGTATTTATTGATGGCATAATGAATCATGCTGTTTATGTAAATATTTTAAGAGACAATTTAAAATTATCAGCCCAAAATTTGGGTACTGGAAACAACTTTATTTTTTATCAAGATAACGATCCTAAGCACATGGCTCTCAACGTTCGCTTCCGGTGTCTCTATAATTGTCCACAAGTTTTGAAAACACCACCTCAATCACCAGATTAAAATCCAATTTAACATATTTGGAGAGAACTGGAGGTTCGAGTACGACATTCACACGAAAAGCGAACTAAACACAATTATGATGGAAGAATGGATGAACATTGATGCAGAAATTACAAATGAATTAGTGCAATCTATTCCCAGACGTTTAAAAGCTGTTGTGGATGCTAAAGGATATCCTACTAAATATTACTTTAACGAAAAATTACAATATTTACTAATATGTAGAGATTTTTTACAAGTGTACGATGACTTTTGTGAGATAAAGTTTTTGTTACTTTTTGATTATTGGTTTCTTAAAAATAAAGTTTTACTATGTTTTAAAAATATTTATGTAGTATTGTTAAGAATAGATTATAGATCTTATTATTAAATACCCATTCTGAAATATTAATTTTAATTAATGGATAGACCCTATTTCATTGAAAATAGTAAATGTACGAACACTTTTGGGAGCCACTGTATATATATATATATATATATATATATATATATATATATATATATATTAGGGTGGGTCGAAAAGAATAAATATTTTTTCTTCAGAACGCTTTAGTTCGGAAAAAAATTTCCTATTTTAAAAAGAAGAAAAACGGCATACAAACAATTAAAATCGGTTAGCATCTTCCATTCGCGCATCATACTTGAAGTTTATGAAAAATTGCAAAAATCACAATTTTTTTGCAATTTTCTCTGTTTGTTAAAACTTTTAAAATAAACATGCTTTAGTTTTTTATGCTTGTTTTATGGATTATATAACCTAAATAAATTATTTTCTTATCAATAATCTTTTTTTTCCGTTCGCGCAACGTCTTAGAAAAAACAGAAATTTATCAATATTTTGCAATTTTCACTGTGCTGCTCTTCGTTCATTTTGCTATAACAAAACGCACCAGAACTCACTTGAAATGGGTTGAACTGGTTTAAACTCAATTGAAGTCAATTCACACCTACTGAGGAAACTTCGGGTCTTTTCTTTGACGGACAAAAAGATGATACTTTGTTCGTTGAAAAATAGAATGCCAAGTAATTCCACAGGAATGGGAAAGAAGAACACTATTCTCTTATTCAGGAACCTGGATCAACGTATATTGAACATGTATCTCCTTTCTCGAATCTATCAAATTATATAACTAATAGCATTATTTCTCGTTTGTCTGAACTATCAATATCACTAGAAAAACTACAAGTAGTAGGGTGTAATGGCAATGTAACCAACTCTGGATGGAAGAACGGTGTCATCCACCGACTAGAAAATCATGTAGGATGCCTGCATTTTAATGAGCTTACTTTTCGCCACATTTTCCAACATATTGATGGTCAAACTGCAGGACTTAATTCTTTTAGTGGGCCGATCGGGCAGCAGCTCACTGGTTGTGAAAAACTCCCTGTGGTTCATTATGAACCCATAGATTGTTCGATGCCTGATATAGAAAGGAATTTGTTGAGCAAAGACCAAAAATATTTGTTTGACATTTCAAATGCATTCACTTTGGGACAATGTCCAGAAGACTTGGCAAATAGGGACCCTGTCCTTTGTCCCATACCAGATGGCTAAATGTGGCCAACCGAGTCCTTAGGTTTTATATAAGTTCATGGGATCCATCCGGAAACTTAAAAAGAAATAGTTGGTTTCATCTTGAAATCATATATGGCTATGTGGTTTACCATAAAAAAGAACAAATATTTTACTGACGGACGAAAATATGTCTTTCAAGCGATCCAAACATCACGGTTTTTATCCGACGAATTACTTCAAGTTGTCGATCCAGTAATTCAACGAAATGCATTCTTTGCGCACCCATAGAATGTTCTGTTGGCAATGCTTGTTGAGGAAACATATTCTGAATATGTTGAAGAGAACATATTCGGGAGCTTGGTTACAGAAGGATCTTAAAAGGAAGACAAATAGTCCCAAATAAGAAGACTAATAGAAATTTCGTACCACCAAAGATAAGCTTTCAAGCTTCCGATTACATTGAAATTATAATTTGGAATTCTTGTGTGGTGTATCCTCCCCCAATGGTGCGTAACCTAAGTGAAGATGATATTAAAACATTCATCAATTCTGATACTATGCCAATGAGTGAAATACTAAACGTTCCCTGTCACACCCAGGCTGTGGAGAGGTGCGTCAAAATTGTGATAAAGGTCTCGAATAAAGTATGTGGACATGAAGCTAGAGATGGCTATATCTGAGCAACACTGGAGTCTAGATCTGTTATGCATCATTTCTCCAAAAAAAAACAGACGTTAAGTATGTATAGATATAAAAAAGAAAAAGTAAAAAACAGAGTAAGCCAAATAATCCTACTCAATGGAAAATCTTTGTAAATAGATGTAAATATAATGCAAACACCACACCCAACAATTGGATGGTTGGTTGGGTAGGTTGTGGGTGGAACTCGACGTGCAACCATCTCCGCGTGGTGAGTTCTGGGTCGTTTTGTTATAGCAAATCGAGCGAAGAGTTGCACAGTGAAAATTGCGAAAAACTGCTAAATTTCTGTTTTTTCAAAGACGTTGCGCGAACAGAAAAAATTAGATTTAAGATCAGAATTGAATTTATTTATGTCATTTAAACCATACAACAAGCATATAAAGCTAAAGCATATTTATTTTCAAAGTTTTAACTAACAGAAAAAATTGCAAAAATATCGTGATTTTTGCAATTTTTCATTAACTTCAAGTACGATGCGCGAATGGAAGATGTTAACCGATTTTAATTTTTTGTATGCCGTTTTTCTTCATATTACAATAGGCAAATTTTCCGCATTAAAGCGTTTCGGAAAAAAAAATATTTATTTTTTCCGACCCACTCTAATATATATATATATATATATATATATATATATATATATATATATATATATATATATATATATATATATATATATATATATATATATATATATATATATATATAAATTACATTTACAGATTGTAATTTAAAATAACTTCAATATTTTAAATTACAGACAACCAAACAGAGAAAATCTAAAATCTATATAGATAATAATTATGATTATAATATTTATGAAAGTAATAATAATAGTTATTAGAGGAAGTTTTATGAATAAAATGGTTATTATATCCCTGATCAGTCCGTCACTAATAATTTACTTATTACCTATTAAATACGTATTTCTGTGCCCATATATGTAACATTTTAAATTTCCTTTATTCAACACACGTCAGTTGTCTGGAAGAGAAATTAAAAATAAATATTACTAATCATTAAAGTCATTGTTACAGCAGCTCATTTTAAAGAACATTTACGGCAAAGAGCATTACACAAATCACAATAGCTTCATTTCAGTTCACACGCTACAGTATCTCGCGGTACATAATGATATCACTCGTCTTTCAGAACGTAAAAATTATGTTTGGAATTGATAATTTATACATAATGATATCATAAAAATTTCTGAATAACGGCCTCTCTTTCAAGAATTAATTTCCCCCCTTCAAGCATCATCATACAGCCATGGACCAATTCCATGGAGAGACTAAATTAAAAAGCAGGTGATAAACCAAAAATGATTGTAACCAGTGACGAGAAATATTTAATGGGAATTTTTATTTCCTTGAGCTTTTGGAGAAAATATCATTGCATAGTAAAACTCAAATTATTCGCGTAATTTATGGCGGGCATTATTTTCTTTTAGCTTCTGAAAAGAGCATTTCAGGTAGTCATTATTCTCCTATAAACTGAGTTTTCTGAGCCACGACTCAACTTCAGATACGGAATTCGTTAGCGATGGGATCTTTTAAAAGTATTACGAGCCTATTTAAACTGTCATTCCTATTCCACGTTGCTATTCTATTTCTATTTCTCTTAGTTTATTCAATCTCACTTTGGCGTCAAATTTTTGTCTTTAGTTCGCTATTTTATGAAATGCTGAAATTCACATATACGTGCAGGGAAGTCACGTGTTTTGCGAAATTAAGAAAAGAGACACATCTTTCCATATTTCAATCTCTGAAATCGTAGCGACCGTCTATCATGATTTGGTTTCGATCATGCGTCTTGAAAGCTCGAGGCCGGAATTCTATCTTATTCCGAATCTGTTTATATATACAGAAGGTCGTTCGCACTTTATGGAAACGATTTTTATAGGTAAGATTTGATAGTTAAATTTTGATAGTTATGTATAAATGCCGTATTTTACTCGATGATTTGCTTGTATCTGATAGCTATGGTTCTTGACAATAGATCTAGCTCGAATTTTCCATGAAAGTAAATTTTTGCTTAGTATTGTCATGTCAGTTTTACCTCATTCCTCTTAGACCGTTTTCCTAAGTCCGTTTAGTGTTCTTAGATGCCGTTTTCCTAAGGCTCGTATTAAAAAAACCGAAATCGCAAAAGTCCATTGGAGAAGAGTCAGGTAATTTTACATGTATTTCATTAAATCGGATACATTTTATTCCTGTTTCTCATCTTTCTTTGCTAAATAAGCGGCAGTCGATTTATACGTGTGACTAGAGGCTTTGTCCATAAGAAGCTTAACTTTATCAATGTCCTTTCGATATAAGGCTGGAATTTCTCCTTCAAAAATTGGTTCTAAAATATTCTGCTGATGGTAGAGTGAATTAATTTTAGCTTTACTTGAGATTTTTTTTACTTTTAATTTGTCGTTGTAACAAAATCCTGCTACTATCATGAACTCCTTTGAGA